>JAKTSG010000011.1:0-343351 GCA_030580095.1 Blastobotrys petasosporus
ACACGCTAGAAAAGTGACCGAGATTATATGTATTGAACTTCAATTCTTCAAAGAAATCAAAAATCCGTAAGCAGTACTCGTGTTTTTCTCTTTTCAAATTCATAAGACAAAGGAGCGGAAGATTGGTCATCTTAGGTTCTCGAAGAATTGAAGAATAGAAACTTATGAATCACCAAGAATCCTATTCAACATACACAATAGAGGGCATGATTACAAGGTATCGAAATATGGTGTCTTCAAATGTTTCGATTTGACATCAAGTATCTTGGGTTACGTAGTAGGCTCGTAAAGTTTCGCATGGTCAAAGTCAAATACCTTGATGTACCAGCTGCCGTCTGCATCCTGTTGCCATCTGTAGTTGCGATCCTCCAAGTCATTGTGGCTCACCCCGACAGAATCCAAGACACTGGCCACATAAGAAAGTTCTCTCCAGAGAGCTGCGTTGTCTTCTGGTGCATCTTCCGCCTCCTCAACGTATTCTAGCAGAAGACATAGACGCGGATTCATTCCATCCAAATTGAGCGAGCCAAATGCTACTAGCTCTGCTACATGCTTCTTGTCGTTTGCATCCAACTTGGCAATCAGTTCATATGCATCTAGCTCCAGCTTCGCCTTGGCCATGGAATCCGCATCCCCACAGTACTCCTTCAAGACATAATTCTTCCCGTCAGATTCGCTTCGACGCTGGACTCTTGCAACCGACTTGCTGCGGCCAGGAGATGGTCCACTGCTCGAGGCGCCTTGGTAAATGTCTTCTCGAAACCACTCACAGATAATGAAATCCCTCGACGTGAAATGTTCAAGCAATTCTGCAAGCTTCACTTCACCTAGAGTTCGCTCAATAGCCGCTCTTTGTCTTATTGATTGATATGCATTGCTCTCCTCAATGGCTGGAATCGGCCTGCAATGAACTTGAGAGTCGAATACCAATGGGACATGGTTCATCACCGTCGTTTCCAAAGCTTCCTGTGTCTCCGGAGTGATATTGATATTCTGCGGATCAGGATGAAACTCATCGGCGAGTAACAACAGCCAATATCCAAAACACCTGAGTCTGGAAGTCATTGCGTTATTGCAAAGATATTGCAAAACATCTAAAGAGCTGTTCTTCTGATGTGTCTGCATCATGTAGGTGCTATCAAAATCGACTCTCAAAACATGCTCACTTCGATGTGGATTTGAAACACCTGTGCTTCGCGCAAATTTCTTGATCGAAACAGCAAAAAATGTCAATCCATCAGCTACGGCTACTTTGTCGCAATTGTTGCCCCTAGCATAATGCGTGCTCTGCCCGAGAGCCTTAAGACAATTGTCTAGACAAACCTTGAGCTTTGCATGGTCAAGTAGACTAGTGATATCCGAATCATTCTCGCCTCGGATGGAATAACATGGGTTGAAGTTCCCGGCATCGTCAAAGTTGTACGTCACGTCGACACGCTTTGACCCAACCCTGTTGAGAACATCTCTCACATATCCCCACATAGGTGCACTCTGCCACTCTTCAAGTTTTCTCCTTGTGAAGTGACCACGAGGAAGGCTTCTCAGCTCGAAAAAAGCATCCTTTTGCTCGTCAGCCCATTTTTGCCCAGTCAAGAGCGTCCATCCTATCCAAAAACCAGCATTGGCCCTTTTGAACTCGACAATTAGCGGATACTCAGAAACTGAGCTGAGGACACCATGCTCTGAATTTGTACCTAATACTTTCACTGAGAGGTATGTTTTTCCTCCGGTGGGAAGCGCATGGCCGCCTGACGATGTGCCGCCGCCTGCCGTCACAGTCAGTCCAGTATTGAGGTTGTCTAAGAAATCAAACAGGCCATTGAATTCCAGCTTGGTGTCGTAATAGAGATTCTCCACCCATACTTCATCACTGGCTCCTTCAACAGACAGTGTCTTTGCACTCATTCTTGGTTCGTTCAGAGATTGACTGAATTGCGAGCCAACGAGCTTGTTGAATAGCAGAGCCAGCTGCAAACCTTGCTTATTAACGAGTGAATATTTGGTGCTTTTCAAAGGAGGTGCCCTCTCACCTTTATTCTCGTTGAATTCAATTTTGCCGATATGCAGGTACTTGTTATCGTAAGCTCCAGACTGACTATGAGTGAAGCGTTCGGATGGTGTGAAGTGATGAAGAAACACAGAACTGATTCTCTCCGTATAGAATCTCTTGGATCTCTCATTCAGTGCTACCATGATACTCTTAAGATGACCCACTGTTGCATAGAACATATTCAAGAGCGAGCGTCTCGTAGTGTCGTTGTTGCCGTCGATGTTGTCGTTGCCATTGGCGTCGTCATCGAAGTTACCTTGGTCAATGCTATTCGTGAAATCGTCGTATAAATGGTCCATCCATCCAGGGAATCTAGTATCCGCTTGCTTCCATAGCTGTAGCAGAGATGGGATCCAGTTTTGGGCATCGCCTTCATGATTTCGTGGGCGGCCAAGGCCATCAGGTCGAGGAAATCCCGATATCAGTTGCACGACTCGATCTTGTTCTAGGGGGTAAGACGACCGTCCCATCTCTTGTGAGTGAATAATTACCCCATTTACACTGCCGGCCAGCTTAGGTGACTCATTTAAATTGGCTGAAAGATTTAGAGTTCATGTAGAGTTAGAAAACACGCTAGAGCACACATTGGCCCCACCAGCTAATTGATGTTTGATTGAGAGGTTTCCACGGTAGCTTTGCCAGCATTTTCAGGCGTTATCCTTTCTCTTAGAGTGATTTTATCTTAATTCGATGTATTAATTATCTAAAGTGCATTGCTGTGCGCGTGAGCTCATCTGTGCACAGACTGGACAAGTAACGGCAATATATTAATCTTTGGTTCTTCAAACCATTAGTTATCCAAAATAAGGTATACAATAATTGAACTAAAGATGGTACATTGTCTCAGAATATTGTGTCTAAGGTCCAAGAAATCGAACTTCCTAGTCGACCTTCCTATGACCATTGTAGTAAAGTCATCTACTCATCTTAAATCTCTGGCATAACGGGGCCTACAAGCAGTTTCAAACCCATACGGTCAAGGAGCGGAAGGTTTATTATCTTCGTTTCTTGTACAATAGAAGCATTCTTGCTCATCAGAACATGTCTATCAAAGAGTTGGTCGATATACAGCTGGTAAACAAGAATCTTACACAAGTACATTCGTAACGGAGAACACGATCCAGGACTTCATCATTCCAATGGATCAAGTTGCGATGTCTTCAGAGGTCTCTATTTGACATCAAATATCTTGGGTCAGTTAGTAGGCTCGTAAAGTTTCGCATGGTCAAAGTCAAATACCTTGATGTACCAGCTGCCGTCTACGTCCTGCTGCCATCTGTAGTTGCGATCATCCAAGTCATTGTGGCTCACCCCGACAGATTTCAAGGCGCTGTTCACATAATACAGTTCTCTTCCTAGAGCTGCATTGTCTTTTGGTGCATCTTCCGCCTCCTCAACGTATTCTAGCAGAAGACATAGACGCGGATTCGTTCCATCCAAATCGAGCGACCCAAATGCTACTAGCTCTGCTACATGCTTCTTGTCGTTTGCATCCAACTTGGCAATCAGTTCATATGCATCTAGCTCCAGCTTCGCCTTGGCCATGGAATCCGCATCCCCATAGTACTCCTTCAAGACATAATTCTTCCCGTCAGATTCGCTTCGGCGCTGGACTCTTGCAACCGACTTGCTGCGGCCAGGAGATGGCCCACTGCTCGAGGCACCTTCATAAACGTCTTCTCGAAACCACTCACAGATAATGAAATCCCTCGACGTGAAATGAACGGGCGATTCTTTAAGCTTCACTTCAGCAAGAGTTTGCTCAATAGCCGCTCGTTTATGTTTTAATTCAGGCTGTACACTAGCTTTAATGGCCGGAATCGCCAAACAGTGGTATCCAGAATCAAACACCAATGGGCCCTGATTCTCTACCTTCTCACTCAGTTTCTCTTGGAGTTCTGCCGTTATCTCGTTTGTTGTTGGATCTCCTGGATACAAGTCTTTCGCAAGCAAGAAGAGCGAATATCCAGCACATCGGACCCTAGATGTCATTGCGTTATTGCAAAGGTAGGTCAAAACACTCCACGAGCTGTTCTTATCATGTGTTTGCATCATGAAAGTGCTATGGAAATTCACATCCAACACATCTTCGCGTTCATCAGGGTTCGAAGTGCCCGTGCAATGCGCAACGTTCTCAAGTGTACCGGCAATAAATGTCAATCCATCGGCTATGGCGATTTTGTCGCAATTACTGCCCCTCGCATAACCTGTAACTTTCCCAAGAGCATCAAGGCAATTGTCTACGCAAACTTTGGACTGCGCGCTTTCAAGCAGGCCAGTGATATCTTTCTCAGTTATCTCGATGAAATAAGACCGATCTGGCTTCTCCTTGTTGTCAATTGCTCCAGAATCCTTAGACCGAACTGACTTCGCCGAGTTGTCAATCGTAGGGGGCTTGTTAGAATACGCGGCACGGACACGCTCCGATCCAACCGTGCTGAGAACCTCTCTCATATAGTCCCACATCTTCGCATTTTCCCAATCTTTTAACTCGTTCAACATGTGGGCACTACGACTAACGGTTTTCAGCTGTGCAAAAGCGTTGTTTTGCTCCTCAGTCCATGTGTGCCCAGCCAAAAGGGTCCATCCTACCCAAAAACCGGCATTGGGCTTCTGAAACTCGATGATGACTGGGAACTCTGACACTTCGGTCCTTTCCCCATCAAGCCCCTGGTTTGTGCCATAAACCTCCACGGAAAGGTCTGTTTCACCACCAGTGGGAAGCGAATGACCGTCGTTCCGTGATGTACCGCGGGCAGTCACTTTCAGTCCGAGCACCTTGAAAACAGAAAAAATTCCATCAAAAGTATCTCTTGTTTCCAGGAACATTTCCGAAACAGCTGTTTCGCTAGATATCCTGCTAGGTCGTAGAATATGTGCATCCATTCTTTGCATGTCCAGCAGACAGGTACTAAAATATGTCCCAAGGAGCTCGTTGAATAGCAACGCCAATTCCAGAGCTTCAGTGTTTTCTAGCAAATACTTGGTGCTTGTCGACTGATCTGTCGTCTTACCCTTATTTTCGTCGACATCGATGGTTCCGAGGTTCACATAAGTAGGGGTGAAACGTCCGGTCTGACTCTTAGTGATCCGCGTTCCGTTGTTCAATTCAAGAAGAAACACGGGAGTAACTGTTTCGGTATAGGCGCTGTTGGCTCGTTCATTTAGTACTGCTATTAAACCTGCAAGCTCACTATTAACTCCTGCTACTTCTTTTAGAAGTGAGCGCCTCGGCTCGGGAGCTGCTTTACCTTTACCCTTACTGCTGCTACCCTCTTCAACGGTGCTTTTGCGGACGTCCATTTCGTTTCCGCCATGATTATTGATGTCGGGGCTCTTGTTGACGTGCGTGTCGGTTGCCGTACTCTCGAGGTTCTTCTTGTCAATGCTCCTCACGAGTTTCTCACGCAGCTCTTTCATGCGCCTAGGAAATATAGCATCCATAAGCAACCATAGCTCCTTCAGAGATGGGATCCAGTTTTGGTCATCGTCTTCTTGCGAACCGCCCAAGTCGCCAGGTCGAGGAAATCCAGAAACCACTGCCATGGTTCGATCCAGTTTTAAGGAGGATAATAACGGTTCCATCTCTTTATAATGGACTAACCCATTCACACTACCAGCAGGACGTATCTTAGGCAGCTCATTTAAATTGGCTGAAAGATTTAGCGTTCAAGCCCGTCGTTCACGCTAGCGCGCTCATAGTTTTGATATTGCTACGATCACTTAAAAAGTTCCATGTTTCTTCCTCTATATTGACGCTATTTTAATAATACCTTGATTTAATCTATTAATTATTTAAAGTGCTCTACCATGCTTGTGCTAGTGCTGCTGTGAAGCTATAAGACTTATGGGCTTTTGCAGCTTCTCCAGTCACCAATCGCGAGTTCAAAAGTAAGAGAAAGAGATTTCATTCCAGAAGCCTATACCCAGAAGTAAGAGAAAGAGCTCCATTCCAGACGCCTTTTTACCGCTCCGCGAGCTGGTGTGCTGGCGTATCTCTGGGGGTTCAAGTCGTCCAGTACTGTCTGAATGTCAAGAACCATGTGATATTTATTGAACAATCACAATCGACCCCATTTGGTACTTTCAAGCAATATTGCCAGATTAGGACCCTCGTTACCATTCAAGAATGCGATCCTCTGTCATTGTACGACGCCGGGGAGGTCGTAGGGCAATGGCACACCACAACCGTTCCAACGACAAAAAAAGGCACCAGTATTACCAGAATGATAGGTTTGTCATCACCTCAATTTCGTCAAGCTAATTCTCTAGGAATCGCCGTGAAAGAAGAGTTCGTAAATCGTAGCACCCCATAGTTCTTCTCCTTACATATCCCCGCGATCCAGCTGGTCCCGTGACTCTGCATTGTACTTATCGTAATGCTTCGACAGCATCTGGTCGTACTTTTTATTACTCTCATTGATGTAATTTGTGCGTTTATTCTCACCAGCCGACTTTGGCCGGGTGCGTCGTGCGTCCCCTGCTTTCAACCCTTTGACCAATCGATCCACCGCCGCTTTGGACGGTTTATGGTCCACCCAATCTCCTTCATCTCCCCCGTCTTCTTTCAGTGGCTCCAGATCGTCCAGTTCACGCCGGTACGACCGTTCCGCCAGTGTGTCCACGTCCTGGTTCCTCGCCGCTTCCTTTGCGTCCGCCTTTTGTCGCTGCTTGGCGTCCCAGTCCTCTACCTCTTGCACTGTCCAATGCCACGCCCTCTGCCGCTCGTAGTCCTCGCCATTCTCCTCGGCTTGGATCCGATCTAGTTCCTGCTGTGCCCGGTCGCGGCGGCGGGCCAACTGTTCCTGCTGTTTCGGGTCCGCTACTCGGTTCTTGTTTTCTTCGGTAACCTGCCGGCGGTTATCATTTAGAGAATCCCTTGCTCGTTTTTGCAAAGCACGGAACTTGGCCCTTCGGTCGTCGTCCTTCATGGATGTTTTGAAAGAATGTCGGTATTGATTGAGCCGCGCGGTTATGGGAGGTTGGTCTCACTAGACATTGTATCCGGATTGTGCCTGCAATTCGAACTGAAAGAGTATTACGACCGAAGCATTGTTATTAGGACTAGTATTGTAATTACAAAAGTTTTATGTTTGTGGTATTAATGTGGTATTAACCCCGTTCATTCTATTAGACCATTTAGAGTTTCTGGAAGATTCGACCTCTTTGACTATTGCTACACATGAATCTCAAATCTATTATTCCAATTGACATTGAATAATAGAATATCATCAAAACGAATCTACTAATATTGTAGAATCACATTATTGTTATTCGTAGTACATGTATACACAGCGCTGGGTGCACGGAATATTTCACATTTCACATTTCACACACACGAAAAATTCACGCACCAACACACCACTACGAAAAATTCAAAGGTACTAAAACGGAATGGTATGGCCGATTTACACGACGCGGTGAACCAAAACGACAGTGAAAAAGCGCCGATTATCACCGTGCCCAGCGACGCCGCCTTGCTCACCAAGCGGTTTCACCGGTTCCTGCAGCGTGAACGGGAGCGGGAGAACCCTCCGCAAGATGCCGTCACGTACAAGCAGCAGGCGGTGCGGTACCATACCATGCTGCTGCAACTGGTCGATTTACAGCACAAGCACCGGCTCGAGATGGCCAGGGTCGAGGCGACGCGGGAGCTGGATAAACTCGGTGTTGACATGACGACCGCGGGGAATATCTGTACCAGTGCCAAGCAACTGGCGGCGATTGTAGAACGAGCTGTGGAGTTTGAGTACGGCGATGAGTTGATGGAGTTTATGCTTGTGCCGAGATTCGCCCACGACGCGAACCTGGCGCTGCTGTTGATGATCTTCATGCAGTCGTTGCTGATTGGCGATGGCGAAGATGAGATTTTGAGAGCTGGAGAGATGCAGTATGTGCCGGATTTGTTGCGGCTGATGGATGCGATGAGTCGTACGTTTGTCGGCGCAGAGGCATTGTTCAAGTGCGGGTTCATCAACTGTATCGTGGACGGATTGCTGTATGAAATACGCAAGCACGAGAACCAGATCACCTTCGTCGCGGTGTCGATGATGGTCACAATGGCGAATGTGTTTGACCGTGTACACAAGAGTTTGCATATTCTTAATGACACGTTTCTAAACTGGATGTGGGAGGTTGCCAAAAGGTATGAAAAGATGCCTATAGGCAAGAGCGAGAATGAAAAGAGGTTCGCCGACGCATTGTTCAAGTGTATTGTTATATATGCCTCCGACCCTGGTACACGTACGGCAGAGCACGGCAAGTTGTTTTTACAAAAAGCTTCATCACTCCGAGCTGCAAAGCGGAGCGGGAGCTGGGTTGCTGAACGACTGGCTCGCATGACCGCGGGCATGCTTGACGGGGTGCAGTGCATGGAACTAGCACCTGAGTACCTCAAATCAGGCATGTTTGATTTTGCACTTGAAGAGTTTTCCAAACAACGAGGCAGGACGTGGCTGAGCGACCTTGTCTCTGGGTTTTCGTGGATTTTGAAGCTATTGCTCCACCCCAAGGACGACGCTGCTAGGGTGCTGAAACCAATGAGCAAGCCCGCGTTCCAGCGCAAGGTGTGCAACCTGCGCAATGTATATAAGGAGATGGCTGACAAGAAAATCGATATCCAACTCGACGACGACGATCCTGAATTGTTTGATAGCGATTCTGTGGACATGCTGTGGAAGATTCCGCGCAACACACAGGCATGGCTTGATGATTTACGCAGAAAGGACAGCCACTTGCAGAAAGAACAAGACAAACGCGAACAAGCGCGGCAGCGACAATTGAAATGCGAGCTGCTTCTAGTGTGGCTGTTTGTGGTCGGGGTCGGGGACCAAGGGTCGATAGACAAGCAAGAGCTGGTGGACTCGATGCTGGCGTACCGCGGGTCGGTCGGCGTCGGCGACGCATTGCAGCGCCATGTGGCGGCGTACCAGACGGATATCACGACCGAGGCGGATTACCGCCGCATGATGGAGTCTCGAGCGAAATGCGACCAGCTGGCGTTGCTCGATATTGCGCTGAGCTCGGCGCGGCAGTTGACTAAACTGAATACGGTTCTTGGTCGCCCTGTGGAGCGTAGTGTGAGCATTCCGAATGAGTATTTGGACATTCCCAGTCAGTTGGAAATTTTGCATAACGAGCTTGATGAGCGGACTAAGAAGAACCTTGGAATGATGTAGCGGAGAGCCCTTTTTTTTGTATATTTTTTATAGTGTCGAGCCGTCGTCGGTGCGGCTTTTGTAGTAATGAACAATCCCAACACCTCGGGGAACGTGAGACTCCGACGACCCGACATCAATGCAAGTATTCACAGAGGTCGGGCCGCCAACGAGTGTGTTCCGGATCCCGAACAATTCTTCAAATTCACCATTACTGTTTTTCGTGCCTGGCAATCCTGGGTTGGCGGAGTACTACATTGAGTATTTGCAGCACGTGCACGAGCAAGTGCCGCAGTACGAGATCTTCTGCCCGAGCCATGTTGGATTCAATACTCTCGACGACAGCCAGGGGCGATTGACAGGACATGTGTACACATTGGACGAGCAGATTGACCATAAAGTGCGTCTACTAGAGCACTTGACGTCGTCTGGGAAGAAGCGAGAGGTGGTTATTATGGGACACTCTGTCGGCGCATGGATGGTGCAACGGGTCGTCGTTGCTTTGAAAGATAAAATCGACTTTAAATTAGTAGGACTCGTTACACCCACGATTGCGGATATCGCCATGAGCGACAAGGGCCGGCGGATCATGACAATCGGGCGGTACATTTCTACGAGACCCGGGTCGCTGCTGGCGAGAATCGGGCAGGCGGTGTACTGGTCCACGCCGCAGTTTGTCTTGCAACGAGCGATTGAGTTTGGTATGGGCGGGGATGTTCCTAAACATGCGGTGGAGGCGACGGCGCGGATGGTCAGCAGGCCGAGTATTCTGAGGCAGTTTGCCGATATGGGCGGCGAGGAGATGGAGCGGATTGGCGCGCATGAAGAGGAGGATGAGTTTTGGAAGGGTGATTATAAGGTATGGATTTATTATGTGCATTACGACCACTGGGTGAAGGAGACTACTAGAGAAGAGACAATCAAGAGGTACGGGCATTTGCCTAGTGTGGATATCGTGGTGGGGTCCAGCGACGACGGCATGGTGCATGCGTTTTGCGTGCGGCACTCTGAGCAGTTTGCAAGGGTGACTACCCAGAAGATTAAGCTTTTGTAGCTGGTATAGGTTTTTGTCCTCCTTAACAATGATTGATCAGAGAGTATTGCAAGTGTTGGATTTAGTGTCGTTTGTGCCGGTGGCGGTGGTTGCGGCGTGTGGCGTGGGTGAAGCAGTGACTGGCGGCTTGGTTAAAGGGGTGGATGTTGCCATGATTGGGTTGGTGATGACTACGACTATGGCGTACCCATTGTCTTTCACACCTTTGAGACGGGGCGCGACCAAGTGCTTGATGTGGACATTGGCAGGGTGCGGCATCGTCGGACCCGTGTGCGGCGTATTACATGTATTGCGGGTGTTTGGCAACGACGAGCAGATTTTGGATGAATTGATTTCTACATTGGTCACCATTGTACTTCTAGCGATAGTACTCGTATACAAGAGTGCGTGGAGGTGGAATGAGTTTATTTGGGGGTGGGGCATTCAGGCCAATACGATATACGAGATTCTGACACAAGACCTGGACGCTAATGTTCAGTGGGATTTCGGCACGCGGATCCGGTATGTTCACAAAGCATTGATCATGGCGTCGCTTGTATGTGATTATGCGTTTCTACTATTTCCAAAGAGAGAGTCACGGTACCCCACGACTGGCCGGGACCGCCAGTAGAGTTTGATTACTTTATATAGGAGTAGACTCTTTTTTGAATATACACCGTTCCTTGTTCTACTATACAATATGTCTATTAGAAGGGATTACTTGGTGGTTGGAGGAATTGGGGCAGTTGGAGCAGCGACGTGGTACAGGAGTGATTTGGACTACACGATCCATGCTGGACTGTTGGTGTCTAGTGCACTTTTAGCGGTGCTAGTAATGGCACGATACGTTGCTGTGGCGATGAACAAGGGCACTGGGACCATTGACCAGAGTCTAGTGGTGGCATTGACAGTTGTCATAACAACAGGCACGTTTGACGGGTCGCACTATATCATAGGAAGAATCGCCACTCAATTGAAATGGAGGCGCGTTGCGAAGAAGATGGCCCACTCGACACTCAACCAGGCATTAGGGTGGGCGGGCGTGTGGAAGCTGCGGCGCGTGTACGGGCCAGAACAGCTGGACGAGCGCGGCGTCGCGTGGCGTGCGGCGCTGGTGTTTGTCATACGGTACTTGCAGATTGCGAAAAAGATGAGCTTTGAGGCGAATATGCTGGAGTTGGGGCTGGGTGTCACGGGGTTTTTGGTCAGTGTGAGTTATGGCTTGGTACTGAGAATTGGCGTTGCGTTGGTGATGGGTGGTTGGAGGCGGGTGAAGAGTAGGAGTAGTAGTAGGGTGAAGAGTGAATAAGTACGTAAATGGATACTAATCCGTCTTTCTTCTTTTGGCTGTTTGGATTTGTTTGGATCTGTATCGACATTGGAATCTTAACTGACTCTGTATGGTACCAGGTGTAAATTGTGAATTGTGAAAGAATACCAGTAATTGCGAGTCAATAGTGATATCACAATTGATATCATTGGGAATATCAGTTATATCATTTTTGATATCATAAGAATATCCTTCTCTTTAGTACAATAGCAAGGTGTTGTATGGTTTACTCGAAATCTCGGAACCGTCCCAATCGGGAAACTCCACCACCTTCCGGCACTTTAGAGCTCCTTCACTTCACCCCCCAGAAACACTAAAAAGAAGGGTCCCACAAACCATCTTCTTAGTGAAGAGCAACTTAAAATCATTGAACAATCATTTGACATGAATATCAATTGAAATGATCTTCGATGAGTTGTAACAATGCGCACGGTTAACTCATACTGTATTACTCTTCTTACTACCCACTAAATCCAAGACAGTTGCTCTTCGGGAGTTCTCTAAAAGTGCAGCAAGAAATTAACTTTTTATAAGCGGATCGCTGCCTATTCAGCCTTACGAGAAGAAGAAGAAGAAGCTATTGTCATTGCTTTTTAAGAGAGGGTTATAGATAGATATAGTTTTTTGAAAAAGATACATTGGAGTATCGGTATTAATCCCCACAAAAACTCCAGTTTCCCCCGGAAAGTATAAACTAGGAGGAAACCGAGGAGATCAAAGGATACTAACGAAAGTGGAATGGAGTTCCCCGAACTAGAAAGAATTTCTATTCATAGAAGAAAGAGAGAGAGAGAGAGAGAAGGTGGATGCATGGATCTGCACACAGATTGTGCATTTTAGTCACACTGGTCACTTGCACTGGGGGCTTCCATGGAACCCGTGGAACATTTCGAGAGAGCAACTGAGAAAGAATAGAATGCTAAGAATACTCACTAATAGAATAATAGCCCCCCACTACCAAATGCCCCTCATCCTCATCCCTCATCCAAAAAAAAAAAAATTTCAAGGGACAAAAGTTGAAAAATTCTTCCCAAAGGGTGGGGTTGAATTTCCCAATCGGGAATGCCGACCGCTTCCCTTGAACTTGCCCGCAATCCTAATCAGCCGCACTCTTTCAAAAAAACCTTCCCGTACAGCAACTCCCACGCTCCCCGCACATTGCTTTTTCAGAGTTTAATGAAAAAAAAATGCAGATGTTTCTCCTCTCTGAGAGCCCGCCCCCAAGAAGGAAAATTATAAAAACCCTGCTCAATCTCTCTCTCTCTTCTCCATCCATCCATCCAAAAACTATACAGACAGACAAAAAATGACAGAATCCGGAATCACCACTCCTCTCCTCTCGCCTTACAGCCCTGCTGCTCCACTAGCTCTACACCTCCACACCCTCAACAGTCGCTTGGGAGGCGATGCCACCCCCAATGATGTTAACTGCACCGACCCCAACTTGGGCGAACTCAAGAACATTATCCTCAAGCGAGTCGAGTTGATGAACCTGCAACGTGACTTGATTGAACTGGCTCTCAAAAACATCAACTCGTTTAACAGCCGGGCCGTGAGCATGATGGCGTCGCAGTCGAGCCCCGCGCAGTATGAGCAGTTGTACTACGACTTGAAGCGTCGCCACGAACCAAAGTATGTGCCGTCCAACCCGACTGTGTTTACAGTGTTGGACGGGATGCCACAAGAGTACCGTGAGACGTTTATGCAGACGTTGACCAAGTTGATTGAGACGATGGGCGAGGTGGACGATTTGATGAAGAGCCATAATAAGAAGAAGACTTTGAGGCAAGTGCAGGCTCGAACCGTTGGGGCTATTGAACTACAGCAACCACCAAAATCACATCCATTGAAGACGGTCGCTTAGAGAGATTGTTCAAAAAACTGCATTAGATTTTATTTATTACGTTGTGATGACCTTTTTTTTTATTACTATTATTATTATGAACCCCTTTTTAATTCTATACACTTTTATTCTTTTATATTTCTGGCGGAGTTTGTACCGGCTCTATTGTCCGTAGTGAGTCCCATTGTCGTGTATGCATGAAGGGATGTGCTCGGGTACTTCCTGATTGGGTTGAGGCCGCAATAGACAATTAAAGGAAGCGGCCCGGTAATTAGCCAAGTCCGGTAATTGCATTCGATATATATTCATATATAATTAGTATTGCTCTATTCATATTCCATATACTTCTTGTAATATATAATCCCCCCACTCAATTTGTGCCCTCAAGTACTGGTAGCAAACTCTTTCTATTAGTAACCGTCCCTCTCCACTATTTTTCCCCTATGTGCATATGTACGAAAAAGAGAGATGATTATGCACGTGCGGGGGCAGCGGATCCCCATGCCGCCACCGCTCCCGCCAACAGTCACCTGCCAAAAAAATGCAATGCAGGCGAGAGAAAAAAAAACCCCCAGCGGCCCCTCGGTCCGGCCCTTTCCCTCCCTTCCATCGACCCCCCACGAATATTAGGAGTGATGGCCGTTTTGGGAGTGTTCCGAAATTAAATATTCTTAATTACTGCTCAATTGGTATACGGTAAGAGGCGAATTGAGAGATGGTTCCTTTCTGAGTCAAACGAAGGGGCCGAGTACTGCCGATCCATTGCAAATTTCGTTTGCAGCAAAAATAAATTGCGCTCTCCCGCTTTTGGGTTCTTGTACAGCAGATGCAATTATGACTTTTGTTCGGCATAACAAGTACTGCCAATAGCATCAATTCGTCCACACATCTGTATCTTGAACCAGAGAATTCAGAAACTTCGGAGCCGCATTGTATAAATCATGTCTCAGCCGCATGGGGCTTTGATGGATCTCGTTCACCACTCATCATCATTAAGAACTAATGACCTCCAAGTACATATCAAGATATTGATAAATACCAATATTCAGAAATCACCACTGTCTGTTGTTTCTTCCACCTAATGACCGAACTTTCCATACTTGAGACACTCCTCATGTCTTACACATACACACATACAAGCGAAATAATAAATTTTTTTAAGCATAAAACACTATTTTCACTCACCTTCTCTAGGAAGATGGTCTCTAAAGTCCCTAATACCCCACCTGCTCATGACATTTACAAGGGGGTTATGGGATTTCACACTTCCATACTACAGTACCGGTACAACCCCCCTGACACCAAGCAGTCTCCCGCCTCACCAAAAGTTTCCCCACTGAAATTCTCCACCCCTTCTAGTCTCCACCACCATCCACACCATGAACGACTCTGTGGTCAGGTTTGTACCCGAGCACCGCCGCGACGGGTACAAGTCCTCCGTGCCCATGCTCCAGTCGCCCAAAGACCGGCGCAATTACAGACACGCCGAGGCCGTGCTGCTGCGGCGGCGGCGCAGAGACCTCAAGATGGCCAAGACGAGGGATATCCGACACATCGCCACAAACGGAGACAGTGAAGACGAAGATGAGAATAGTGAATACGATATCGAGTACCGTGCCCAAGAGCGGCGACTTTTAGAAACGTCCTCTTCACAGCTCCAGCAGGCATTATATGGAGACGACACCAAGATCCAAAAGGCAGTCGAGACGGTGCGCCAGATCTTGACGTGCCCCGGCGACGGCCGCGAGATCGATACCGCCGTTATACAGCAAGTGCTCGATTTGGGCATTTTATCCCGGCTCATTGAGCTGCTGCGGTCGTCCGAGGAGGCCAAGATCCAGTACGAGGCGGCGTGGGCGGTGACCAACATTGCCAGCGGCACGTCGGACCAGACCAAGGCGCTGGTAGAGGCCGGTGGAATCGATGCGTTGGTGGATGTGTTGAAGAAGAGTACGGAAGAGAGGGAGTTTAATCTAGCCAACCAAGCGATCTGGGCGCTGGGGAATATTGCAGGTGAAAGCACCAAATACAGAGACTGGATCCTGCAATGCTCGATTGTGCCGCAACTGCAGATACTTGTTGAGAACCTGGTACCTGACCAGAACGTGACGTGGGCAATGACCAACCTGTGTCGTGGCGAGGGACTCGACGCCCACTGGAACACTATCCAGCAATTCATCCCATCTCTTGCATCGTTGCTGAGTGTAGATAGAGACAATTCAGCGGCCAGCGACGCGGCGTGGTGTTTGTATGGAATCGCCACCGCCGTATCTTCCTCACCATCCCCGAAAATCACACAACAGCTTATCAACCTTGCACCGAGTCTGATATCTCTCCTCAGCAGCAGATCAGTCTCTCTCAGAATACCCGTCCTCAGAACCCTTGGAGCGCTGTGCAGCACGCCACAGTGCATCCAGGACCTGGTGCGCAACCAAGGGCTCGTGTCCCGCGCGGAGTCCGTCATCCTCGACTCCAACTGCTCGTCCCTGCACCAGGACGCGTTCTGGGTGCTGTCCAACATTGCCGCCAACGGCAACGCCTCCCAAGTGACCGACATGCTGCAGCGCACAGTGCACTTGGTCGTGCGCGCCTTGTCGTCTTCGTCGTCGTCCACGCCCACCAAGATCGACGCTCTGTTGGTGGTCAGAAACGCATTGTTCAATGACGACATGACTCCTCAAAGAGCGCAACTGTACATTATCGATAAGGGCGTCATTCCTCCCCTGACCCGGCAGCTCGAGCCTCGCAACGATAACTTGCTGCTCAAGCTGTGTCTGGAGAGTCTGGCCCAGGTGCTCAAGAACGGCGCCGCCAAGACCACCGACGGCATTAACGTCCTGGCGGTGTACATTGAGCAATTGGGTGCTGTGGAGCGCATATCCAATGTGGTCGACGGCCAGCATGGCGGTCATGTCAATGCCCAAGTGTACCAGCTGGCTTGTAGCCTCATAGATATGTATTTCAGCGACGAGAACCGGTTTTAGTTTTGGAGGGGCGCCGCACCGATTAATCACCCCAGCAACCATCGGTGCTCCACAAGATTCCCCTCCCAAAAACCTACAAGGCCCTTCCCTTATCTTGCTTTCACCCACCCAAAACGGCGCGGCTCCAAGAAAAAACGAGGGCTTGTTCATGCGGCGTTAAATTTATGTGCTTTCCCTGCAACTTGTCGTGCTCCTTCTCTTTTATCTCTATTATACTTATATAAATTATTCGCCACCCAATTTCAAGGGTCCCACAACTCCTCTATCATTCACAATCCAATGGCCAGACACAGCTCGGTCGACCAAGACCTCGAGGACCATGAGACGGCGCCATTGAACTCTTCGGCTTCTTCCACCCATGATGATGAACTCCACCAGTCCAAAGGCAACCCCATGCTGGCCATTGCCATCTACTTTCTGTTCGTCATGTCGCAGACGTTTGTGGCCACGTCCAGCATCGACGTGATCATCGATCTCATCTGCTACGACGAGTACCACGAGTCGACGACGCTCATTTCGGGCTCACCACTTAATCCCGACCCGAGATGCAGAGACTCGGCGGTGGCTGCTCGAGTGGCCACTTTCTCCTCGTACGATATCATGATCACGGGCATTTTGGCCATTCTCATCGTGCCAAAACTGTCGGCGTATTCAGATAAGCTCGGCCGGCGGCCTGTGATTATATGGTGCTCTGTTGCTGCGGCGCTGACAGAGGCTATTCGGATGATTTGCCTACAGTATCCCGACTTTTTCAACTACCGATGGTTGTTGTTTGCATCGTTTATTAGAGGCACCGGCGGGTCGTTTGCTACAATGCAGACGCTACTGGCAACGTATATCGCCGATAGTTACCACGACGCCACCAAACGAGGGCAGTATCTGGGATATTTGGAAGGCTTCTTCTACTTGGCCATGGCAGTGGGTCCCATTTTCGGAAGCATGTTTTTGAGAAAGTATCAATCTTTGACGGTCATGTTTGGCGTTGCGCTTACCTTGACCGTCTTGTTTGCCATATTGGTGTACCTGTTTGTTCCCGAGTCTCGAACCAAGGCGGACCAGCTCAAGGCACAGCAAGACACCACCAACAATCAATCAGTGATCAACATTTTCGAACCGCTCAAAAAGCTCTCGTTTTCGCATATCACAAGCCCCACGCGGCGACGCAACGTCTACTTGCTCATATTCATCACTGCTGCGGTGGCCGACATTGCCACTGCTGTAGGCAACTTGTTTGCGCTGTTTGCCGAGTTTCGATTCAAGTGGACGTCCATCGAGACTAATTACATTCTCACTACTCTGGGCACGTCGCGAGTCATTTTGCTCGGCGGGTTGTACCCGCTGGTGATCAAATGGCTGCACTCGCACTGGCCCATGGACCACCGCAACGTGGACCGAATCGATTTACTAATGGTGCGATTTGCGTTTATCATTGCGACGCTGTCGTTTTTGTGGGTCGGTAATGCTCAAAACGGCGAGCAGTTCTTTGTCGCCATTGCGTTTGATTCGTTTGCCGGTGTGCTGTCGCCGACGATGAAGAATGCATTGATCAAGTACGTGCACCCGCAGGAGTACGGCACTATCATGGGCAGCATTTCGTTCCTGACGGGTGTGTCTTCTATTATATTCAATCAAGTGTTTATGGGCATTTACAGGTACTCTGCTGCTGTGCGGCCGGGGCTTGCGTTTGAGATTGCCGCGTTGTTGTTCTTTTCGTTGGTGGGGGTTACATTCTTTTTCAGAACAAAGGTTACTGACGAGGTGGATGAAGAGGAATTGGTGAGTGAAGATGGAGAAGATGAAGAGGAGGAATATGTCGTTGACACTTCATTCAACACTTATGGCACTGTGGGTTCGGAAGCTGCCAACCATGATCAAACCACTGTGTACAACAGAAGCTCCCACCATTAATTCTTTTTTTTAATTTCTCTTCTTTTTTATGATTTATGATTTTTTTTAGTGTGGTCTTTTTAGAATATGAAAGTCTTTTGAATATGATAACCAAATTGATTCAAGAAAAAACCTTAAATGTCCAATCCGGAATTGGCCAAAGACGCATGTCTGGATTGGAAAAACCTTGTCAAGGATCTTTTAAGGGAATCTGATCCAGGGGGAGGGTTGATGCAGCCGGGTAACCCTCGGAATATGGATGTGGTGGACTTTTTCCTAATGGACAAAAAGAGTAATTTAATTAGACGCCCATATTTCATCTATTCTGTTGTTGTTGCTTGAATTCTGTTGTACAAACTAAGTAGAATTCTTCTTCTCTACGAATTCATACCCTCACTACTACATCATAGATCAGTTTGTGTCCACAGATCGAGCAGATTCCTGGAGATCTCAAGATGACATGGATGTTGTAGAATCCTAGCTACATTTTACTATCGCAGGGGAAATCTCTCCCAGCATTTTTAAAGGTGACAGGTGTCTTGTGGTGAGGTGCGTCAAATTTCAGTTCAGTTCAAATTTCAGCCCCGTACTTTTTTCTGGACCCCTTTTGACACCACTCTTTTGGACACACACAACACACACAATGTCATCGTCGCCAGTGCCGTCAACGATGAGCAGCGACCGCGTGGCGACCAAAGTGCCGTCTGCCGCACTGCTCCGGGCCAAGAAGAGCCAGAAGAAGGGTCTCAAGTTTACGATCATGCTGTGCGGGCCGTCTGGCTGCGGCAAGTCGACATTTATCAACACTCTGTGCGGCCGCGAAGTGGTGTCGCTGCTGGACAAGCAGCCAGAGCATGTGTTTGACCCGTCCAACGCACACCGGGACCCGGGGTTGGCGATTGTGCCCATTTTTGAAGACATTCCCGACGACCGCCACGGCGTGCTGTCGCTCAAGTTCATCGACACGCCCGGGTTTGGCGACAATATCGACAACACGGGCTGCTTCAAGCAGCTGAGCGGGTACATTGAGCAGCAGTTTGACCAGGTGCTGGCCGAGGAGTCGCGGATCAAGCGTAACCCGAAATTCACCGATAACCGGGTGCATGCGCTGGTGTACTTTGTGGTGCCCACGGGCCACGGGTTGAGGGAGACGGACGTGGAGTTTATGAAGCTCATGGCGTCCAAGGTTAACGTGATTCCAGTCATTGCCAAGGCGGATTCTTTGACGCCTGATGAATTGGCGGTGAATAAGAAGTTGATCTTGGAGGATATTGATCATTATAATATCCCGGTATATACGTTCCCTCTTGATAGCGAATCTGAAGAAGAAGAGTCGGACGATGAGAGAGATTCCAACGAGTCCCTAAGGTCTTTGTTGCCGTTTGCAGTGGTTGGAGGAACGCAGCTCATGAAGCTGCAGGGCAAGTCGACGCTGGTGCGGCAGTACCCATGGGGCGTGGTCGACATTACCGACCCCAAGGTCTCGGACATTTCAGTTCTGTGCGAAGTACTCCTCCAGACCCATTTGGCAGATTTGAAAGATACCACCCATGATTACCTTTACGAGAACTATCGAACTGAAAAACTGTCGCGCGATCCTAATGAAGGGGACGAAGACCAAGTGGACGACCTGCCACAATCCGCCCCTAGAACGTTCTCTCCAATCCCCAACTCTGCATCTCTGCCACAGATCCACGTCCAGAAGGGCGTTTCCGTCGGTGGCCACCGGTCTGCTAGTGCTGCGTATGTGATCCGGGAGGAGAAGCTGCGACAGGAGGAAGACAAGCTCAAGGGCATTGAGATGCGGGTGCAGGAGGAAATTGCGCGCAAGAGGGAAGAGCTGCTGCGGCGCGAGGAGGAGCTGAGGCAGCTCGAGGTGCGGTTGCAGATGGAGGCCAAACAGCTCAGCATGGCTTCGTGATTTTTGATTGTGAGAGAGAGAGCACGTGTAAGCATTGGAGCTCAAAAAATATATGTACTAATTTAATCCGAATAAAACTCGTAGATAAATATAAAAAGTGATTTGAGCAATGTAGCTCTGAAAAGAGCTGTCATGGAGAACACTGACGGTCGTAGAGGACTATGGGAAGCGGCACGAAATTTCAGCACTTGGTTAGATTGACGTGACCCTGCCGATGGAGCACAAACTTTCTCCTTCATTGAGTACACTCGCTCCATTGTTTCACGCTTTCCGATATCGTTTGTAACTGTGACAGTCCTTTCAAACAGTACCGTCTTGCCATGTTAGTCTTATCTCTGAGCGTCGAAGTTGCGCGACACTGGTCACATCAAACTCTTTTCATCCTGGGTAAGTAATTCCTGGGATTTGATTCAGGTTTTTCGTATGTTCTTGAATCATGGTACGGTATTGGTATGTTATGTATAATATGATATCAAACATTCAAAAAAAGCACGCGCGCATGAATAATATCAACTCAAGGACACATGAACTGCTTAGATTACAGATTCCCTGAGAAATGCATATTCGAACAGAGTGGCTACACGTCATGGAGCGAACATGGTAGTTGAGATAACGTCGCCCAAGAGACAAAAATAACATGTATCTATGCTCCACTGCTACCGAGCCCCCTGGCTTTAATCGATTGAATGAGATCAGACTGTGACTCTCAAACACCAGAGGTGCCGTTTCAGCTCCAATGCACGACCATGCAAACTACAACGGTGCGTACAGAACTCGAGAAAATGCATGTACGATATGTAAACTACTCAAAGAGGATGAGAATGGCATGTGCAAAATCGGATTCGAAATGGCTTGCATGTTGCCTCCAAACACATGGGCCCCCTGAAAAACCACGCGAGCCGCATAAGGAAGCCGCACAAACGAAAAAATCAACACGCCGCACGAAAAATGTCTGCTACCAATTGTCGCAACGAGGTCTAATACCGCACGGCCCATGTCAGGTAGCTCTTGATCGATAGATTCCATATCCTTAGAGAACCGATTGATGATTCGACCAACCGGGGTAGTATCAAAAAAAATTTTGTTTCAAGGCTCTGACAAGTGGTATGCGGTGGCACGAATATGGAATGAGGCTGCATCATGAAAATATTTTTCCAGATATGCTTGAAATTGGATGCGTAACTAGGTGCTGAGTTTCGAGCACAGTGTAGGTCTCTAGGTGTTCCATGAATCTGAGACGCGTCAGAAAAGACGTTTTTAATATGAAGGGTTGGAAACATTACTAGTACCCGTACGGTAAATAGTGCGTATCGGGTAAGGGCTACCGGTACGATTCCACATCCACGTCCACGAGTCCAAAAGGGATCAGACTATGTCATATATATCAATAAATCTATTGACTCTATATAAAGGCGCTAATGAAAGATATTATAAACACAATTCACTTTCTAGTCGTTGAACGAATCGAATTGACGTGCCCAGTACAGAGTCCAGCAAATCGTTATATATTTTCGACCTGACATACGAGAACCGAGTCAAACGGCGCGAGATCCAGCACCTGATCCGCTCACACGAGCCGGAATGGCGCATACGACTGCGCAGATTATTCGGCTCTCACCATACTTCGAGATGCCCAGGCAGCCCGTGCTCTGGAGAGAGTCAACACCAAGAAATTCGTTAGGACGTTTGACCGTCATATTCAAGGCCCCTGCAAAAAGAGATGATTCCAATTCTGCAATTGCAGATTCGCTCAAGCAAAGATATATAAATTGATTACTTTCAAAATATCGAGAAATAAATGATTGAAATCTCCAGTGCTTCCCGCAACACTTGCATGCCTGGTGAGAAACTCTCTCAAAACCAAGCCGCACCAAACATCAACGTCGCTCAAGGCACATACGTATTTAGTTAAACTTACAAATCACCTGAGAATAAATGCTTGAGCAAGTCACCAGCACTTTCAAAATGCTGCATGTCGAGCCCCAGACTATCGAGCGACACTATTGGGTCCGCCCCATCTGATGTCGACGCAGGCGGAATCTCCAGCTGCAGCGGCGGCGCCGTGAACGAATTGATATTTTCAGCGACTGAAGGATCTGGCCAGGACTTTGATGGAGGAGCAACCTCAACAGCCTGCGGGTTTTGTGGCCCCTCTAGCGGCGGTGGCCCCGGGGGCGGCCCCGGGGGCCCTGGAGCATTGAAGTGGTCCGGGTACGCAGGATACCTCACCGACGGCTGCACTTCATCACTATTCATCGAATCTAATAGGTCCTTCTCGACAACCTTGGTCAACCCTTCGCGCGACTGCGTGAGGATGGCGTCGCGTACAAAGGCAAACAGCTTGTCGGCCGTGTGCGCCATGGACTGGTCCTTATCGTCGTGCAACAATTTGATGCTGAGCCACCGCTCCACGAGCGTCAGCGCGTCGTACAGCTTGAGCCCCATGGCGTCGTTGGTGCGCAGCTTGGTCCACGACTCGCGCACCCGGTTGTAGTACAGCTCCACTTGCAGGCCGTCGTACTGGAACCCAATGGACCAGAACACAATGCGCAGCCGCAGCAGCACGGCAATGGCGCGCAGCGGCCGGAAGAAGAGCCACAAGGGCATCTTGGGCCGTGTCGTCGCGTTTTCCAGGAACATGTCGATGGTCTGCTGGCTCGCAGCCACCAAGTCCATCGCAATGGGCCGCACATCTTCAATCGTTGCTGCTGGCTGAGTAGCATTGTTGAACAGCATAAAGTTCATCGCAGCCTCGCCGGCTACAATGTGGAATGCCAGCTGCGCAACGACCATCGGCTTGCGCACCTCGTCGCTGTCCCAGAAGTTCTCCGTCACCGCGGCCGTCTGCACTATCAACGAGTCCAACTCGCTGCGCATGCGGTTGAAGAAGGCCGCAATCTCGTGCACGGGCTTGTTCTCGCAGCACCGCCGCGCGTCCACCAGCGCGGTGCGGCCAATCTCGTGCAAAATGCAGTAGCTGCCCACCAGCCGGTCGACTTTCGACCCGCAGTGGAACAGCGCCTCTCGAATGGGCTTGATGCGTGGCACCACTGCTAGAATATGTATCTGGCTATCGCGCGATGTGACACCGAGAGTGATGAGTGCAATACACGCATACGTCCTGATCCGGTCCCGCAGCACATCATCCTCGGGGTTTTTGCGAAACGCCTCAATGTCCTGGTCGCTGCCAAGCTCAATCGAATACGAGCACGTAATGGCCATGGCAATGTACATGGGGATCTTGGGCTGCGGCGCAGGAAGCAGGTACGACGCCATGAGCAGCAGCGACTTGATGACCTCGACGCCCTGGCTCTGCCGGTGGTACAGCCACTCTTGTACCACCTGCTCCAGGAATATCACCAGCTTGTCAACCCGTGTTGAGTCCGACCCAGGGGCCATGGAGCAGAACATGTAGCACACCACCATTGTGAGAGTGAACAGCGGCCACTTCTGGCACCATTCCTGGAACGGCATGTCTTCGGGAATGTCGAATGGCAGGTACACCCTCATTTCTTCCATAAACCCGTGGAACGCCTGTTGCGCCTCTTGCGCTGTGAGCATTCCTTGGTCGATGGCGGTACGTAGACAGTCTGGGCTTTGCACCAGGCTCAAGTCCCACGCCACGGGCGAGTGCACTGTAGAATCCAGCTTCAATCCGTCTAATGTCAACGTCTCTGGTGAAATACCATACCTATTCTTCAACCCATCAATCTGCAGCCGGGCCTGCCTGATGACCATTTCCAGCTGCGACGCCATCTCCTCGGCCTCGGCCTTGGTCTCCACGTCGTCCCGTGTCGACAGCCACGCAAACAGCCGTTTCGCATTCTTGTTGACCGGAATCTCTTTCTCCTCCTCGTCCTCTTCTCCTGTGCCCAACGCCCTGCCGCGCACAGACTTGGGCATGACACAGGTAATGCCCTTGCGCATACAAGGCTTGCATGCGACGGCCTGGGCTGATGTGAACTCGCACCGGATCTTGCTCTTGCGGCACGTCACGCACGCGGCCCGTTTGCGCCAGTCGGAAATCTCCTTGCGATACGGCGGCATTGATGAGATGAAAGAAAGAGATGGTGAGGTTTTTTTATCTACCCAAAGCAATCGTGTTCTGTGTGCCCATAATTTCGTAGAAAAAAAATAGACAAGACCCACAATTGTGTGGGATGGCACGGCGGAGAATGGGAGAGAGATGTTTCTCCGCTCCCACCTTGAACGAACAGAAGGATCAATACAATTAAGATTCTAGACTCAAAAGAGAATACACAGGCACGCTGCCGTATTTCACACTGGGTTCAATGGGTAGCCGAGACAGCAACTTGTCGAGTTTGGGCTTCATATACTCCGCGACGGATTTGTCAGTCTCTAGATTGTAAACAGCCCGGTCGTCGTCAAAGTCGAAATCTGCAGGCGGCGGTCCGCACGACCGCAATGCAATGGTACACTGGTCAGTCAACGCTTTGACCAACTCGGTCCTGTCAATTTCGTGCCTGGTAACGACAGGATCAGCTGCGTGGATCCACGCAGCGACGCATTCCCAAGCAGACACGTCGTACCCCACGAACCCTAGTTCCAGCTCTGTACAAAACTCATCATTGGCCATTGCATCCATGTCCCGCTTATTTAGCCGTGATATCTTGCGTCTCAACTTACAAAACTTTTCCAGCACTAAGTGGTCCTCGAAGAAATTCAGCACCTCGGCGTGGTCCTCGGAGCCTTCTGGCAAGTACCACAGCAAGCCCGCAAAACAGCTGACAATGTGCACCAGCCACTGGGGGTCTTTTTCTGACTGGAACCTCGCATTGATGTGTTTTTTGTAGTACTGTTTCCAGTTTTTCGATTCCAGACGCAGCAGCTGCAGGTTCGGCCCTATGAGCGCTCTACTAAACGTCCGCACGCTCAGCCGGCTGAAAAACGGGTCGGCGTTATCTGCCAATCGGAAAACCGTCTCCAGCATGCCCATGTGGTAGACAATTTCCTTGCAATTGGGATCTTGGGCGAGCTTTTGGAGCGCAAAGTACGCCTCTTCCAGGTACCTGCGCTGGTCCTCGTTCACTACGCGTTGTTTCTGCCACACTTGGATCGAGTTAATCAAGCCCATAAACTTGGCAGCGGGATACATGTGTACAAGGCCCTCGGCTTGGGCAAGCACCGACGAGACGCACGAGATGAACGCTTGGGCAATTGGCGACGGGTTCGGCAATCGCCCTTTTGAAACCTCTCTAGGCAGTTTGGAGATCATGAAGAATATCGTGTCATACTTCACCAACGCTTGGGCAGCCGGGTAGTAGCCGCTCAGCAGCGTCTCGGCCAGTGTGACTGCGGCAATGTACTGTCCCGCTTGTTTTGCACCAGAAGGCGTTTGTTTTGCACCATTAGGCCGTCCAAACGTTCTGTACCGGTCCACTATAAACTTATCCAGTTTCTGCATGATCCCAGCTTCCACGAAATCCGCAATCAGCTCTTCCCGGCAGTGGTCGAATTTCTCGCACTCAGCCCATCTGGTCAGGAGTAATGCCGACATTTCCACAACGTCGACCTCGGGGTGGTCCCACATGGACACGAGCGACGCAACGCACCCGGTAGATGATAACTCTTTGTACTGCCAGTCGTGGCTGAAATCGACCAGTCTGGCCGCTGCTTCTCTCAGTTTTCGTGTCGCTTTGGGTGCGTCGCGGGAGTAGCGACTGCTGCGCATGATTTCGTCAAGCTCTACGGCTTTTTCAAACTCGTTGAGAATGTGAGTCCATAACTTCGGGTCGTTGTCCTGACCTTGGAAGCCGCGGTTCCCTTGTAGTAGAGTCTCGTTGGAGTAGTTCAACTCGTTCATCTCGACCATCTCGACGCGTACGTGTGGTGATGGAAAAAAACGCGTCGCGTACTGGCGTGATGAGGGCGACGAGAGCAAGCACAACTGCAACCAGCGTATAACTCACCCCAGCGCAGTGTCGAAATTTTTACTGACTTCAAACCGAAAAGCGTGGATAAGGTTGTTCGAGCAAATCATCAACAGGGTCAAGCCCCACGCTACTGGTAATTTAGTGATCTAAATACCCATGCCGCACCAGATGCGGCTCGAAGACTAGAAAAAAACTAGTACAATATATTTCAATTGCTAAAAAGGCCGGCTGAATCCATTCGAGGTTGGACTGTGGCTCGAATCACCTTCAATGTGCACCTTGTAGTGCTGCAGCCATGTTTCCGTCCCACTCAGGCTCGTGTCAGAGAGCTCTGCCTAGTGCCGCTTATTAAGATGCGAAGCTTTTTAAGTTCAATAGTTTTGTACTAATTCTTAGACAAACCAGTCGCTAATATAAAGAAACAGTCGTTAACATAAAACAAACATAAATAGAAGAACGTCAGACGAAGTTATTAATCACATACAGTAACCTTCAGCGGAAGGATACCACTTGTTGGTGCTTTCGAGGCGTTCTTTCCACGCCTTTTGTTGAAGAGGATTTCCGAGCACTTATCATGAGCCTCATGATATACCTTGTCCACCTTTTGATACATGTCCTGCTGGTTAATCTTGATTGCACGGAGCTTCGGTATCTTAATGATAACAATTTCTTTAAATTCATTCAGAGGAGTGATATCGGATTCGTCCAGTCTGGTGCCTTTACAAACTTTTTCAACTGTCTTCAACACAGAAAGTTGGGCAAGATTTGAGTTGTTTGGTGAACGGTCTTCTCGAGTTGTAAAGTTGACTTGTGCTTCTGGGGGCTAAATTCCCTCTCCCTCCGTCGCTGATACGATACGAGTTTGAATATCCCATCGCGATATAACCACCGATCAAATGTCTTGATTACATCTCTATAGACCTGAGGATCTCTGTAGTTGCCATCCGAATCTTCGCAGCAATCTTGCCACCTGGTGTCAAATATTGAGAGTTCAAACTCACTGGCCACGAAAGTCAAAACCTTCATCGCTGTGCATCGTTCAATTGTTTCTTTTAGAGAGACTTGCATACACTTTTCGTCAAGTCAAACCAGCTTCTCTTGAAAATCGAGAAAGTTCTTAACGTCGGCCAATTGATTCCAATTGTTTTCTGGTGATGTACAGGAGGAACTTGGCAATAACGATATGTAGTTCAGCCTCGAACATTTCTTCTGTACAAAGTTCCAGGGATTCAGTCGGTCGGTGAACACTTCCACACCCCCATTGATTTCCACATCTGCTAGTAACTATGGGTCGACTCCTTCGGAAAGTATGAGTTGAAGCATTTTCTGAGGTCCAAATCGGTGAAATTGGGCGGTGAAATATACTGCTTTCAAGTGAATCGATAGTGACAAGAAGTCCTCATAGACTAGCTCTCCCTTTTCACCAGAATCGATAATTTTCTTTATGAGGTTTTTCATCCACCGGTCATTTTTAAAATATTTGAACCTCCTTAAGACTTCTACTTGAGCCTCATACTGCTCTTTCAAAGTCATTCGAGAGTAATTGGGATATTCATCCGATACTCCGTATCTTCCGTACTTGGCAATCTCAACAAATTCCTCGAGGATATATTTACCAAATCTACCAAATTCACTCCTGTACATTTGGTCGGTAAGATGAAACTTTTCGATGAAGTCGTTTTTTTTAGTCCATATACCACCGGGACAATTTTTGGCATCATCGCTATACATGCATTGTTTAAACTGAGCTTCCTCGAGCTTCAACCATGAAATCCGTTTGTGCTTTCTTATAATCAAGCAATTCTCTGAACTTTTCTGCTCGGATTTTCACCAATGACAGGATCTCGATACTCTGGCACTATTGCATTACCCGGGTTTAGCAGCAAATGCAGACAAGTGGCATTCAAAACAGCTTCGCTCATGCCATCCACAATGTCTCCAAGAAAGTGGAACCGAGCGTTCGACGTAAATTCGCTTCTGCTCAATTGACAACGAATCCACGAAAGCGGCAACATCAACTTCTTGACTATCGCCTGACATATTCAAGTTTTTTCAAGCAACAATCTTTAGATTGTGACTTCTGAATCTGAGATGTGACGTTTTGATAAAGCCCGGGTGAGTTCACCAGTTTTGTCCTACCACCAAAGAGTCGTTAATATCAATCAATTGCGAATATAATCAGAATATATGCCGGACAAAAATAAAATCAATCACACGCAAGTAACATGCAGCGGAAGGGTGCTAGCTCAAATCTGAGCTGAATGTATTTAAGAGTACTAAATCAAGTTCAGGCTTATTCGATGATAAGCTGAATAAGGCAATTGAAGTCATAGTTCAAGCTGCCCTTTATAGCGAGTCTCTCAATCTCACAGCTGAATGGAAACGCGAATCGTGAGTGAACAACAAAACCGTCGTAGTGAAGTTGAGGGAATAGGCGAAAAAATTACCCCTGACTCTCCACTCACCGCGCGCTCCCCGTGGTTCTCAATGATGGCGAGTACACAGCAACTGGAACATAGTCGTGGCTCACTCCAGCGCGGTATCAACTGTTCTATTATCAATCGTTGGATGAATCCTGTACGCCAAATATTGGAAAACTCAAGCCACGCTACTGGCAATCTAGATCCACACGCCGCACCAGATGCGGCTCTCCTCCTACTATTCAAATATTTCAGCTCAGAAACTACTTTAACCTCCCCAGCAACATATTCAAATGATCAATCATTTCCCGCGCCTCGACGGGACCCGTGATTGTGTCCGAAAGGTCTTCATTCTGCATAGCACCCTCATCATTCCAAACGGCAAACTCGTATGGATCCTCCTCCAGCTTCAACGTCTTGTCGAGCTCGTCGCGGCGGCTGGTCAAACTATTGACAATCTCCTTCTTGGTCACAATCTTCTTCTTGCCCGCGACCTTCCCGGCCACCAGCCACCCGATCACAATCTCGCTGCTGTAGAATGCATCCAGCAAGAACCCCGTCGATGAAGACGTGACATGCAGCCCGTTGTACTTCAAAAATTCACGCGAGTCCGCGGTGCGTACCAGCTGGCGCCGCACGTCGACGGCCTTGAGCTGGTTTGGCCGCGATTCGAAAAACTGGAGCATGTTCTTGTGCTGCTCAGAGTCTGGATGGAAGTACCGTAGTAAACCGGCGAACACACATACAAGGTGCTGGGACCATTCCTCGTTAGTCTTTGATTCAAACTTGCCTTCAATGTGCGTCTTGTAGTACTGCTGCCAGTTTTCCATCTCGCTCAGGTTCAACTGCGACAGGTTTGCGCCTGTCAAAGCTCTACCCAGCGCCATGGCGCTCATCTCGCTGAAAAACGGGTCTTTGAAATCGGCCACCTCAAAAATGACCTTCAACCATCCCGTCTCTGCCATGAGCTTTTTGCAGTTGGAGTCGCGCGCCAGGATGCTCATGGCCAGGAACACGCTCTGGATATAACCCTTTTGTCGGTAGCCCTTCACTTCGCGGTCCCGCCAAAGACGCAACGAATCAAACAAACCTTGGAGGTCTTCAACAGTTAAAGTCGGACGCAGCTCCTCTTGCGAGTTAACGAGCTCTTTGAAGTATGACAAGTAGTGCACGGCGATACTCGAGACCCTGTCCGTCCCCAAGATACCGGCCTTGCCGAGATGTGTGGTAAAGTACCGCATCGTGCCATTTGCCATCATCTCTCGCACAGCTTGAGGGCAGCTGTGCACCATTGACTTTTGCAGGGCGCTGACTGCATCGTAGGCGAATTCCCAGTCCAGTTTCGCCTGGAACCTGTTGGACATGCTCGGGGAGCTGAGGAACTTTTGAACCTGCTTGACGAGTCCAGCCTCGAGTAACGGGTCCTGGAGCTCCTCTCTAAACTCGAACCATTCCTCAAGGAGTCTGGCGACCATGTTGATGACTTCTCCGTGCGGATGGAACAGCAATGAGACAAGCGACGCGGGGCCGCCTTGACTAACAAACTCTTTACATTGTCTGGTTGAGGAAAGTTTGGATATCTTCCGGATAGATGCGCTTAATGGGGTGTTGTATTCTCTTCTGATGGGCGGTTCCGCAACGAAGATGCTGGCGAGGATCTCCTTGTCGTTCATCTCTTGCTCGGCAAGTTTCAAGAAGTTGGTCACGATATGCTTCCATTGCTCGGGGCTGAACTCTTCCTTTTCCGGCGTCCGCTCGGGACTAGAGCAGTAGATGTCAGATAGTGGAGACGACTCGATGTCGGGGTGTGCCCTTTTCATCGTTTATGGTAGATATAGCGCGTTGAAGTAGTAAAGTTTTTGGATACGCGTCGGACGCGACTGGCGTTACAAACGCGACGAGCGCGTCGGGTCGGGACGCGCCACAAAGCACCAGTCCAACGCGCAAGAATATCAGTGCGTTTCTTTGGTACTTTCCACCGATAAATCTCCCTCGTTAGTTGGATTTGTGATAGATCACGTCTGCATCTAGAAAATGAGAGTTTCTAAGAAACCTACGGGAGCAATGTAAACCAAATCCTAGAATCTAAGTTTCTTCCTAGAAACTATTGTTATCTATCAATTCAACTCCAACAAATTCCCGTTAGATTGACAATTTGAAAATCCCTTAAGGCACACTTCTTCTTTGAAACTCCGCAATCAGAGACATTGCTAAGCTCGTCAAGCATACAAAAGCGAGAAACTCGACAGAAACACCGAGTGCCCAACTTTGAACCCCCAAAAACCACTTTAATCGCCTTGCATGACATGACGCAGACCAAATGCAAAACGCACGGCGCAAATCCTTTTTTATGCGCAGCACATCGCCTCGAAGGAACTTTTCACAGAAATTTCAACATCCTTGAAAATGAGGTTTCAGGTTTGGGGGCGAGGGAGGAACCATGGGGCGTTCTATTTCGGTGCGAAAACCATGGTTCTTTGGAAACTATAGGAGGTGTGGATATTAGAACGAATTATATACTCTAGAACAATGGCGGATCTCGAATAATCCGGATATTAACACTAGTCGATGTACTGTACTTTTCTCCAAGATCTCGTATCGCAGTCCGGGGTTTACGGATTGGAAAACAAATCCGAGTTTGTGGGTATGTACAGTATCTAGATGCGGGTGGCCCTTTGGAGATGGCCACATGTACATGTGTACGTCTTTTGGTGCGTGCTGTGTACATATGCCAAATGTTCATTTCGAGTACTGTACTTTACTACACTGTACAAGCAAGGTGTTTCTCTGAGAGTTAGGGGTCCCGAGTGCGGTTCCTGTGTGTTACTGTAGCGAATCTTATGCAAGTGCCATTGCATGATATTGGGGGCTAATGGATCCAGAGAAGATTATGTAAGCTCTAATGTAATAGATTAGAGATCGCGTACATAAAGGAGCCTCCATAGACAGTCTTAGGAGACAAGTACTACTTTAATATAATTGAGAAGATTCAATTAAGAGAAAAGTTTATATCAGAAATACCACTCTATAACCCCAGGATTATCAGATACAAACCCCCAACTCTTTCAAAAGTCCCTTTGTTATCTTGACGCGTGTTGATTGCAGATTTGGAGGACTCTGAATCAACAAAAAAATATGTGCAGATTTTGATTGAAATTTCGTGCGGCTTTTGAAAAAAATATTATTTCAATAAATCCGCATTAGTGGGAAACACACACACAAATCTGAGATCTGAGATCTGTATCAGATCTTGGGGGAACTAAATAAATTAGCGAGCGATCCTAGCATTTTTTTTCTCCCCCTGAGAGATGAATTAGTACCGTAGAATCCGTTTTGAATTTTCTATATCCGGATAAAGTTTCCAGGAGTCTATAGAGTACATAAATGTTTTAGCAAGTGAGAGTGTGCAAAGCATTCATTCATGCACGTAACTGGTTCCTGATTACTACATGAACCAGCCGGAATACAAGGGGGTTCTCACTTTCCCCTCCCCTCGGTTGCTGCGGAATTCTTAATCGTCATTTCTGAATGGTAGTACAGATGTAGATGGATTAATGATAGAAACAGGTTCTCTTGTGAATTAATAAGCCAAGTCTATTGCCGAGTGCCGAAATTGTGGATATTATATGTGGTGCATTTTTTTCAAATCCCCATAAAATGCTGTAGATGCAGGACGCATAATCGCACGTTTTTTTTGGCCGTACAGTATCTTCGATCGGGATGTACCGTCAATAAACCGAGTTTAAAGGTTTTGCGTTGATGATATGGTTTAAGGGTTCTATAGTTCTGGCTGGAAATGACCAATTAAAAGAAGGCGGTTTATCTAATCTTAATTAGTTCTGAGGCGTGTGTGGTGGAAATGTTCTATATCCGCCCCCTCAATGTCTCATCGGCTAACACGTCGTCAGACTGACCGGGGGATTTGAATTTTGTTGGCTTCTTTTACAATTGTACATGAACTCTGGTGCTTTAATAGAAGCATTAATTGACTGTCGCGAAAAACTTGGTCGATCCAAAGGGAAAGGGTGATCAAAAATGCAGGTGCCCCATTTGGCGCGCATGAATTCTTGTCAAGGATTTTGGATGAGAAGAAATACGGATTTGACAGTTTTTGAGATTATGTATATAGATACAATATGGAACAATATTTTTTGAAGATGCAAATATGGCATGTACAGAGATTTTTGTTGTTTGGTGTGTAAATACACAGCATGATGGCGATGGAAGAAAGAAAAAAAACTTTTGTTGGACTTTTTGATGAAGTGATTTTTGGAAAATACAATTATCGAAGTGAATAAATAGGTTGACTTTGGTGATTTGGTGATTGGAGATTCAATCTAACATGGAGCACAAGACTTGACAAAAGCGTATGAGTTCATGAGAGCAGCAATCTCTCTGTTGGCGACAATCTGGAGATCGTTTGGAGTGATTTTGGCCTCGAAGAATCCACCTCGCGTCTTGAGGAGTTGGTAAGCCCTCTGGCGGTCGTGCTCTGTAGCGTCGCTGTAGAATCTGAGGAGGTATCTGCCGAGATTGATACGCATTTTGGGATATCGATATTGATATTGATTTTGAGAAATGAGATGCAATTGAGTGTTTGGTTTCTGAATGAATTGGAGGAAATGGCACAGGCTTTTATAGATTTCAGTCTCAAATGGCGGTTGCTGGGTTCTTTTAAATGGGGCAGAAAAAGCCAGGGATCTTTTTGAAAATGTGTCGAAAAAGAAGCAACTAAGAAAAAAAACAAATATTGATCCAGTGCTAGGGATCTTTTGTGTGTACAGGAAGCTTTTTTTATGCATCTAAAAAAGAGAGATCGGTGAAAGGGAAAAGAAATGTTTGGAAATTCCAAGCCAAGATTGCCTGCAGTATTGAGGGGACCTGGTGGTCAATTGCTGTTCTTCTCAGAGTACATAGATACATTTAGAAAAACCCTTTAGAACTTATAATCTCTTATAGGGTTCTTACTAGTTGCTACTACTACATTATAGATTGCTCTACGAATAGTGTTCTCTTTAGTTAAGTTCACTTCCCATTCATGCAATGCAAGTGTGTAAAATGTTGTAAATATATGCACCACCCGAGACGCATTTCACGTCGCCGTCATGCACAAGGCATCATTTGGCAGGGAGCATTTTTTTCAAGTGGCAAAGAAATTATTGTTCTATGAATTCATTGGGGACAGGTTTCTGGAATTTACGTGTATGAAGGGGAGTACTTTGTGACTCAACGGATCTATATACCAAGGGCAGTCCAAGTACCGTAGCACAATGGTACAGTTCAAATGATTTTCAGATTTTCATCAGGGATTATTAGAAATGTGTATTGTCTAAAACGGTCCAGTACTGTCGTTTACATGTAGGTTCATACTTCATACTCTCTAAAAACTGCACAAGACTGTATTTGTGTATTTGTGTATTTGTGTACTTCAGCAGTTGACTCGTTTTGGGGTTGTGTGCACTACAAACGTTGCTATTTTCACACGGATTATCAGTCATAATTTTGTTGCCTGTAACTACGGAATGGAACAAAATGTAACGTGCTATTTTCATAAACATTCATTGTTGAATAAACGATCAGATACTGGATCTGATGACCTCCATCCTCCATGACCTCGATGTCGATGGAGCTTCAAAATCCCCATATCGCCGTATCGCCGTATCTCAATAATAAATCTTCTCCTGCAAGATTTTGAAATGATCTTCGGCATGATATACTATTTTCGGCGCTGCTGGGCCCATTGTTAGATATGTTGGATCTTCCGGTTCTTCAATTCAGGATAAATTCACAAATGACGCATGTATCTAAGACGCTTAGACAATCATGAGACCGGGAGGCTCGGTTTTTTTTTTGACATACCGGTTTTGGGATTTTACTGCGGAGGAGCAGCATAGTCTTGATGACGAGCCTTCAATACTCACCTCTGCAGTGCTTCTGGTACCTTCAGCTACTCGCATTTTTTTGTCGGTTTAAAGCAACTTTTATCCGTCACTAGCTCATTTAAATGCCTTAGGTCCCAACCACCGCGATGATTTAAAGCGATTTAAAGATCCACCAAACTCTCTTGTAGCACATTTAATTAATAATTAATTAAGAAATTCCAAATTTAAATAATACATCCTCCATTTATATCTATCCGGTTTTCCTATTAAATCTATTCCACAATACCTCCCAATTTATTTAAATCAGGCCGTCCATATGACATAATGAACTCTATACAGAAGATGGACTACAAATTAAAATACACAAATATTTCTATCCAAACACTGCCCAAAGGTATGACTTATCTACATAGCAAAGTGGCATCCGGATACATACTGTAGTGTCGACGTCCCCCTAAACCGACCACGAACCAACAAGAACAAGGTTCAAAAGAACCATGTTCAATGAATGCATTTTCTTCAATTCTGTCCAAAGTTGACAGGTCGCATGAATGCTGTTCCTCCATGCACTCCTCTAGCAATCCGCAGCTGCCTCGTTTCGAACGCCGACATTTTTGTGAACAAACCCAGTACAGGCAAGCAGAAAAAATATGTTTTACAAATGTATACTGTACAGCTCTGTGAGTCCCGTTGTCGTACGCATATCAGAAACCTTGACCAGGATGTTTTTGTGGGTTTTGTTGCTTTTTCCGTGTTCTTCCTTGCTGGTTTTGACCCCTGTTTTTTAAGATTTTCTGAGATATTTGCACTAGAAGTCAGGTGACAATTCAGATATCCAGCACCTGGGAGTTGAAACCTTTGATTTTTTGAAATTGGAGATTCTTTGTATAAGAGATTCATATAATTGTATTAGAAGCTGTTTTAGTAGTATCTTAGAATTCTGAAATCGAATTCAATCCGAGATGCCACCCATCCATAGATCTCTCTACGCAACGTCTTTGAAGAATAAATACTCATAAAATGCCTGCCTTTCTCAATCTCAAGCAGGCATCTGATCATCTCAAAAAGATTGCCTGATTTCGAGATCTCATGGATCTTTGAAATAACCTCGCATACGGCATCTCTCAATTGCTTTTAGTATAACAGGGAGCTGGAATGATCTACTCTATGTGCTCATCTCAGTTTGCAATCCTGTGCATGCACCGTTTTAGTTAGATCTCATATGTACGTTCCAGTTGTTTCCAGCATTCAAATTTTCAGTATCATACATGTACAAAATAAATAAAAAATTCCAAGAGATTAGTGCTTCTTCTTGTACGTGACAGTCCGGCCGCCGCCACCGCCTTGTCGCCGCCGCTTAGCACCCTTGGGCCCGTCGTCAAACTTGGCATGCTGATTAAACGATTTCTTGGGCTTGCTGGCGTCTTTTTTCTTCTCAAGCACTTTCGGTGCAGCGGTGTAGTCAAAAGCGTTGAACGTGGGGAACTCACTAGAAGTATCCCTGGCTTCAATCTCGCCTTCTTCGTATGCAGTCTTGATTTCGTCCGTTTTGGAAACCGCCTGGATTTTTCTCCGCTTCCGTCGCTTGTCCTTGGAGGTGAGTTCAGACCCTGGCTCCTCGAGCTGGGGTTCAGAGGGCTCATTGGGTTCAGAGGGTACATTGACTTCAGAGGGTTCAGAAGAGTCAGAGTTCACATCGCTTTCAACTTCCTCGTCGCTTTCTACTTCCTGGTCCTGAGGAACCAGGACGCTCAGATTCAAACTCTCACTAGCCAATTGCCGCCGTCTCTCTGTCTCTTCATCAGTCGTGTACTCCTCGTCTCCTCGCACCAACAACTTAGAGTCGCCGGCTTTGAATAACCTTGCCTGTGACTTCAACGCCTTGTTGTACTCCCGCTCATATGCATCGTAGTTCTGCTCTAGCTTCTCTACATTTTCAATCTTCTCCATCTTCACTGTCGAAACTTCCACCTCCTTCGTATCCCTCGCGACGGCAATGATCTGGGCAATTTCCTTGGCAGAGTGCCGGATATGCCCCGTCACACCATTCGACGCACCCAGCACCTCGTTGACCGTAGTAGGCTTGGAGTAACAAAGCGCCGCCAGGAAATGGTTAGGCATAACGTACCTTGGGCTCTCGTCGTCCCGTCGAGCCACTGCGTCCCTCCACTCGTACAGCGCTCTCAATATACTCCGCTCCTGCGCAGTCATGGAGTACTTGGCCATGATGTTCCTCAGCCCGCCGTCCTCAGAGTCGTATCCCGGGATCTCGTACCGCCGCGTGGCGACCTTCTTGCTGGAGTCCACCACGCTTTTGATCAGCTTCTTGTCCACCAACTCGTTGCGCAGCCGGTCGTAGCAGTAAAGCAAAAAGTGCGTATCGGACCGTGCGTACAGCAGCATGCCCTGCGGCAGCGGCCGGATCCGCCAGTCGGCCAATTGGTACTGCTTCGAGGTCTGGAAGTCGGCATACTTCTCGAGCAAATGCGCCAGGCCGTGTCTTTTTAGACCCAGTGCCTTGGCGGCAAAATAAGTATCAAACAGCGACACTACGTAAAGCCCAAAGTCTCGCTGCAGCCAGATCATGTCCATCGACGCGCCATGGAACACCTTGACGATAGCCGGGTCGGCAAACACCTCATTGAGCACTTGGAGTTCGTCTCGTAGTACTAGAGTATCGACGATCCAATCCTGGTCCCGCGTACTCACCTGCATCAAGCACACAAACCCGTGGAACGACCGGTAATCGTGGTGCTCCAGATCCACCGCAATCTCGCTGGCCATCTTCAACTTGCCCAACATCTTTTTCAGCTCCTGTACCGTGTCTACGTAGATAAACGTCGTCGACTTCCAGTCATTAAACTTGATCGCGTCCACAACCTCCATCTTTGGCATTGGTTGGTGCATGATCTCGTACTCATACGGATGTTTGTAATGCGGCCGAGACACTTTCTCGTTCTCCTCCTCCTCGTCATCATACTCCACAAGTTCGTCCTGCACCAGTTCCATACTCTCCTCCAACGACTGCAGCGCATGCGGTTTCGACCTCAACAGTGGCTTGAACGGCGACTCGTTCGAGTTGTCCACCGCCTTCTTAAATCGATCCTGCGGCTTTTCCGTGCTTTTTGAGTGCTTGACCACTTTATCCTCGCCTCCACAAAGCTTCTGCAACACTTTCTTCTCAGTCTTCTCTTCCTCTCCTCCCCGTCCGTCCAGTGCAATGTCGGCTTTTTCAAACAGCGTATCAAGAACGCTGGCTACATCTTTCCAGTTATCGTTCAAGCTCTCCAGACCCGTAAGCGGCTCGATTTCGTTCTCGTCCGCTACAACGCTGTGCATTAGCCTTGTGGCCAGGTCAAGCAGCCGAGATCCCGTCTCGTCGACAGCCGTAGCGAACCCGCGGTCGAGGCTCTTGTAGAAAGGGATATCCTGCGCCGCAGCCAGCGACGCCGAGCGGATCGTGGCCACCAGCGCTCCAAACGCAGGTTTCGTCTCGTCCTCCATCGCAGTAGTGGTGGTACAGTTGTGCCCAAATTGTCCAAAACTTTTTTGGAACAGTAGGCACCGCACGGCTGAAGCATTTTTTTTCACTAAGAGGAACTGCGCGCGCGGTAGTGGGTGAGAGCTTGGGGATTTTTGTCTGAACTCAATACTAAATAAATTTGATATATATAGTCCATAATGATCTTATACTAAACTATTGGAAGAAACTCGGGTTGAGAACTACAGGATCAATTGCTTGATAAAACATATCAACAGTCGGTACTTCCGCAACGGAAAGCCATATCCTAGGTTGCGGCTCTATTATCTAAATGCAACTGGAATTCATTAAAAATCTATGTGTATCCTAAAAATCGGCCTTTAACCGTCTCTCTAGAAATCCCCGCATTCAAACTCAGTCTCTGCGGCGTTGACAAACTGCACCATAATCTCGTGCCGTTTCGCACCGACTTGCCTGCCTAGCGGCGTCTTGAGCGAGTCCTTGACATGCAGTAACTTGTCGTAGAAATGCTGATGCGCAGTGTCGCTATTTCCAATTTCAAACAGTGCTCGGTTCTTGGCTGACGAGAACGCCGCGACGCGATAGATGCCCATGGCACCAATCGCGTCCAACCGGTCCGCATCAGTGACACTACTAATTAGTAATTTACTCCTATTCTCACCACGTACCAATGCAATTCATTACAAGTATCATGCCATTGGGTCCACTGACCAGCGGCTTTGAGCTTCTTCTCCAGACTGTATCCGACGTTCTTCACCACTTGGACCACCTCATCAGCCGTTTGCGCAGGCACCGCGTGGCGCTCGAGCAGCTCGCGAATGTCAGTTTCTGCGGCATGTTTGTCGGTTTCGTACTTGTGGTCTAGCAAGTCGTGGAACAGCGCCGCGAGCTCGACGACCTGTGGGTTCGTGCCCGGGATCGAGCTGGCGAGACGCAGCGCCATGGTGCGTACTCTAAACACATGCAGCGTATCATGCGACGGGTCGTAGTGGGCCATCTTTCGTGCTACCAGTGCTTCGGCATCTTGGATAAGGTTGCTCATCGTCATCGGTGAGTATCGTTGTAAGAGTGCGGGGAGACGCATGTACAATAGAGTGCGTACTAAATTTTTCGACGCGACGCGTTCTAGAAGACCGCCCCGCCAACGACAAACAGCCGCTGCTCCTGCTGCTTGACCCACGACACAATCTGCCGCACGCTCTGTGATACAGCCTCCTTGGTCGTCGGCGACCCCGTCACGCAGTACAGCTCAAACGTCGGCGTGACCCACGCCAGCGCCGTCACGTTCTGCCGCACGCAGTTGAACAGCCGCAACGTGCCGCCGCCGTGCCTGTTGGCGGCATGAACAGTGCCATGCAGCTGGTGGTACATGTTCATCAGTCGCTGTTTCGCACCGGCTTCGTAAAAGTGCGGCTCGAACGACGACTGAACGAATTGCACATTCATCTTGGATTTGTACAAGAAATGGCGCACCAGCGGCGCAGGCACGTCCATGCATTTGAACCGTCCGCGGCGAACGCTCTGCTGGATAACCTCCGTCAGGCTCTTGTCCTCGAGCTGCTGCAGAATCTTGTCCTTGGCCTGCCGCAGCTCGAAGAATGCATTCTTGTCTGGCGAAATCAGCACCAAGGCAATGTCTTCTTCGAAGAAATGGATATATGCGTAGAGAAATCCCGTAGAGTTGAATTTCGGCAGGCAGATTGGAGCCCAGTGCTCGCCGCCGTCTTTGAATGATGTCGTGTTGAATAGCATGGAAAACACCAGGTATAAATCAGGCGGATGCAAACTGTGCCGTCTTGGTCGGATCACACTCACCAATCGTCCGTCTGCGACAATCATGCCGTAGAGTAACGACGATGTTCTACAATCGATCAAGACATTGTTGATCTTTTCTCGTGTCGACTTGCGCAGTCGTAGACACTCCAGCGCCCCGAGCATGATTGCGGGACTCCCCTTTTTCATCTCATCAGTCAGAGCCTTGAGAAAGACCTCCGTGCCTCCAAGCAGCTGTCTCAAGTCAAAGTTCGTGCGCTGCTCGAATACTTTGGCTATTTGCGATTTGGTCAGCGTGGACAAGATCTGGGCATACAAAACGCCGAGCTGCGACCTCAATTGCGCTTCAGAATGGCCCAATTTATCCACCGCAGCAAGAATCAATGGCCCCTCTATCGACACTACAAACAGAGTCTTTCCAGCTTTGAAAGACCGCAGCTGCGGCTGTGATTTGTCGTCAGAGTCGCCGAAAAACGACACAATCGTTTGGAAGATGCCCGTGTATCCACTCACCAACTCGTCTGATCCATGCAGCGAGTAGATCGGCTTGCCCGCTCGCGAAAGGACAAAGTACTGCTTGCTATGTGCCAGAAACGCGTCCACGTCATCTTCGCCGTCGCTCTCATCACGGGAAGAAGTATTCAACGGAAGCTCAGGCTGACGGGGTGGTAAATTGCCACTACCACTGAGCACTTCGTTCAACATCATGGTCACATCCTGCGAAGACGAACTGATTGATAGTTCAGGTATCTCCTCTTCACCAGGGACGCCCTCTTCGCTCTGGAACGAATGCTCTGGAGTGGTCGCTAGAGACAGAGTGGTGGTCGGTCTAGTCGAGGGGTTCAGCCCCTGGTCGCTACCGATCGCGGCCGTCGTAGCCGGTGACCCACTGAGAATACTGCTATCCTCGTCTTCGAAATACGACTCTTGCACCACAGCAGTCGGCGGCGTGCTGTCGCTAGACGACGACATGTTGTACCGAGTGCGTAGTAAGTCTCAGGTTTGGGCCGATTTGGGTGCGCCGCACACCCTCAGATACATGAGGACATTTCCAATTAAAATCAAATGCTACATAAATAAAAAAAGCACGAATTGGACGTAAATAATAATAATAAAAATGCGTTAGGGGGAAGAATGAAAAAATGGTCATCACTTGTTGCTCTTCACTTTTGGACTTTTGGAAGGAGGCAGCCCGTCGTCCTCGACCCCTGGTTTGACGCTGCGTCGTCGCTTGTTGGCCAGTCGAGGGCTGGGCTTGTTTGCAGCTACTACTCCGCCAGGCTTGGGATAATTGGCATTTGAGATCATTGGCGACGGCGCTATTTCGCCATTAGGCGTCGTCGATGCATTGGTAAGGTCCTGAGGCGTTTGCACTTGGCCACCGCCACCATTAATCGCTTGGGGAGGTCCAGGAGGTAGGGAGTTTGGCTGTTGTTGTTGTTGTTGCTGCTGCTGCTGCTGTTGTTGAAGTTGCAGTTGTACAACCCGTTGTCGTTCCATCAACCTCTGGACGCTCAGCTCCAGAGTCTTCAATGGACCGAGGGTAGCATTGTCGTGGCATTGAATAATGAGCTCTCTCATCACCGCCATTGTTTCGGTAATCTCCAAATTGCGCATCACCGAGGAGCCCACGCCATACTCCGTAATATTACATTTGGCCAGCGTATACCAGTTGCCGCTGTCATCGTCATTAGTGTCGTTGCTATTGTCGTTTCTCCGTATAAAAGCCGCAATCGCCGCACGGCTCAGATACTCGGAATGGCTCCTGAAGTCTTGCTCCATGATCTCAATCTTCAGGGCGCTATTAAATATAAATTTGGTGGGACTCACCACCGTCACCATTGTGCCGTCATGGAACGTAAACACCGTCTGTGCCTTGGAGCAGTACACCAGAAACCCGCCGCTTTGCAGTAAAAACTCTCGCGGATTCTCCAGCATGATTTGGATCTGCTTCACGCCACTCTTAAAGTACACCATGTAGTATCGCGACATGATGGGAACAGGAACCTCAAAGCTCTTGGGCTCCTTCGGGTTCGCCATGGTCATTTTGAGAATGCCTCCTTCTGTGAAAAAATCCGCATGCATCTTCTTCCAAAATTCAACGTCCAGCCCATGGTCTCCTGCGCTACTCAGCATTTCCACATATTGCAGTGTTCGTATCAGTGCAGACCCGGGCTTTCGAACAGCCATAGGCATGGCTAATCCAGCAGCAGCAGCGGCAGCGAGTTGTCGCGCTTGTGGATTATTATCTGGCTGGAGCTGTGCCTGTTGGCCCTGAGGACCAATTGCTGCGGGATGCTGGGGGTTTCCTGGAATCTGCTGCGGCATGGCTCCACCTGCAAGCTGCTGCTGCTGTTGTTGTTGCTGTTGCTGCTGCCTCTGTTGAGCCAACTGCTGTTGTAATAACTGCTGATGTCGAATCACCTGCTGTTGTTGTTGCAGGGGCAAGTTCTGAAACTGCGGATGCTGCTGGGGTGGAAGCTGCTGTAGATGTGGCTGTAAACCCTGTTGCTGGCCAGGTTGACCCGGTGGCTGTTGCTGTTGCTGTTGCTGTTGATGCTGCTGCTGTTGCTGCTGCTGAGCCAGCTGTTGTTGACGAAGAAAGTTTGCCTGCAACTGCTGTTGATGCGCATTCAACTGAATGTTGAGATTCGGTGCAACACCAGGCGTACCCGGAGGCATGCTGACTGGAGATCCCTGATTTGGGACCTGACCGTTTGCAAGCATACTGTTAGGTCGCTGTGCCTGAAACTGCTGCTGTGGTTGTGGCTGGCCCATATGCTGCTGCTGATTCATCTGCTGCTGTTGCTGCTGCTGTTGCATCCTCATCTGGTGCTGATGCCGAAGAGCTTGCTGGAACTGCTGCTGGTTGAGCTGTTGCGGTAGACCTTGCATGTTCATATTCATGTTCATGTTCATGCCCATGCCAGGCTGGCCAGGTTGTTGCGGGGGTTTACCTCCGGCTAGATGATTCTGAATTGGCGAAGCTGACATCATCTACTTCATACCTCCGATTTGAATTGTTTTTTGTGCCAGATGAGGGGGTATATATATATTAGGCTCGGAATCCTGAAAATCAGACGTCCCACGGTTCGTAAATCCTGATCTAGTTAGCATCAAAGCCCGCGTCATCATAACGACACAAACGTCAGCACGGATCTGGGCTCCTTCTACTAGGAGATAACCACCCACAAATCCATATTGACCTTGTTCCTGAGCATTCGACTTACCAAAGAAGTCTTATCCAACTTCCAATCCCGAGCACAGTAATGAAGGGAGGGGGGGATCTATAACCAAATGTCTAAGGTCCGCCGAAGAAATGCAGGGTATCAATCTCGATAGAATCAAACGAGATAAAGATCCTTATTATACTCAGTTCCTTGGGAAACACGACACACACAGAGAGCCTGAGGAAAGCGCACACAGACGAAAGGATGGCGGGCTGGGAAGAATGTGGAACGAAATGCGTTTCGGTTTTCCACGCACTGAATTGGCGGCGGTTTCGAAAGTGTAAAATGATGTGGTGGTAGTCCCCGTGGGCGAGCGCACGCGTTGGGAGAAGCTTTTGCCGTTCGCTGAAACTTCGAAATCTTTAAAGAAAAATTGTGCAACCGGGTAACTGAGGACATTTAGGCTACTGTAGTATCATTGGTTCCGTTAATATATAATGATTATGAAAAAGATAAATAATGAGGCACGGGGTGTCGATATAGAATGCCATTGTTTGTGGCACTCGGGCCGTCGCTCCTAAATGATTTTTACGCCGCACGTGGCGCGGCTATATGCCTAAGAGCTAAGCAGAGTTAATGCCTCCTGTTTGAAAGATCTGGTGCTCTATCCATTCATTTGGAACGCTCAACGTGAATTTGTCCTTTGAACTTGTCCACCGGGTCATTGCAGGATGTGGCTGGATCAAGCGCGACCGTCTAATGCTGCCACTGCCTGGCGCGGCGGTTGAGCCATCGTCGTCTTCTGCACCTGAGCCTGAATCTCTTTTCCGAGTTTTGGTTGCTCTTCGCTTAAGCAGTCGATCTAATGTATCTTGTTTCTCTTCCTCCAGTCTCCGTTCCGAGAGATTCTTTCTTCTTCGCGCCATCTCTGCCCTCCGCGATTCTTGTTCCTCGGCAGTGAGAATTTTCTTCTTGTTCACTTCGTGAGAAAGCTCGAGCAAGTCTTCCGCAGGCGCATTCTCGTCGAACCGGGCACGCTGTCTTGCAGTCATTTTAGACACGTCTGGTGTTTCTCCACGTGAGAAGTTTTCAATCTCCTCTAGCACTTCCTCCTCGTCTCCGTCGCTTCCTAAATCACTCTCAGCATCGTTTATCACGCGATTCCGTTTTTTGGATGACTTTGTAGGCGTGTCTTTGCTACCGCCGCCCGTGGCCTTAGTTCTGGTTTTGGACTTGGGTGGGTCGACACGAAGTACAATCTTGGTCTTGTTCCTATCAGAGCGAGATCGTCGAGGTGTGTATACTTCCTCTTCCTCTTCATCATTGTCATCTTGCTCATCTTCGTCTTCGTCGTCATGTTCAATGGGGTCCTCTTCGACGATCTCGTCCTCGTCGTCTTCCAGCAAGTCGTCGTCATCCTCGCTGACATCTTTTGCCAAAACTTCATCATCTCCAGAGAGCTCCGAAAGCTCTGGGGAATCTTCTTCCTCTTCGTCCTCGCTATAGTCTCGTACCCTGGCCATTGTGTTTTGTGTTGTTTGCGTGAGATGAGAATCGCTCAAGTGCTGTCGCTGCACCTAAAGAGGCACGCGGCGTTGTTGGAAATATTGGGTTGTCCAGGTACATGTAGCCTTGCTCGTGCGAGGCACCAGATAATTCAGGAGACACTCTGTAAAAGTTTACTCTTCTTCTTTTTCTCTGCTTGAGGCCAGGTTATTATAATAATCGTGTTATAAGATCATTCATTTGGTAAGACAACTATACTGACGAGAGTTATGCTAACATTATATAAAGATCTTGATTATTATTGTGGTGTATTACTACGCTAGTGTGCTAATGCTGTGAAGGTTACTGCTTGTTTGACGTAAGCTACCGAGTTTAGTCCAACAGATTAAGAGTCACAGGTTTGTAAGATGAGTGGTACTGAAGATACTGTTCATAAGGAGACGTTTATCCCTCTGTATAATCGGTATGAGAAATACGGTGTTGTGGGAAGTCAGCCAATCGACAAACTGATGAGAGTTGATCTCTCTAAAGTTATTCAAGAATTCAAAGTTCCGACCTTTGAACCCGACGGACTGGCCTCCACCTGGCTGACTGCCCTGAAAGACTCGTTGGAAACGATTGGAGTGGCGAAAATTGTCCTTAATAAAGGAATAGAGGATAAAGAATACAAAAAGGTTTTGAAAGATTTAACTCCTTTCTGCTTTAGGAATGAGCTTAAGTCAAATAAGCTTCCGAAAGTAGTAATAGAGAATATCCTACTCAACGGTGTGCTCCTGAACAGAAAGACAATGCAACCGGCGGATATAAGTGCAAAGGACCTCGAAAGTGCCAAGGCAGAACTTACGGGCGAGACGGCGTTGAAAAATGCTTTTCAGAAGTACTGGTTGTTGCTGGAGAAAGAGGAACTTTTCGAACATCACTTCAAATATTCGCCCATTTTAGATCTGACAGTAGAGGAGTATCTGCGATTTTTTGAAGCATACTATGACATGGTATACTTGAATGGAAGCAAGGAGATCATCAAGAAAATTCTGAATGCGATCCCAAAAGAAGCAAGGGAACGGCTTGTTCATGAGAAATATGTCAACGTCGTTGTGGATAGGTTAGAGGAAGCACTGTCTACTCAAAACTTCATGATGGAAACGGGACTATTGAAATATTTGCTAGAATGGCCTACTGGACCGGTCAGCAACTCTCTTGAACTACGGAATGACAAAATTGAGAAACTGAGGACTTTTCTAACTTATGTTGGCGATGACTGGGAGAGACTGATCACGGGAATCGTACTCCACGGTCTATACATCGCATATCCGGACGCCAATAAAATGGCCGATGTTTCAAGTTATGTCAGGAAGTATAACGACCATAGCCGTGAACTTAGGGTGACCGAGAAAGGAGTGGATGCGCTTATGAAATTTCATTCAATGTATGAACAAAAGAGGCGAGGTTATTATAATAATCGTGCTATAAGATCATTCATTTGATCTTGATTATTATTGTGGTGTATTACTACGCTAGTGTGCTAACGCTGTGAAGGTTACTGCTTGTCTGACGTAAGCTACCGAGTTTAGTCCAACAGGCGTCACAATCGACTGAAATACGTGCGGCTACCATAGAGAGGCCAACACCCGTCTGTATAACGATTCCGATAATCTATTATGTATTTCAATTCCTAGGATTATTATGATTATTATCACCTCGTTTCTAGACATAATTGAGCGTTAGAAATATTGTGCCTCTAAACTAAATATCCTCGGCACTTGCAATCATGCTCGGAGAGACACTCCCACCGAAACTTCCCCGCCAATTCTTGACCATCTCCATATACCGACCGAATATACAAGCAAATGAGCAACTCGATCCTTCCGCCAATAGTATTCCCTGAGCGCTCAGAGTTTGTGCTTCGCAAGAAACCCAGGTACAGAGCGCTTCGTCTGCAACACGTCCTGGCGGCGGTCTACCTGTTTGGAGGATTCTCCGCATTAGTGGCCATCCTTTCCAAGTTCGTCCTGCAGCCTCTGTTTGAACAACTATGCCTTGACCGCAGCAGTTACACAAGACTCGCCACTAGTCTACTGCGCGATTTGAACGTAAAGCTTTCCAAAGTGGTTTCCAAAGTCCCGTCCGTACAAGTGGAGAGATCAAGTGGACCCAGCTATGTCAGTGCACAAACGCAGACCGACGACATTGTAGCTCCGTTCGAGCATCCTGCATTCCGACCTCCAAGCGAGAAGGTATCAAACAAGAACCTGGCGCTGGAGCTAGAAAACCTGGCGACGCATAGTGAGCTGGATACTGTATCAAGCTTGAAGGAGAGTCTGGAGAAGCTGAATGGAATGACGGCGGCGATGCGATTTCCTAGCTACAGCTCGAGGATTGTTTCTGATCTTAAAAGCTTTGACCAAAGTCCGAAGGAAGAGAAAAATGTCGTGGAGGAGCTGATGAAGGAGATCAGGTCGATCAAGGGCTCTTTGCTGAGTGCTCGCAACTTTCCTAATGCGCGATCTAGTTGATTTATAATAAAAAAAGTGTATGTACAAACCATGAAAATAGTCTCTCATGATGTTATAAATAAGTGATGCTTGTCCTGCAATTCTGCAGATGCATATGATGCTAAAAGTACATGTTGCCGATATCATGTCGCTGCTTTTTCTTCCCTTTCTTCTTCGGCTTTGAAGGACTGTCCTCTTTCTTAACATCCTTGCTAGTATCTTTGTCGGATCGTGTCTCGTCAAGTTTATTAATACGCTCTCCTCGACGTCTCCACCGCTCTGAGATCTTGCCTTGTTCGTCATCGGTGGGCCTCCATTTACTCTTCAAGATCCTCCGCACCGCTTCGGGCGACATTTTGTAATGAGCCGCAATATCACTGACGCTCGTATTGGGCGAAACTGCTTTGAGATATCTGATAGATTCCATGGCTGACCGGGACACCCGCTTTGAAGGGTTCCATCCACCTTTCCCGTAAAACTTCTCTTTGAGCGCAAACCGTTGCCGGTGCCACTCGGGGAGATTGTCCATCCTTCGCCAGTTGAGAGGAACATCCGGACGAGATTTAAGCAGCATGCCTGTGGGATCAACGTCCGAGTCTTTACTCTTTCGATGTGATTTGGCTGGTGTTGGATTGTCGGGTGGTGCTTCATTCGGTTTTGATGAAAAGTGCCGCCGAATATTGCTAGCTAGACAGAGACTTGGCCGGTAGTTCGATGCAGCCAGAGAGCATGATTCGATAAGCCTGCGCCGAAGCATATGGGTACCGACGATATCAACTTCTTTGGTATCTACCGGTAGATGTAATGAAGATGCAAGTTATTTTTTCGGGTGCGGCTGAACTTCGGCTGTCTGACCTTGTAGAATGTGTACAGCCAACGAGTTTAAGAAAAAAAAAAGACTTAGATATAATTGACGTTCAATAAATTCATTGATGAATTAAAGGCTATACATTGAAAAATGTCCAGCCTCTAGAGACTCGATGGATACCAGTAGGCTTATTCATTTTCTACGATACCAGCACTATATAGTATCGGATAACTCCGCCCAAATTATTTCTTATTCCATCTAGCAATTACGTGCGAGATTCTCTCTCTGAAACTCATGTCTAAGCAGAATAGTACTGTTGCCTTCCACCACGATCTAAGGCCGATATCTTCTCTGGCAATTATATCCCAGTTCATAAGTTCCGACCACATTTAAGTGCATGGCAAGTCTCACTGCTTGTTCGACACAATTGGCTTTCTGATAGCTCAACCTCTGAAGTTTGAAGAAACACTCGAGTCTTCAATCTGGTGGCGATATCTTCGTTTCCTGACCCCCAGTAGCTGTTGTTACGCTGCAGCAGTTACAGCAGAGCTCCAGTGGCAACTGCACATTGCCAGATCACAGTGTAATTGGAGTGAACTCATCCGTCCAAATCATATCTCAAGCCATAAACTAATCACACGAGTGGCACAATCACCGCAGAGCAATCACAGAAACAGATATACTTGAAAAGCGTGACTGGCAGATGGATGAGACAGATGATTCAGTCACGAAAGCCTCACTTCTGCCCGCAAAGTGCTACTGGTAATTCTATGGAGATGAAGCATCGAGACAAAACCGCTGAAAAGCCAATGCTACAGATTCGTACATCTTAAGTATCAAGACAAACGCTTGTCTGCACAGAGAATACCTGCATGTTCCATACAGCTCAAATCACGCGATGTCTCCTTGGGAACCACGACGCGACCGCCACCACGCTTCATTTCCACACTTGCAGCAACACTCGCTAAATACAAACACACCTGCAAAAAAAAAACACATGAATATCCTGAGGAAGTTTTTATCGTCAGCACCCAAAGGTGAACTGGCTATTCTTCCTAAAGGTGAACTATATCTTTCGCGAGTGCCGAATAGCCCCAAAGGCGTCAGGGAGTGCTTGTTCAAGGATGCTCAAGCGGTTATTCGAAGCACGTCAACTGAATACCACTACCAGCTCGTGGTAACACGAGCCTTTGAAGAAGGAGAAGAGGATTTGGATACCGACGAGGATTCTACTGTACTGCTTGAGAATGATGAGGACGAGTGGAGTTTTCTCATCAGTGCCGAACTGAAAATCAAGTACTTTGAGCGGGGAAACCATATTGTCACCTCATGGAAGGATCCTAATGGCGACGACGGGGATGTATTTGAATTTGTAGCGGATACAGACACTCCTGCAGCCAACTTTGACCAGTTTGACCAGCAGTGCAGAATGGCTCAGTACGAGCAGAAGTACCTCAAAAAGTTCAGCGGCCAAGAAAGTGACCTTGTGGAATTCGATTTTGACCAGGAGGGCGAAGAGACAGATGAGATTCTGCCTGTAGAAAAGGAGATTCCTGCAATTGCTGCTGCTTCTAAAACTGAAAATGAAGATGCGCCGCCACCACCGCAGACACCCGATAAGAAAGCATCCTCGTCGGTAGATACTTCAACGCCTGTCCGTGCATTGCCGGCTGCACAACGTGCGAAAGGCACAATTATCAGTACAAATCCTGCTGTGCTCCATCTTTTCGATGCATCTAAAGTAGTTTTTGTCGAACAATCGGCGGATGCCACTGTGTGTATCGTTGAAACCGGCAAGTATGAGTTCTACTTGGAAGTATTGGAAGGCGATAAAGTTATTATTGGGTCGCCAGTGTACACTGAAATGGGCAGCAACTTTAACGAGCCTCAATTGGCATTTTTGTTCAATATTTACACCGATGATGCTGCTTTCACTTGGCTCTTACGATTCCGAACTAAAAGCTTGTATATCAAGTTCAAGTACGATTTCTTGAAGGCCCTTTGGGAAACCACTAATATGATGAAGTGGGAAAAGGCCGAGGAGGAATATGTTATTGATGCATTCGACGCGGTACAATTGAGTGATTACGAAGATGCTAGCTCTGAGCTTCCAGATGATGACGAAGAAGAGACCGAGGAAGAGGATGCAGTTGATGTTAAAAACGGATTGGGTGCAGATGACGATGAGGAAACCCTAAAATTCAAGAGCCGCGGAAAGAATAGTAAACTGGAGGTGGGTATGAAAACCGACAGATCGTTTGTTGTGAGAGGAGATAAAATTGGCGTGTTCAAGCAGAATGATGTCGATGGTCTCGACTTTTATACGACAATTGACAATGTATCTGATACCCAGGGGCGAACTTTTTCACCGAAGAAAGTAATGCTCCATTCCGGCGAGCGAAACTTGGTTATCCAAAACCCAGATAACCCTAACTCCATTTTTAATATGGACTTGGAGACTGGTAAAGTGATAGAAGAGTGGTCTGTCGGCCAGGAAATCAAGTCTTATGCCCCATCTAACAAATTCGCACAAATGTCTGGAGAGCAGACGCTAGTAGGTGTGGGCAAAGATGCCATTTTCAGAATCGATCCTCGACTGTCAGGTAACAAACGAGTGGATGATCAAACTTATCAATACGCCAAGTCTTCTCGGCGAAAATTCACGGTTTTAACAAGTGATGAGAATGGTCGAGTAGCTGCGGCGACTGAAAACGGTACGATTTCCAAGTTCAACCGATTAGGAATCCGAGCTGCGATGACTATACCCGCTCTCGGTGACCCAATTTCAGGTTTGGATATGTCAGCAGATGGAAACTGGATCCTCGCTACTTGCAAAAGCTATCTTCTGCTCATTGACGCCACTGTGAAGAAGAGAGGCAAGAATGTTTCCGAAGAGGAAAAGAAAAAGACCCGATTGCGGCCAATTCGTCTCCAGATTAAACCAGAACATGCGGCTTATATGATGCAAGAAACTGGCCAGCTACTCAACTTTACACAAGCTCATTTCAACGCTGGAATAGATGCCAAGGAACAAACTATTGTCACCAGTTCTGGTCCGTATGTTATTACGTGGAGTCTGAAGAAGATTTTGCGTGGCGACGCGGAGGCGTACCTTATCAAGCGATATGCAGGAAACGTTACTGCAGATAACTTCAAATTTGGAACTGACAAGAATGTCATTGTTGCGCTTGAAGATGATGTCGGTATGGCTCATCGTTCGACATTCCGAAAACCTACCCGCGAGTCGTTAGCGACGCCTGCTCGTCGAGTTCAAGCACTGTCGCGAAGTAGCATAGTTAATTCCCCTTTCTAATTATAGAGCAAATCATCACTTTTTAGCTACAAATTGTCCCTTGACTTCTTCCCAGAACAACTGGCGGAATACTCGCATTTTGTTAAGACGTATCTGAAGTGCGCTGGGTCCAAACTGCTCTTCGGGCGGTGGAATCGGCTCACCCTTCAGCCTTGCATTCGTCACTCGAACAAATCGGTGAAACGCTCTACTAGATAGCATCTTTTTCACGAGCCACTCGTGTATCGATTGCTGCCACATGCTTGGTGGTGGAGGAGACGTGCCCGTCGTAGGTTTGAAAGAAGTTGTGGTGTAGAGTAGTTCCCGACAAGACTGAAACATCGGATTCCTTTCTACTCTTTAGTCCATTATTTAACAATAGTAAGGCCTCACCATGCAATATGGTCCAGCCTACGGTGCCTATATTGAAAATAGGAGAGGCAACTGATGGCGATACGCAAGGAGCTCGCTCAGTTCAGGTATCGCCGTCGGCAGCACGTACGCCGCCCGATGAAAACGACGAACCGTCAGAAGCTCGAGCTATCAGGCCGGGCCTCTTATCGCGACTAAGTGCGGAAAACGCAATACCCATGTCGATATACCGGGGCTCTTATATCAAATCAAATACATCAATAGTCGGCTTGAACAGGCTGGATGGTGGGAAAGGGTCCAGTTCACAGCTACGCCCTCCACTTCATGGACATCGATACACCGAGCCGACGCCGGGTGATGCCAGGTCTAAAATAGTTCACAAGCTAGACAATGTATTTTCCAGTGACACGGAGGTTCGTGATAATTATGATCTGGAGGAACTGAGAGACGGGTTTTTCGATGCGATATTTATTCCGTCAACTTTTATTGAGACAACTTCGAAACTGGCCATAGAGCAATCTCAGCTGTTGGAGCAGCAGCAGCTTGACAAGGATGTACGGCCAAATGGGTATCTCAAAAGAACACAAGCATACATTTTTGATGTTGCGCGGAGAGTTTTCGAACGTTATAATTCACATATGCTGATACGGGCATTCGCAGGGTACTTAATTGCGTACGTTTTGTGCCTGATTTCAGCGACTCGCGATTGGCTCGGGGAACAAGCGTATTTCATGCCAATCGCCGCACTTTTACATCATGCAGGAAGATCAGTTGGAAGCCAAGTAGAAATCACAGTGGAGTCCATTGTCGGTGCCGCTCTCGGTATGGGTTGGTCTTCCCTGGCATTGTTTGTATCCACGAGCACGGCGGCAGCGAGCCGAGGTTATGGTGGCATCAATGCTGTGGCATTAGTCCTAGCGCTGTTTGTGACTTCGTGGTTCAGAGCTCATTATATTCGACTGTACCACGCATCTCTGTCATGTACTATGGCAATGCTTTTTATGGGCACTTCTCGGGTATACTCGCAAGAGGTGTACTGGCGCAAAGCTTTCGATTTCGGTATTCCGTACGTTTTGGGCCTGTCCATTGCCCTCTTGTGTTCCTTGCTGATATTCCCGAATACGGGACATTCAGCTGTGCTAATAAGTCTCAAGGACTTGCTTAGTGCTTGTGAGACATCGGTGCGGCAGTGCGGCGGAAGAGGTTTCACTGGCACAGACAGAGAACGCAACGACCTGCGAACAAAGCATCTGACTACTGCTTCTCTTGAGTTTTCTCGAGTGTTTAGAGAAATGAGCAATGAATTTACATTGAGCGTCTTGACCACGGTGCAGGTACTACAGATCCGTAACGTTCTCCAAGCCGCTGTTACGAGGTTACGTACAATTCCCTCCCCAGCACAATTGTTTGAGCCTATTGATGAAAAAGAGGACGACGACTTTGAGCGTATGCGAGCAGTCCTTCGGACGAAGTTTGCAGAATCTGCTCAGGACCTTGTTTTTTCGATGAGTGCAGCGTTTGTCGAATGTGGCAAATACGTCGAGTACATGTTACATGGCGACCGTAACTTAAAGGCCGAACTTGCCCTTTCGCAGACTCTGGAGACGCTGGATCGCAGTATGAACGATTTATCCAAAACATATCGCAGCTCCACCAAGCATATGAGCATTCTCTTTCGCACAGACTATACGGCAGAAATTTACGACATTATGCTCTATATCCACTACCTATACCAGGCGAGCAAGTCTACTCGGACACTACTGCATCATATTTATCAACTAGAGTCGACCTATGATCGAAAATGGAGAATCTCCAGGCCATGTTATCCCTTCCGGCGGGCATTGTTCCGCACGACTGCGCGAATAACCCACGATCGTGGTGGACAATCAGCAGCTTACTACTTCCAGTCAGCGAACGATGTCACGTCTTCCTTTCAAGAAGTAGAAAGGATTAATAAAGAATTAGCTCTCCGAAGTGGGAGACACAAGGAAAGCGAAAAGATCGAGGACGCACATGGAGCCCGCTACAAAGTATGGCAGTTTATGCATTTGATGCAAGGTTATGAGACCAGATTTGCCTTGAAAGCTGCTATAACATTGACGCTTGTGTCATTACCTGGTTGGCTTACCGTGAGTCGTGGATGGTATACGACATACGACTCGTGGTTTGCGGCGTTGCTTGCTGCATTAACTTTGCACCCTAGGGTTGGTGGAAACGCCAGGGATTTCCTGACGAGATCTTTGTTCTGCATATCGGGCGCGTTATGGGGTGGTATTGTGAATGCAACCCATAACCGTGTTGCGGTAGGAGTGCTTGGTATGGGATTTATGATTCCATGTTTATATCGATGGCTCATGACACCGCATCCCCGTTCTGGATTGATTGCATGTTTCAGTTTCACATTAGTTTCTCTTAGCGTGAATATGGATAACGACGAGATCTCAATATGGAAGGTTATGTGGACAAGGATGGCAGCAATGGAGGCCGGACTTGCATGCGCTGTGGTTATCAGCTGGATATTCTGGCCGTTCGTGGCAAGACATCAAGTGCGCAAAAGTCTAGCGGTTGCGTTGGCACAAATATCACAGTGTTACCAGATTGTTGCTGACAGGTATTTGTACAAAGATGAGGACGACACTATTTCCATACTCTCGTTGCAATTGGCAGAGGTTCGAGAAGCGCGGATGATTCAAAGTCTTGCTTCTTTAGAGGAGTTGATCGAGATGACGGGCCATGAACCTAGCTTACGTGGTAACTTCGACCCAGGACCATACTCTGCTATGATTCATTCTTGCCAATATGTTTTTCAAAGGATAGTGGATGCTAGAGTAAGCTCGATTTACTTCAATGTGTACGATAGTGATGCGAGCAAGCTTGTGACCAAACAGCTACAGTCGCTACGACGTGATGCAACCGCATCGGCGGTGTTCACATTCTACCTGTTGAGCAATTCGTTTCGCTCCAAGCATAAGGTGCCCAAGTTCATACCTAGCGCAATCATGGCCCGGAAATTGTTGTTCGACTCGGTCGCCAAGCTGGCGCAGATAACCCATGACACTAAGGGGGGAAATGTGGAAGCAGACGCGGCAGATTTGGATGACGAGCAAGTGGCTCAAGGGAATCACGAGGAACAAGTATGGCAGTTGATACATGAGGCGGCATTTTCCAGGGCATTTACTGATATCACCGAGGAACTAGAACGGATGATTGCATATTCAAAGCATATTTTGGGCGAGGATAGGATATAGATATTTATTTTTCTTAAGATGATTTTTCATTTTCGTCCAAGTCGTTAATATGAAGCGTATCAAACGTATCAAGTCAAGTCGTTAGGCTGGGGTACCTAAAATTCGGTTCCTGATGTTCTGTTAGTTTGACGTTCAAGCATAGTGAACCCACCTGGCATTAGGCATTCGGCGAGCTGTTTCGTTGGATAAAATGGAAAGCAACGATGAGGACCATTGCGGAGACTCCAAATGTGATCGCAATGGAGTCGAGCTGGCCGTCGGTGATCATAGTTGGCTTGTAATGGGTGGTGTCGTCGACAGAAGTTGGATACGTGGAGCGCAGGCGCGGGAAACCAAGGATCAAGGCACGCGCGGCTGAAACTATGTGGGCTACACCGTAGGTCTCGAACTATACGTCACATTCATATAAATGTACATCAAGATTTATGGGCTGCTCTGAATATGAAGAAGACGGTATTCTGTGGCGTTTGACTAAAGTAGCTTTTACTCTAGATTTCGTCCCGTTGCTGGGGTTATGGCCGTTGATGTGCAGAGATGCTATACTTCACCTCTCAAAAAAGCCATGTTATTATAACCGTAAGATCATTGCTCGACATTATTATCACTATTTGTGGCTTACAACTGTTGGATTCGTGCCAAAGCTGTGATGTGCTACCCACATTGATACTTGTGCGCAAAGTATGGAGTCGAGACCAACACGCCTGGAAAAATAGAGCCGCAGCCGAAAAGTAAAGAATGCACATATGCGACGCGGTGTTTCTTCACGAATTTCACACGTTTTCCGACGGTTCAAGACTATGCGTTCCGATTTGAAAGACAAACTGAGTCCTATAGATACAACAAATGTCAGCAACGTACCAGATCACTCACAGAGCCCTCAAGACAAGGCGCCAGTTACTCGGACCTATATGGAGTTCACGCAGTTACGCAAACTAGACTTGCAGCGACGACGAGCCCATGCTGCTGATCTAGCAAATTCACAAAACAGTGTAGCTAGAAATAGGTATAATAACGTGCTGGCGTATGAATCGACGCGTGTGAAGCTAGCACATGGCGTCACGGACGACTACATCAACGCCTCGTGGATCGAGGTTGGAGCACCCAGGCGATATATCGCAGCACAGGGACCGTTGCCAACGACGGCGGGCCATTTCTGGCAAATGGTCTTGGAGACAAATACAGATGCGATCGTGATGCTGACGAATCTTGTAGAAGACAAGCGCATCAAATGCGCACAGTATTGGCCAGAGGACGTTGGCGTATTGTTCACCATACCAGGAGAAGTAGAGATCACGATACAGCTGACGGCCGAGGTCGCCAAGCATCGCGATTTCGAGCTTCGAGTTTTCGAAGTGGCGCTCGGGGACACTAAACGGACAGTGCCGCATTATTTATTCACCAGATGGCAAGACTTTTCCATTCCTAAAGGCGAGCTCCTAGCATTCCTCAACACTGTTAACTCTGGTTTGCCTGAAGTGACAGGCGAAGAAAGGAACACTGTGGTAGTACACTGCAGTGCTGGTATTGGACGAACCGGGAGCTACATAGCTATAGATGCATTGAGATCAGACCCAGGACTCAGCGAAGGAGCTAATCCAGTCTACGATGTAGTCCGTGATATGCGTGAGCAAAGGCCAGGAATGGTGCAAAGTCTTTCCCAGTATGAGTTTATTTATGACATGGTATCCTAGATATGCCATACACGATGTAAGCAGATCGAGTCGGTTCATAGACACAATTGATCGAGTAACTCCCGAACGTACAAACATGTATCGTTACAGTTTTATCCGATGATAACCGATCCTTCTACACCGTAAAATCCTGTGCACTGATATACACACAGAGTATTGGTAGATACACGGTGCAAGGACACTACAGTAGTTCCCACGTCCGACACTCAATCCCAATGAGCAAAACTTTAAAGAAGTGTTTTTAACATTGTTCATTAAAATTATTGTTCATTAAAATTTTGATGGTCAAGCTGGGCTAGGGGTACCATCGCGGGATTCAGCCAGTGACAATGGGCACAACCAGCTTGTAGGTTGCGATCAAATATAAAGTGAAAATTGCCTGGGCTGATGCTTTCGTCAAGATATTACTTAAACACTGAAGGCCATCTAGGATCTCGCCTCCATAATACTCCGTTGCTGCATCAATCTCCCAAAGGTTGTACTACGAGACGAGCAGGGTTAAAGAGAAAGTTAAACTCGCTAGTCGATAAGGTAAGTATACTTATCGCTGGAAAATGTGGCCATTGCCGAATTGCAGACATTTTATTGCTGTAGCAAGGTAGTTCTCAGGTTTACTTCTAGCTTCACGGGAAAGCTAACAACTATTTTGTTGTAAAGATAAGAGCCATATATCACCTGGCATAACTAGGCATGAACTTACCGACAAAGTTACGACTTAACTTTCTTGGATTGAGCTCGATGGAGGTAAAGCCAGGTGTCGTCTGGCTGTATCGACCCCAGTGAGCAATACACTGGGCGACTGTCTTCTTGTTTATTGGTGGCCGGCATTTTTGTGGTCCTGGTAAAGGTATTCAGTTCGACTGTTGGCATTAGACCGACCCATGAGACGAAACCAAAACTAGCGTCAACGAGTGTCTATAAGCTGCTGCATTCATACCAGGTGAAAATAGCCTTTCTCAATTTCTATGTCAGGTCGAAAGGGCTCACATAGATACATTCCACAGACAGAGAAATCCAGTAGAGAGGATCTCAATTCTTACAACTCTCTCATCCTATTCTGGATCGACTCAGTAATTTCACAATATCTCTTTTACTTTTACTTATTAGACTCCCCTGCTCGTGTGTTAAACTGGACCCGATCAACAGGATAGCTGCAGGAGTTCGGAACTCACCAACATTCAAAACGATTCAAGAAAATACAATCAAATTTACCTAACAACCCGGGAAAAATTACAAAAAGTTAATCATTACACAAAAACAACACACGACATATATTTAAAAGTCCTCTTTTAGCCGGAGCACATTTCACATGCACCTGGGTTGGCAATAGAGCATGCCAAAACCTTCTCGGCGTAAATATCATTCTCCTTATCCTCTTCAGATTTTACTTCCTTATCGGAAATCTCAGTCTTGATCAACTTCTCGGTTATGTCCTCAACTTTCTCGTTGTCAGGAATAGTTGCTGGGGTAGGCGGAGAATTGGACACAGATGCATTGTTGGACGAAGAGACGGATGCCAGACTCTCCACGAAACGGTCTCGAGTGCTGTCCTTGGAACTATCAGTCTGAGTACCTGGTGCATAGCCACCGAGATACTGCTTTCGCTTCTCATCAAGCTTGGCTTGCGAGTTGTCGGCAACCCGGAGTGCTTCCTGATCAACAGTGAATTGGATAGGAGCAGAGGCAGCCTGAGTTCGAAGATAGTACATACCAGTCTTGATACCCTTCTGCCAGCCGTAGAAGTGCATGGAAGTAAGCTTACCCATAGTTGGGTTCAGCAGGTGAATGTTCAAGGACTGCGACTGATCAATGAAAGGAGATCGGTCAACAGCCATATCAATGATAGCCTTCTGAGAAATCTCCCAGACAGTCTTGTAGAGACTCTTGGTCTCGTCTGGAATGTTTGGAATGTTTTGGATAGATCCATTGGAAGCAATGATTCGATTCTTCATGTTATCGTTCCAAAGACCCATCTCAACCAAGTCCTTGAGCAGGAATGGGTTCACGATTTGGAACTCACCAGCAAGTACTCGACGCGAGTAGATGTTTGATGTGTATGGCTCGAAGCACTCATTGTTACCGAGAATTTGAGATGTAGAAGCAGTTGGCATTGGAGCAACGAGCAAAGAGTTTCGAAGACCGTGCTTGGCCATGTCTGCCTTGAGGGTGTCCCAGTCCCATAGATTGGTAGGCTGGTGATCCCAGAGATCGAACTGCAATTGACCCTTGGATGCTGGAGAGCCTTCGTAGGTCTCATAAGCGCCTTCTTCTTGAGCAAGCTCGATAGAAGCCTCAGCAGCACCATGGTAAATGGTCTCGAAAATCTGAGTATTGAGTTCTCGAGCCTTTTCACTGTCGAAAGGAAGTCGAAGCTTCATGAAAGTATCGGCAAGACCCTGAACACCAACAGCAATTGGTCGGTGTCGCATGTTTGACCGTTTAGCCTCTGGAACTGGATAGTAGTTTCGATCGATGATGCTGTTCAAGTTCCTGGTGATGACCTTGGTGATCTGATGCAGCTTACCAAAGTTGTAATACATACCCTTGGCCTCAACTTCGACGAAAGCTGGCAAAGAGATGGATGCAAGGTTGCACACAGCAACTTCTTCCGGAGAAGAGTACTCAACAATCTCACAACACAAGTTAGAAGACTTGATAGTACCCAAGTTCTTCTGGTTCGACTTCTTGTTGCAAGCATCCTTGTAAAGAATGAATGGAGTACCGGTCTCAGTCTGAGCCTCCAGGATAGCGTACCACAGCTTTTGAGCCTTAATTGTTCGCCGGCCACGACCTTCACGCTCATAAGATTCGTAGAGCTCAACGAACTTGTCACCATAAACTTCATCCAAGCCTGGGCACTCATTTGGGCACATCAAAGTCCAATCGCCATTGTCCTTGACTCGCTGCATGAACAAGTCAGGAACCCAAAGTGCCAAGAACAAGTCTCGTGCTCGAACTTCTTCCTTACCGTGGTTCTTTCGCAGGTCCAAGAACTCAAAGACATCATCGTGCCATGGCTCCAGGTACATTGCAAACGCACCAGGTCGCTTGTTTCCACCCTGGTCAACATATCGTGCGGTGTTGTTGTAAACTCGAAGCATCGGAACAATACCATTGGAAGTACCGTTAGTACCAGCAATATAAGAGCCAGTGGCTCGAATATTGGAGAAAGACAAACCGATACCACCAGCAGACTTTGAGATCAATGCACAAGTTTTGAGGGTATCGTAAATACCGTCAATAGAATCATCCTTCATGTTAACCAAGAAGCACGACGACATTTGTGGCTGTGGAGTACCAGAGTTGTAAAGAGTAGGAGATGCATGGGTGAAGAACTTCTGCGACATGAGATGATAGGTCTCAAGCACCTTTGCAATGTTGCTTCCGTGAATACCCACCGAAACTCGCATGATCATGTGCTGTGGTCGCTCAGCAATCAACCCGTTCAATCGCAACAAGTACGATCGTTCAAGAGTCTTGAAGCCGAAATAGTTGTAGCCAAAATCACGTTCATAAATGATCGCGGCGTTCAACTCTTCAGCATTAGCCATGACAATATCATAGACTTCTTTCGACACCATTGGGGAATGTCTCTTGTTTTTTGGGTTGATATAGGTGTAAAGATCCTCAATGACAGCACTGAAAACCTTCTTCGTCTGCTTGTGCAAGTTTGAGACTGCGATTCGGGCCGCCAAGATGGCATAATCTGGGTGCTGAGTGGTCATATAAGCAGCGGTCTCAGCAGCAAGGTTGTCAAGCTCAATAGTCGTGACACCCTGGTAGACACCACTGATCACACGCTGCGTGATCTGGGTAGGGTCGACATGTTCTGGGTCGAGCTTCCAACAAAGACGCGCTACTCGAGCGGTGATCTAATAGTTTTCAGTTAGCAAGTCCTCTTTTTTTTTCCTGACGCGTCGCGTCTCTCTCGGGGGAACCGAACGTACCTTGTCGAATTGGACCTTTTCCTGTCTGCCGTCACGCTTGATCACGTACATATTCGGTAGAGCAGGTTTTGTGGTTCGAGAGTTGTTATTATAAATAAATAGAAAGGCCCTCAAGAAACTGAGTTCGTATTAGGCGCTTTGTAAGTTGTTTAAAGGTAAAGGGAGAAAGAGAAGTTTTCCAGAATCGGGGGAGTGGGAAACACTTTGCTTAAATACAAATCGCGTCGCCGTCGCGACGGAGAGCGCGCCCCAAACAAATTTGTCAGGCCGCGACGCGTTTACGTGGTGCGCGCTTTGAAATCAAACGTGTCCGGCTAATACAATACCGACGCGTTCCTGGTCCATGGCGCGCGTGTGACGTGAGAATGACGCGTCTGAGTAATAGCGGCGCGCATTTAGCAATGTCTATTTGTTATGAGTGGCCTGACATTCCTTATATGCAGTTAATGGAAACGGTATCGCGCTGTAGTAGGACCGTGATCGATGTGCCGGCCCATTGTCATGTCATTTACGAAGGATTATGGCCGCAACGGCATTACAATAGAGTCCCGATAGCAGTATTTTGTCCGAAACGCGGAGCTACGCTAGTTGCTGCACGAGGGTTCGTGTTATTAAGGCAAGTAAGTGTTGAGTTTTCAGACTACACGGTCAGCTCTTTGGTAATCCCAGTCCTGTATGAATAGGTTGACAAACCTGTGGTAAAGTATATTTTACGTTAAGCTTTCGTAACACTTCCTCCATAAGAGCCATTCTCACGTACTTTTTGATTCGGCTGAAAGAATGCGCGTAAGGTGAGCCGCACTCATTTGACGCGCGCGCGTGTGCATGAGTGACCTCCCCAAGCTCACCCATCTTTTGAACTAGTCTCATGTCAGTGTGAAATGCCTGAGGTCACAAGATGATACCAGAAAGAATATACATCGACGTGGACTCAGCAGATCGTGCAGAGATTTTTTCTTTGACTTCGCTTGTGCTGCGCAATGAAGGTACTCTAGTTGAGCGGCCATCGAGTGAAACAATGAACTTCTCGTCATTTGAAATCTTCAGGGCGCTGGACAAATCCGAATGCCCACAGTGGTGTTTTTTCGAGATCTCGCTTTTGAGAAAGCTTCTTCGGGGAGAGAGTGTCACTGATCTTGAGGACTACGTTATCAATCCAGGAGAGTATAAGGGAAAACAGTACAGCGAGGCGGACCACACCCTTCTAACAGCCATTACTCGGCAGTCTCAAAGCGGCACTACTCAGCAGTACAGGCCAGAAAAACAACCCACAGCATCTAGAGCACCATCCGAATACAGTGTGCTTGAGGAAGCCTTCGTATTGACAGCTATGATGCACCACGAAGCTCTGCTTTATCCCAGAACGGTCGTACATATGTGCATAAAGCACACAATCGATGCATATAGTTCCTCAAGGCCGGATATGTCAGTTCGCTCGTACACATCAATAAAGGAGAAATTCAAACAGCTGGATTTAAAAATGGCGAGTTTGAGTCCCGTTCGATTAGCCATGCTCAAGCTTCCTCTACTGGATCATCCAGAAATCCTGCGTACATTCTTGCAGTTTCTAAAACAATACGCTGAGGGGAAATTACCAGATGACCCGAGTATACCACAGAAGCCAATCAAAGTTTTGACTAAGAAGGATGCCCAAATGATGTACAATGCAGCTTGCTGGGAATATCCGCCTGGTACAGATGGCCGGGCAATTGCCGACGACTTCCAGGCGTATTTCGGCAGAGTGCACCGTGGCAGGGAAATAAAAGATGATACATGGCCAGTCTTCTTCAGGCGGAACCTGGTCCAAAAAGCCGGAGGCAGGGCATTTATTGGCAAATTTTACGCTGATTTAACCTCCGCTGGTCTAGCTCCCAGTAGCATCAAAGGTGCAAATGCCAGGCAAAACAGTTTACTCACTGATATTGCTCAAACTACGGCTCCAACTGATATGGTTCAAACTAATTTGGCTCAAACTAATACGGCTCAGACTACTACGGCTCGAAGTACTACGGCTCAAACCACAACTCCAAATGTAGTCAAGTCGCCCAAGGCTGTTAAAAGTAGCCATCTTCGGCAGGATAAAAATCCTTCATCAAGAGAAATTACTACTGCAAGAGGCCGTTGGCATGCTGGTAACCCACGTGTTGAAAACAGTCGCAATGCGTCGAGCGAAGAAGAGGACGAGGGAGATGACACGTTTGATGAAATGTTTCGAGATGATGTACGTCCTACAAAGCGTCAAAGGACAGGTGTATGATCACCTTCTAAATTCACGCACATTGTGGTTTATCCTAAGCTATTCCCTAGCGGAAATGAAAATGAATGAAAAAGAAGTACTATTTCTTAGCCGCCACCAGCATTGGGCGGTCGCTCACCCTCGTGAACTTCAATGATTTCTTTGGATAACAGTGACCGTAGTTGTGGGGATATCTCTGGGATTTTATCCTCCACAACGTCACTGCCCGTTTTGCCTTTACCTTTAGGAGAAGCAGCTTGTGCTTCGCGCTCCTCTTGAATCTTGCGATCGACAATGTCAATTTTGTGGCGGAACCTGTTGAAAAGAAGTTCCGCTCTTGTAAGAATGGCGTTCAGGTCTAGAGTCATGGACAGATCATTCATATACTTCAAAATCTCGTCAAATTGCGACAAGTGCTCCATGATGACATCCTTATGACGATCAAGAATTGCTAGTGCAACAAATAGGTGGAACTGCGAGCTTTGGTAATCTGTCCACAAGACCTCCCACAGTCTTAAAACATCGTCCCACGCAAACTCTCGTTTATACCAAACCAACAGCATCCTGAAAAAGAAGAAGAAATTTGTAGAGTCGGCTTTGGCGAGGTGCTCATACAGCTTAGGGAGCATGAATTGCACCAAATGATCCAGCGTCAACAATTGATCTCTCATGCCCGACTGATCTCGCAAGAAATTTCTCTCCATTCTCTTCATAAACCCACAAAACGCCCAAAAGGCAACAGCATCGTCTTGGAAAACGACATACAAGGGTGAAAGGAGATCGCTCATACCCTGTACATAACCCAAGTTCTCATTGTATTCGTTGTAAGTAATAAGCATATCCTTAAGCTGCTCCAAATGTGGATTGGTGCTCTCGAATCTAGAGTCTGGATCAGGATGGGGAATGTCGCTATCAGCAAACAATGCAATGTTTCGATCAGTACGATGAACATCTTTCTCAATCCTTGACTTTTGATCCTTCCAAAACTCGTCATTTTGTTGGCGCTCAGAATCATCCCACCATTGTCGCTTTAGTCTAATATATTCGTTTCGTCGTTCATTCATGATAGCTCTTCTTTCTTCATCATCACTTTCCCAGCGATTTATGCCTGTCAAGAACAGCCATGCTTCTTGCCTCACTGATGGCGCCAATCCTCCATGGAAGATTCTCTCTTTCACCTCGTTGACAGTAAGGCATAATCTACCAGTGTGGTCGAAAAAGGCTCTCCATTCAGCTTCTCCAACCTCGTTACGTCTCTCGACACTAGTATCAACATTGAGCATCTCAAAGTCGCCATCAATACCAATATCCTCACTCCATACAATGCGATTTCTAGATCTCTCCGATTCTTCGGCAATACCCATTGCCCATTTTGCCAAATAGACCCGTGCAACGTCAAAGTCGTCGCCAATCTTTTGAACCTCGGGCTGATCCAGCAACCTTTTGACTTGAGATGGCGACTTGTCGAGTACATTCTGAGCAGCTCGGCGAGAAAATTGAGTAACTTTGGCAAGCTTTTCAAGCACTGACCATTGTAAATCTTTGAAACCCTTAGTAAACGCATCTTCTTTGACACGCTCTTGTTTGGCGGTGACAGGCGAAAACGACCTTCGATCCTCCGGTTCAGGATTAACAAGAATGATGGATGGTTCCAAAGTACTTCGCTCTAGTGCAGCATGCTTCTTCAGCGTTTGCATGAATTGCTGCCCGCCCCAGAAAAGCTCGCCATTTTCAAATGGGTCAAAGTCTCGGGCCCTCTGTTGTTTCTGCATAATAGTACTCTGGGACTCAGAGTCATGGAAAAACAATGCTGGCTGTGTCTCCTCTGTCTTTGTGTGAATAATCAAAGATCCATGCCACCATCCTAGCGATGGTGGTCGCACCTGAATAGAATAGACGTTGTAAAGCGGGATGGAGAATGCATAGCTGGAAATGCCACCTCTCGGTGGTGGTCGCACCAAAACGCCGGAGCTCTTGATGGTGGTAGTCGTAATGCTGGAGTCGGATCTACCATTTGACGAGTCTTGTGTGGCGGTGGGGTCCAAATCTACCTTGACATACGAATCATAATCGTCACTGGATTTGAGAACCGACTCTGGTATCCATGATAAGAGAATCTCACGGTCGCTGGCATCTCTTGGGCGCACCAACGCTATAAACCCAGCAACATTGTCGCTTGCAGATTTTGTCGGATGAACATATACCTGCATTGATTAGCTTTTTTTCTCCTCCATCGCCAACAACAGCATTGAACGCACCTTCGACTTTGAGAACAGCAGCTGCACCTTGTTGCTGCCAGGCGTTGTACTTGCAGCCGTGCCTGAATTGCGGGACATGACGTGTAGCAGGTCCTGGTCGGTCTCGTCTTCGATAATCTCAAGCGACGATGTTGGAGAGGATGACAGGCTTGAGATTATGTGATGAACGGACGTCGTGGTGGAAGCAGCCGTAATGTCGCCAGTCATGCAGCAGGGCGCTTGTCGGATTAAAGTGCGTGTGGGGTGGCGAAAGCTGGGAGCGGGTCCCGTTGCTGTGGTGAAGTCGTTTTTGGGGATCGTCGCTGCGGGTCCGCCGCACAGTGTATAATATCATGAAAGGTTTTGGTATCTGATGTTTACATTCGAAATGTTATATAGAAGTTCAAGCAAAACTATTATCCTTTGGGACTGTATTTCTAATCCAGGAATGATTTCGTCTTCGTGGTGAGATGCTAGGGTGTTCTTTAGGTTCTCACTCTTGTTACAGGTCAATCGAGTGAATTCGAGTCTAAGAGTTGGGTTTCAAACGATGGATCACATAGATATACCTCTAGTATTACGATGAACGATAAAACACACATGGAATTACGATATGTGTACTTGGGCATAATGTCGAACAGAAGCAGTGCGTCGTGCGGCGGCGCGGCGCATGCGCCTGCCTGCGCACATTGAACCGTTGACAAGACAAGAGACAAGAGAGCCCGGATAAAATAAATATAAAAACGAATCGGCCCACATTTAGGAGACACTTCACCATACCTTTGTCCAATGACCACTTACGTAGAACGCCTCAAGCCTAGAGAGTTCTCTTGGAGCAACTACCTCGATCTTGCAGAAGTGTGTGCCCGGGGATTCAAGCACGACGAGCTGTTCAGCTACACTGCTGGTGCCAAGTACCAGTTTGGCAACGACCATCATGCCGTCCGCCACATCCGAGATCCCCGAGATCGTTTACAGGAACTAATCAGGCGATCAAAGAATTACAGGCTGCTAATACAGGGATGGGCAGAGTTGCTACAAGGAAAAAACTTGTTGTCTGGGTGTGACACGTTTATCTTATACAAAAAATTGGATGACGAGGATGTTCCAAGGATGGTTGGCATGTCGCTTTGGATACACCCAGATTACATGGCTGGTGACGTCGATAAAGAGCTAGGAAGAACAGGGCTAAGCTGGTGGTTGCAAAAGACATGGACAAGAGTAAGCAATTGGGTGTGGAAAATGGTTGCATTTGCAGGATCGGAACATCCGGTGTCGAATAGTCGATTTGATACTGCAATGCATGGACAGCATGCATATTTTAAAAATGGAGCCGCATCCTTGGAGGAATTAAGTCAGATGAATAGGAAGTCGCTTGCAGAGAGAAAATACCCCCAGAATTCAATGGTCTACCTCTCATTTTTTGTGATCGACTCGCTTCACCAGCGCCAAGGACTGGGAAGTGTGCTAATGAGCGAGTCACTTAATCGCATTCCTGTAATTGAGCCATTATTCAAAAGTACTCAGGGAGAGTCTGTGGGGCCACAAAAAGCGTTCTTGGAAGCGTCGCCAGCAGGAACAAAATTGTACAAGCGGTATGGCTTTGTCGATAAGGAAATTTACGAGTTCTCACCGCCGAATACGAAGCCTTTCGATGCAACTTATATGGAATTGATACGAGAAACGGATCTTGCAGCAGACCAGGCAAGTGCATAACGGTTAGTCCCAGCAGCCGCACTGACATTTTTCCCCAGATTAGCAAAAATCCGACCCGCTAATATTGCTTATATTGTTTATATGAGAATTTTAAATTATCTACCGATATAATCATACATATATATATATATGATATATTTCCCACAATCACTCTTGTCGCCTGAAATAAGCTGTTGTGATCTCATACGCGCACATGAAGCGCGTATGATCCACCAATAGCCGAGGCACCCCTCCCCCACACTCCGCCGCTCCTCGGACGTGCAACGGAACGCAGTTTGATCTTTTTCCAAGAACTCTTCCACCCATACACTTTCTCAAACTCGACCAGTTCAACACAGCAAATTAATTATGTTGTCAATGCGACGATTTGCCTTGAATAACACAAGAGCCATGTCGACTTCTGCTGCATCTGTTAAAAAGCTGGCCGTGATTGGTGCAGGCCAAATGGGCGTCGGCATCGCGTACGTCGCCAGTGCCAACGCCAACGTTGAAGTGAATCTGGTCGACAGTTCAGAGGCATCGCTATCTAAAGGAATGAGCTTCGTCGATAAGCTTCTCGCAAAGGGCGTCAAGAAGGGCAAGCTCGACGAGGCCGCTGCGCAGTCCATCAAGAGTCGAATCACTCCGCACGCCAGCTTGAACGCTGCCTCCGTCGGCAGTGTCGACATGGTCATCGAAGCAGTACCTGAAATTCCTTCATTGAAGGAAAGCATCTTCTCCCAGCTAGCTGAACTGACCGACAAGAACACCGTACTTGCTACCAACACTTCGTCTATCGGTATCACCAAGATCGCCGCCGCTGCCAAGGGCGCGGAATCGCGAGTAGTCGGTATGCATTTTATGAATCCTGTACCAGTACAGCCAGGTGTTGAGATCATCCAGGGCCTCCAGACTTCTACAGAGACCCTGTCACGAACTTTGGAGCTTGCGCAGCGAATGGGCAAGAAGACATCTACGAGCAAGGACTCGCCGGGCTTCCTGGCCAATCGTGTGCTCATGCCGTACATTAACGAAGCCATCATTTGTGTCGAGACTGGCGTGGGTGCAAAGGAAGACGTTGATAGCATTATGAAGAATGGCTGCGCAATGCCAATGGGTCCATTGCAGCTTGCGGATTTCATCGGTTTGGATACTTGCTTGTCCATCATGAATGTCCTTTACCGAGACACCGGCGACTCCAAGTACCGACCTAGCGTACTGCTAGGCAAGATGGTGGAAGCTGGATGGCTAGGTGTCAAGACCGGCAAGGGCTTCTACGACTACGAACAGCCAGGTGCTAAGTTGTGATATTTTTAGATAAATTGTACATTTCATTCTAAAAATTCTGGATTGAAACGACTATAAAATAAAAAAGTTTGTCTTTTTCCTTATACATCATATAAGAGAGCAATAAATTAAAGTAAATAAAAATATACAAAAGTTCCACCCCGTCAGTTAGTTATTCAACGTCGCTAGAACTCAGTTCACTTGCAGGCGACATGGAATCACCACTGTCGACTTCAAGGTCAGGAACGCCTACGACTCCCCACTCGACATTAGTCACCTGGGCCAGTCGTTCGAGAATCTTGTCAATCGTCGAGATCAAACCGAATTCTCGCCTTTCGCCATCATACGAATGAAGCATCCCCACAACTCCTAGAGACGGACTTCGGTTCTCCTCCTGACTGTCTTCCGATTTTTGAAGCACCCAGGCGCCGGAATCACCGCCAGATGCAAATAGTGACGAATCTCCGGACGCGATTACAAACTCAGAAGTCTGCAACCGGCCATCGGCCCAATATACAATCCTCGGGCCATTGATCTTGCCTGAGGTAAACTTGGAAGTCGAACCGTATTTGAAAACATTCATACCAGGGTGAATCTTCCGTACAATTCGTTTTACTGTAAGGTTGCCAAACATCAAAGCAGGATCGTACTCGCTGAACTCCACATCGTCGCCCAAAAAGTTGCGACAAGTGAGCGATGAATCACATTTCACAATGGCAAGATCCGACATTGACCCATTGACGACCTTTCGCTCGCCCCATGCAATCTGGCCCAATGCCTGCTTGGGTCGATTGGTCTGGTTGATTCCGACGACTGGGTACGTCTCCTCAAGCTGGGTAATTTCTCGCTGGTATGTGGCTCGCTCTTCTGATCGTGGTGAATACTTTTCTCGCTCTTTAGTCAGCGTCTTTTTGTAATATGAAATGAGCACAGATGAGGGAACCACAACCTCAGGGTAAGCACTACCGCTATCCATGAGCACTACATGGCCACATGTCATTGCAAAAGTGCTCTTGCCATAGTCTTCATACAATGGGTGGTCTTTTCCAACTTTTGGATATATATAACCACCGAGAGTACCACTTTGATACGCAGCAGTAGATGACGATAACGACATGCCGATAGGAGGTGCCTTTGGGTTAGTAGCCACTCGGAATGGAGGCTTCAATCGAGATCCCGCTGGTCGGCCTGAACAAGCACGAATATAATTCTTCTGGCAATAAATGTGAACATCTGATGCAATATCATTCATCTGTGAGACCATGCTATAATGCTCTTTGGTCGGGTCTGGGAAACCAAAGGACAGTGTCAACACCGCAAATTCTGGCGATAGACCACGTAGTACCGGTGCAATGAACGCACCTTCTTGTTCCGAGATTTGCATAGTATTCGATGCGATTTCACTGATCAGTGATTCCATCAAGTCCTGTGCTGGCAACTTGGCTATAGAGCCGACCGCAAAGTTTGATGGGTATGGAACCGTATGCAGCGTTGACGGTACAAGCTGTAGCTTAACACCAAGTTCGTAGAACGACTGTAAAATGGTCATGCGTGATGCCTGGGAAGCATCTGTAAAAATGTTGTCCACAAAATGCAGAACAATCTTGATTATCCGGCTTACTGCCGGTTCCGAATGCAAAGTAACTTGGCCGACCTCGATTGCCGAAAGAATCTGAGCTTGGGAGCATGTGCGTAGTAGCTGGTTTATACTCGTGGCCGCCTTAGTTGCGTCCATGGCGTTATTAGTGACTTGTGTAAGAACCGCGCTCAAATCATCTGCAAGCTTTGTCAACTCGCCTCTAACTGTAACACTCTGTTGCTGGCGACTCTGTAAACTGACTGACGGCTGCTTGGGGCTCGCATGCATTTCTGGTGAGCTTTTTGAGGTATTATAGATCCATGGATCCAACGCCTGCATAAACGTTCGATTTTGAGACGACATGGAACCAGGTCTAGTACCTGAAGAAACTGATGTACCTGGAAGGTCACTGACATACTCATCTAGCTCAGATAAGTCTTCGAAATCAACAACTTTCATCTTGCGTCCAGTACTCTGAGTGCTTCTCATCGATGCTCCAGACATGCTCTGAGCGGCAGCATTGTCTTCTCCTGCCTGCTCGAGAATGTTGGCCAACTTCGACACTCGCGACTCTTGCGTCAACATGGTATTCATGGTAGATGCTGTGCGTGAAAAAAGCGAGCTCTGTAGAGAGCTTGGCCGTGAAGACTGCTCGGATATCATCGAAGCATTTGACGGAACTGGCTGAGTACTACCGCTACCGGTGACACCGGAGCTTGCCTGCCCACTATTTGAGCTTACTCCACGTCTGATAAAAGTGCTGGAGAAGCTTCCAAAGCTTCGCTCTTGCTCCTCGCTTGTCTGATTACTGTTGGCATTGGTATTTGGGTTGCTAGCAGTGTTGGACTCATTCGCAGCGTCGTTGTTGTTATCGTGGGACGATCTCCACGGGAAAGAAGGAGGCATCGTATTGGCCTATATTACCATCCACTAGTGCTCTTGTGTTGGCGAAAGGCGTTTGTAAAAATGTCGAGAGCTCACACACTACCAAGAAAGCTTTCGAGGAGGGTGAGAGAGAATGTCCAGTGTGAAAGATAGGTTAGACCGGTACGGCACTAGCAGCCCAAAAGCCTCAGTCAGAGCCTTAAAGAGCGCCGTACAAACTCACAAGCCGCCGATCGCCGTCCGAGTGGTGTTTGGTGCCGTGCGTGCACCGCGCGTACCCGCTTGTTCGCTACTGGACGGGAACTTTTTTTATGATCTGCCTATAGACGGCGCTGCTTATATTGGATAAGGTTGGATCGTCACCGTGAGAATCTGCTTGCGGCGCAAATGCACAGGTGTACAGTATAGGTATTAGCACAAGTGCATCGGTCCGGGAGGCCGAGTTTATTCTTTAAGGTTTAAGTTTAGATTGAGCCTCCGAAGGTGCGGCTCGAAGTCTTCTCCATGAGTAGAGATGAAGATACTCGTTAGAAAAAGTCTATACATACATATATAAATACCGGGTACAAATAAAAATGCTATTATCAGAAGTTGGACCACATACTAGATGCACGCGGCCATACTCGCTTGTAAAGCGCCATACCCACCACGTCCTGAGAAGTGATTTTACCTTCAAAGGTCGCCTTGAAGTAACCGTGCGTACCAAGACTCTCCTTGATATAACCCACTCGGCCACTCTTGGTGAATAGCGGCACTTCCTTGAACCAGATAACGTCTTCAGGGTTGAAGAACATGTATCTGATCGTGACCAGTCGCTTGTGGATCTTCAATGGGTGACCTGTAAGTACCATTCGCTTCGCCAAAACTCTATTCTTGGCAGCGTCCAGAACACTGCCAGTGGCCACCAAATCTGGAGTTGGAGTACCATTGTCACGGAAAAACAGCACAGGGGTGTTACCAAGTGTCAATGGTGAGATCAGGGTAGCGGTGGAAGGGCGGCCCTGGACCAGGAACCGCTCATACTTGTACACATTGTTTGGCGAGTTATTGCCCGACTGCGAGTAAAGCGGTCGAACAATCAATCGCCGTGGACCGCATTGCATTATAAGCTCAGACTTGGCCGCGATTGGGTTCTTCTCGAGATCGTACTCCGAGTTTGGTGTGATGGTGTAGTTCATCGACGCTTCGAGATGTTCGCCCTTGAGCAGTCCGTAGACCACAAAGAATGGCCGCGATGCAATTGCCTGGGAAACTTCAACGGGAGCTCGAATATGCATGATGATTCGCTGGCCTGGTTGAACCTGTGCCTCAGAAATGACCTCCTTCATGGCAACGTGCTTAGCAGCAGCAAAGTTGCCCACTTTAACAAGTCGTGCCCAATCATTTGGAGTTCGAGGATCAGTCTCATAAGGATCCCATCGAGCAGTTCGCAAGCTCCTAACGCCTCGATATGCCTTAAGACGGTCTCGTCCGAGCTCATCTGGTCGCAGTTCAAACTCATCAGGGAAATCAAGGTCCTCCTTAGCACGATTTCGGAACTCGACCAACTGCCGCTGCTCCTCTTCCAGTGATAGCTCTACCTCATCATCCGCATCGGCGAACTGAACCTTTCGTCCGTCTTCATCTGCATCTTCTTGCATTTCCTCGTTGTCATCTTCGCCTTCACTCTGGTCCTTGAGATCCTCATCAAACACCCATGCAGCCTGGTATTCACTCATACCTTCTGGGAGCTTTCTTCCGGATCTTTGTAGTCGCTTGATATCGCTATCCTTGCTATCGTCATCATCATCACTTTCAATCTCCTTCATGTAGTCAAAGCCGTCCATTCGAACACTAGTCTGCTCTTTCTCCGCGTGCCAATCCTCCTGATCCATTTCGTATTCATTATCCTGCTCATTTGGGAACACATCCAAGCTTTCCTGATTTTCACTAGCTCTTGCAATGCAGTTGCTATCATCCGAAACGTCCATAGAAGACGCCGCGCCGCCTGCGGCATAACGCGAGCTAGCATCCTCTATTCGGTCTAATTGGAAGTCGCCAATCTCTGGCAAATGAACCAATCGATCGGCTAATAGACCCTGTCCACGCAGTACACCTTCGACTGCAACTGTGTTCGTGGTCTGGTCGAAATCTACCTTATCGACTACCATGTACGGCCGTGCGTCTCGCCAACTTACACCTTGTGGGAACTTTTGACAGAGCATCCTTGCAACGTTCAATGCTTCTGATGTGATCTCTGGTGCGTAGAGTTTATCTGTTGTGGGGAAGAAATGCGAAAAGTAGCTCAGTAATGATGTCCGGACATCGGCTTGTTTCTTAGCGTTGCCAGTGCTTTCCAGATTGCAGACCAATGGCAAGCAATTGGAAATACCCTGTGATTCAATAGATCGGATGCACAGTTCACCGAATTCGTCAACTTCTTGTACAGGACTTAGCAAGAAGATGACAAAATCAGCCACTCGTGCTGCGTCCAAGATCTCGATCAGGTTCTTGTTCGGCACAATATATTTCAGTTTCTGTTTAAACCGATCCACTGTAGCATCTATCACACCTGTTGCCGTTATAGCACCGTTCACAGTCGCCTCTACACTTTGGTTGATCTGAATAATCGTCTGGGCAGCATTACAGTCGTCGCACAGCGGAATGACCGCAACTATCTTAGGCGCACCATTTCGACCTTCGAACAAGGTTCGATGCAGTGCTACCTCGGCGTTTTTAACATTCTTGATCTGGTTTGCCTTGTTCTTTCGAATCTGCTTGGTGCTGCCGCTCGAGACCTTTTCGTCTTGTCGTACAGACTTCTCCACCTTTTCAATTTTGCCCTTGTTCTGTTTCTTTATCGCACTCTTAGTCGCATGCTTAGATTTGAATGGCTTGTGCCCTTTCTTAAGGGTAGGTCGATGAGCTGCGACCATTTTGATATAATGTATACGGATATCCGTTAGTCCTTGACTTGACTCGTTGAATAATTTTAAAACCTTCGTTGGGTGCGGCTGAAAAATATATTTTTCGATAAATTCTCAGGGCACGCTCATGTCCCAAAACGGCATGGGCAGAAAAAATTAGGGCGCGTTCTGAAATATTCACGCCTTCGACTGGGGTCCCAATGCATCAAACAATTCCCACTCACAATTCTGGCACGCTATCGACATTCTCGACCAAAGTCCCTAAAAGTGTACGTCTCGATTTCAATAGCAAACTGCTGTCCATCGTGAAACTCGATTGCTAACATCGGTATATTCAGTATTCAATATGGCTCACGAAAACGTCTGGTTCTCCCACCCACGAAAGTACGGTAAGGGCTCTCGAGCTTGGTATGTGTCAACTTTATATGAACTTGTTTGCGAACGACAAAGGTAGGGATGTGGTATACGGTCTTCAGATTCTTCGGCTCCTAGTATTCTTGATTCTTCGATAAATGTGATCTCTTGCTACTATTAAACTTCTGAGTTTCTGGATAATGCGACGATCACCGGCCATTCATGAATTTAAGAAGACATCGAAGTCACCGTAGCCCGTCCACACCTTTAAAAAGCCACAAGCCCTCTACGGACAGAATGAACTAACTCTTTTTCTAGCCGAATCACCGGTTCCCGAAACGCCGTCATCCGAAAGTACGGTCTTAACATCTGCCGACAGTCTTTCCGAGAGAAGGCTGCTGACATCGGTTTCCACAAGTACCGATAAATCCTTCTTTCACGATTTGAAACGACCTCTACTCTAATTTGAGCAAAAATAAAACGACAAAAAGTTGGTGCTATGTATTATTCAAAAATGAAATCTTAATTTCTTCACCTTGAAGAGTCGGACTTCTGTGCATGATGCACAAATGTCCAATCACAGGCGTAGATCAGTCGTGTCCTACCATGGCGCGTATCCAAAATAGAAACGAAGTGAACTCCACTATCAAATTGTACGGAGGGTATATTTATTTTCTAAAAACATCATGTAAACAACTCATCTAGAGTCTTGTATAACGAATTCTCCATCTGCATTTGAACCTCGTCCGTGTAATGCGGCGGGCTAGGGGGACTGAGCTGTGGTGTAAGAATCACCTTATGTGTATCGTAATAGCTGTTAAAGTCAGATGGATCTGAATATCCATATCCAGTACCTAGCATGCTCAACAAGTCAGGGGTGCCAGATGCAGATACCTCAAACGGACCCTTTTCGAATAGCGTATTGTAGTCGATGTCGAATTCTGGCGGTGAAACTGCCGAAGGAGACTCTAAATTCATTGTCGTGTATCCTAGCTTCTTTGCAAAGCTTTTCATCAGTTGCCATATTGAACCTTGATGCTTCTCGGCCTTTTGCTTCTCTAAGAGCAAGTTGACGAGCTTGAGCGCCAAACTTAGCTCATTGCCACACATTCTAGCGTAAGATTCGTCCTGCTGGGTCGCAGAATACAGTACGTCCAATGCCGACACGAGGAAATGATTATACTGAATCTGGCATGATGCATAGAGGCCAGTGTGGAAGTATAATCGGTACAGTTCTCTGACACATTCCTGCGCAGCGTTGACGGCCTGCAGCGAGTATGTCTTTGCACTGGAGGCAGTATAAATATTGAGCAACATTAATGTTGCCTTGAGATGCAGAACGGCTCTCAGCTTTCGAGAGTGATGTGGTGGAGGCGATGCAGCGGCAGCCCCAGATGGTGCGGCTCGGAAGTCCAGCTCTGGCGGCAGTGAGGAGAGCCACTTGTGCATAAGGTTCTCAATATGCTTGGGCTCTTTGCCCTTGAGCATTTTGGATGCAATTTGTGAATAGTAAATCATGTAGTTGAGGTGCATTGCACGATAAAGGTCGTTTTCTGTGGATTTGACCGATGGTAGTGACGACGGCCCATGCAAGCGAGGCATCTTCTGATCAATGTCTTCATCGTTCAGGAAGAGCGGCCGCTTTGCATATATCGACAGTCTCTTATCTAGTACGTAAACGCACCAGAATGCCTGGCGATATCGCTCGCGTCTTAGTGGATCTGGGCATTTTTGTTCCAAAATGGAACAGCTATGAAGCCCTAGCTCTAAGGCCACGGTGGACGCAAATGCCAGCGTCCTGTACGCCAATTCACCTTGGTCTGTGTGAAACTGATATTGATGCACCATGACCAAGGTCAAAAATAGTTCGAACGTTGACTGTTTGGAGCACAGGTCCAATGAGACGCGCGACATGATCTCGCTGTAGAAAGTTGAACCGTCATGGTCTCGGGTGTCTGAAATGCTTGCTCCAATAGCCACCGCCATCTTGCAGTAGACCAAGTCCTCGTTCTCTGCCACCGTACCCGTTTCCACAAACTCCTTAACTAGTTTATCGTACATTTCAATAAGTTCTCCATCGTTGAATATTGGATACATGGAATTGATTTCGCTGTCGTAGGCCTCAATAAACTTTCTGGCCACATTGCCGGGGATTCCAATAACTTCCGGCTCAGGCGGACGTACTGATCTTGTTGATTTCGCTCTTGCTGCTCTGTTCACCTTTGGATATATACAGTCGAGATGTAGATGACTACATCTATGGCACGGTTGGTTGCCATTGCATTTGATCTTTCGCCGCTTGCACTCCAAGCTAAAAGTTTATAGTCAGTATACTTGACTCACTCAGATGAAAATGCAAACCTACCATGCACAGTTGACATATTTATTTCGCTTCTTTATGGGCTTGTCCTTGCCCGACGACTTGGTTATCATCGTTTCGTAAGTCATGGTCTGTTCTTCAGAAATATGATATGTGAATAAAGATGAATGTTAGAAAAGACAAAAGATGGAGTGAACCGGAAGTATAAACAAGCATATTATTTTAACAGTGATTTCTACTCCACCATTCAGTTTCCCCACATTTTTTTTCTCCAAATTTTTTTTTCCTGTTCCATTTTGGCCAGCAAGTGCGAAACCCTGGAAACAGGAGAAGCATTTTACCAGCAAAACACTACATCATGCTGTCCAGGTTTCATTTCGCCTTGGAGAGCCCTCCTCGAGCGTGGTCACGATGATGTGCCCCTCGCCCCTAATGAGAAACCATACACACAAAAACCCTTATTTTGTGCAAATATCCATCGATAGCCGTGGCTCAACGCGAACTTGAAAAATAAATTTTGGTGCGTTAACAGCAGGCATCTCCGATCCTTGCATCCGTTGGGAACCCATCTTAGACATTGTCCAGCTGGTCCAACAGCATTTCTTTGCTTCTTCTAGCAGGCAGCTGGCGCCCTGCTACCCCACATTCTACAGTTTTGAAGGAAGAGGTGAGACATCTGACGTGCCTATATTGGCTGGCCCGCGATGAGGCACTGGCAAGCCACCGGCGGATCAGATTTTTTGTGTCTGGTCGCAAGGAGCAACGGCAGAACCGGGAGCGGCACGACTGCCGTTAAAGGGGCAGGCATGAAAAAAAGGGGTCACCATTGAACGCACAGATGTAATGGCATGTAACCGAATGCAAACTCGTGGCACATTTTGATCTATACGGGAGGTGCGGGCCATATAGACATATAATAAAAACGATACACAATAAAAGCTCTATTCCTGGAGAGGCTCAAGAATTGCGCTGGTGACCTCGCCAAATCCGACCTTCTTGCCAGAAGGTCCGGTGGAGCCCCGAAATGTAATACAGTCGCCATTCTCAAGAAATGTACGCTGGTCGCCGCCGCTGCCATTCTCGCCGATCGTAATGGAGGTCGTGCCATTGTGCGACATCTCCAGCAGAGAACCGAGCGAGTGCGTAGACGTGCCCGAAATTGTTCCGGACGCAATGAGGTCGCCGGTCTGCAAATTGCAGCCCGTTACTGTGTGATGTGCAAGCATCTGTTGGAATGAGTACTGCATGTTTTTAGAGCTAACGCTGCTGATGACAGCGCTGGACTGGGAGTTGGTGGTCAGCTCCACTTCGAGGGCAATGTCGAACACCGACTCCTGTTGCTCCTCCTGTAGGTACTTGGTCAGCGGAGGGAGATTGCCGTCCCTCGTTAATGGCTTTGCTCGAGCGTCCTTCAGTGCGTCATGCAAAACGATCCACGGCGAAATGACCGTGCCCCAATTCTTCGACGTAAAGGGCCCAAGTGGCACATATTCCCAAGCCTGCAGGTCCCTGGCGCTCCAGTCGTTCATCAGTACATATCCAAAGATATGTTTCTCTGCGTCGTTGACATTGATACGTTCGCCAAGATTGTTTGGCAGCGAAACAAACATTGCCAGCTCGAGCTCAAAGTCTACCTTCTTGCTGGGTCCAAACACTGGACCATTCTTTCCAGCGGTCTGTCCACATGGCCTTCGGAAATCGGTACCTGAGATCATCACGCTGCTTGCTCGCCCGTGATACCCGACCGGGAGGTGGTAATAATTGGGCTGAAGAGCATTGTCCGGTCCTCTAAACAAAACTCCGCAATTGTATGCGTGGTTGCGCCCGACATAAAAATCTGTGTAATCGCCAATACGCATCGGCAGATGATACTTGACCTTGTCCACATTTATGAGTACCTTTGACCGTCTGGCGGTATCCTTCTCAAGCACATCGGCGAAACGACCGCGTTTGGTAACGACCTCCTTGAGGTACGCTCGAACCACCTTATGAGTTTCTTGGCCCAGAGCCGCAAAATCATTCAAATCGGGTTTGTTGAACACGGTGTGATCAAAATCGAGGTGATCTAGCCCTCGAAATGCGTTGAAAGCTTTGAGATCAATGACAGTGTCGCCGACAATGGTCGCGACACGGGGAGTGTGGTCCTCGGCAGTCGAGATGATCCCAAAGGGGATATTCTCAATTGAGAACGGTGAGTCGTCGTCAATTTGAATCCACGACATTTTGATATTTCAGTAGAAGCACACTTGTTGTTGTGTTGGTGTAAATGATGAAAAAGGTAGTTGTAGCCAAGCGGTTCGGTGTAGGGGTCCGTCATGGCTGTTGGCGGCAGCAGCAGCAGACGAGTGCGGAACTAATCTTGTGGGGTAAATCACGTGATATTAAGATTATCCGAAGTGCAATCTTGGCCTCAACCTTCCCCTGTGCTAAAACCCTATTAGTAGTTCTTGAGCTAACTGTAGCGTTTACTTAATATTCAGTGTGTGCCGAGTTACAGAGTTTAATCTCTTCATCTCCTGAATGGTGTTGACTCGCATCGCTATTGTGTCTCCAAATAATTTCCAGCCGCACTACTGTCGGCTAGGAGATGCCCAATTTAAGTGCTCGATAAGCAGTCGATAATGCACGCCGAGCTGCTCGTTTTCTTTATGTTCCCGGTTGGCATAGCGCGCTCAAAAGGGATTAGTTGAAGAACACATTCATCTACTTATACACAGTCGTGGGTTCGTGGATTAGAGGCCTCCTGCTATCCATTCCTTGACTTCTTTTACAGTCTTATTTCACAGAAGACAATGTTTAACCGGAACTTAGTGTTCCTGTATTCTGTAACTTGAATAAATCTACTCGTTGGAGTTGTCTCAAAATAGCGGCTGACGCCATACGAAGCGAACTAGACCTCTGTGTACGATGATAGAGTGCTACTGTGTTGTTCGCTGCCAAATCATTGGTCAAACTTCTCCTATCGATTTATGATTGCAAAATATCGGTAATAACTGTTTCAGAAGGAAAAACTATGGAATGGCTTATCCAGGAACAATCAACGGTGCGGAACCGGTTGTTTCGCAGATACGGCTAATGATCCTGATTGCCCTGGACAAGGCGCGGAACTCCACTTTGCCATAGTCGGTATTATATAATGACATATCCTCTGAAATCCCATCGCTTTCATTCGCATTAAGCTTTTTGTTGTCATGATTCGAGATTTGGTCGATAATTTCTCTTCAGCTTATGAGCAGCATGGTGCATGGTGGTGGTGGTTGGTATTGCCTGCACTATACTTTATCGTGAACGAGTTTCAAAGATACCGCGTTCGCTTGCGAGATTTTGACTCGCCGCTAAATTTACCTCTCGTCGGACATTTGCCATTTGTTCGAAAGGAAGCATCTGAACAGTACAGAGCATGGAGCGAAAAGCTTGGTCCAGTGTACCAAGTTCAGCTTGGTAATGTGCCTGTTTTGGTAATCAACTCGGCAGAATATGCAACCAAGGTTTTCATCAGTAACAGTCATGCTACAATTTCACGGCCCATGTTCCACATGTTCCATAAAGTAGTATCTACTACTGCTGGGTTCACTATCGGCACCTCGCCCTTCGACGAGTCACTCAAGCGACGAAGAAAGACCGCAGCTGGCGCTTTGAACAGACCAGCAGTCCAGAGTTATGTTCCATTGATTGACCGTGAGACTCGCGAGTTCATCAAGCTTGCGTTGGAAAGCAACGGCGAGGCAATTGATCCTACACCTCTGGTGCAGAGGATGAGTTTGAATCTGAGCTTGACCCTCAACTGGGGTACTCGTCTCCAACCAGACGACACTTTGCTTGACGAGATTGCCTATGTGGAGACTGTCATTTCAGGTTTCCGAAGTGTCACCGGAAATCTCAAGGACTATATCCCAATATTGCGATGGATTCCATTCACTGAATCAAACAGAACTGCTGTTGAAATGCGAAAGCGCCGAGACGTTTACATGAACAAGATGAATGATGAGCTTGACGAGCGAATCAAGAACAAGGAGCATATTCCATGTATCCAGGCAAACGTGCTCGTTGATCCAGAAGGAAAGCTTAACCGAATGGAGCTCATGTCCATCTCCCTGTCGATGGTATCTGGAGGTCTGGACACAATCACTACATTCGGCCAGTGGGCGCTTGCAGTTCTTGCGCATCGTCCAGATATCCAGAAAAAAGCATACAATGAAATCCGGAAGCACACTGATAACGTTCTCTGCGACCCACAAGACGACCAACAATGCACCTACGTCGCAGCATTTGTACGTGAGGTTCTACGGCTGTACACTCCGCTTCATCTGGCTTTGCCCAAAGCGGCACTCGAGGACTTTTATCTGGACGGTCGTCTTGTACCAAAGGGTACCACCCTTTTCCTTAACTCGTGGGCTTGCAATACGGATCCTAAAGTCTTTAAAAACCCTCGAGAGTTTGACCCAGAAAGGTTTGTGGAAAATATGAGTACTCCAATTTATGCATACGGGTACGGGACTCGAATGTGTGCGGGATACATGCTCGCCAACCGTGAGCTGTACTTGCTTATGATGAGGGTCATCTCCTCGTTCGAGATCGTCAAGGTTAATGAGATCGATATGGACCCCCTGACTGGTGTGCACGACACTAGTCATCTGGTATCTCAGCCACACCCGTTCACTGTCAAATTCAAACCACGAAATCTTGAAAAGCTCAAGCAAGAGCTAGATTTATACGGTGATGCGTAATAGTCGACTGGTTGGTCCCGCCGCTATGAATGCGGCGGGAAACCAACGTCCATTTGAAGTACATTTTATGTAAGCCTTATAGCATGTATTCAATCTTTATTGCTCCCTAAATTTCGCTCAACTGTGTATAAAGTTGTAGAGACTTCAACTTGCCCTATCCACATCATAACTCGAGATTCAAACGAGATCCTCTTCGAGCTATAGCTTCCTCTACCTATCCTCAACAATATTAACGAACACGATAAAAGACACAACAATAATTGAATTACCGTAAGGTTATGTTGGAATCAAAAATAAAAACAGAGCCATGCGGAGAAGGCATAACGTTAACCGCCAATAGCCGCTGTTCCCCGCCTTAGGGTACGTCTAAGACATGCAAGCCGCAGCAGGGTGCCCTTATTGCCGTAGTAAGGGTTCAGCTGTTGTATGCATTTTTGGTGGGTTCCGCGCCCCTCGAAAGTAAGACGGCACATGAGGGATGGATCTGATGTTTGCTGGCGGCTTCTTTCAGGTATGATGCCGGTACACGGCGGCTGCTCCCGCAATCTAGATTTGGCAAGTGGCCCACAGCGGAGGAGGAGATTCGCCTGATATTAGAGGGGTGTGGGACGTCGTGTTTCCGACAACCTGATTTATTTCCGTATCTTATCGACTAATCTTTGCACAAAGATGGTGTCTAGCATCAAAAAGGATCCTTACAAGTACCAGCACGGGTTCAACTCGTATCATGAGTATGTGTTGCTGACAAGTCATCTCGATTTATCACTAACAGGTATTTTAAAGATCGGAAGCTCTCGAAGGTGCCGTTCCATCAAGAAACTCGCCACAGAAATGCCCATTAGGTCTATATGCCGAAAAGCTTTCTGGCACCGCCTTCACCGCTCCAAGGAGCGAGAATAAGCAGACGTATGTTTTTTTCTATACATTCAGGTTGGAAGATGAGGACTAACACTAGTTAAAAAAGGTGGTTTTATCGCATTTTGCCCTCAGCCGCACACCACGCCTTTGTCCAAAGTGAGCTGAAATTGCCTAGTGTCGACGAGAATGCGCATTTACCGAATCAGATGAGATGGAGTCCATTTGATATCGAAGAAAACTTGACGTTTGTCGAGGGATTGAGGTATCTCGGTGGTGCCGGCGATCCTAAAGTAAAGCATGGTCTCGGTATTTTGGTCTACAGCTGCGGCAAGAGTATGGAAAAGCAGGCAATGTTCAGTGCTGACGGTGATTTCTTGATTGTTCCTCAACAAGGTGCGTTGGATATCCAGACAGAGCATGGCAAGTTGTATGTGCGTCCCGGCGAAATTGTCGTCATTCCTCGAGGAATTCGGTACCGAGTGCGGGTCAACGGTGAGAGCCGTGGGTATATCTGCGAGATATATTCCAATCATTTTGAACTACCAGAATTGGGTCCTATTGGATCCAATGGTCTCGCTAATGCACGGGATTTTGAAGTCCCGGTTGCTGCATACGAAGATGTGGACGAGCCGCATGTAGTGTACAGCAAGTTCAACGGCCAATGGTTTGAAGCCAAGCTCGACTACTCGCCATTCAATGTCGTAGGATGGCACGGACTTTACTATCCTTATAAGTATGATCTTTCCAAATTCAATGTGATGGGATCTGTGTCATACGACCACCCGGACCCAAGCATTTACACCGTGCTCACTGCACAGAGCGACCACCCTGGAACCGCCATTGCCGATTTTGTGGTTTTCTCGCCTAGATGGCTCGTTCAAGAAGACACATTCCGTCCACCATGGTTCCATCGAAACACAATGAGTGAGTTTATGGGACTGATTGAAGGTGCTTATGACGCTAAAGAAGGCGGTTTCTTGCCCGGCGGCGCAAGCTTGCATAACGTTATGGGCTCTCATGGGCCAGACGCTGCTACTTTCGAAAAAGCATCCAACAGTCCATCGGCTCCACAGAAAGTTGGCGAAGGATCTGTCGCCTTCATGTTTGAATCGAGCTTGATGATTGGACTCTCGAAATGGGCTACCGAAACTAAAGTTCAAGCGACCTATAATGAAGATACTTGGGTGCCACTGAAGAAGCATTTCGCCGGCCCAAAATCTAGTGATAATCTTGCATAAATCTATTGGGTATAGTAAATAAATAATTTAAAGCTCACTTGGCTTTATGATTTTGGGGGCCTGATATGGCTCAATTGTGTACGAAGTTGCGCCAGGTGCGACATTGAACGAGTATTCCTCAATCCGCCACTCTTCATACCACCCTCTGACCATTCTCATGCCTTGTCTGTGTGCTGTTCCACCACCGCCAACTTTAGCGTCGTGTCGATTCCTCCACCAGCAAGTCGCCAGGTTTCGGCCATGCACATTAGGTGTACCATACCAGTACTTGAGTAGCCCACCTGATTCGGTCGCTTCCGCATGCGAATCCTTGTCGACATTTGCCAAAATCTGACGTCGCTCGGCCGATTTTCGAGTATATGGCCAGAGAATAGATTTGAATGCAACAATATAGATACCTTCCACACCAGGGTAGTCTGGATTGACCTTTCGAAGCACCTCCAGTACTTGGTCGAAATTGAATACCTCGCTGTACGGAATCTCAGCGTAATCTTCCTTATGTGTTGGAGTGAATGCTCTTAATGCAATGGCCAGTTGGCTGTATGGGGTCGCTAGGGAGTCGAGCTTGAGGAGGTGCGGCTCATCTGTGTATGGCGATGCTTGGATCTTTGTGAGATGTGGTTCGATGTCAAGTGAAGCGTCATGGAGTGGGTTTAAAAGGCCTTCGTCGCCTTTGATTAAAGCAACGCCCTCTTCGATAGGGCCGATCTGTTTGCCAGGAATCGGTAGTGTTTGAACCTGGACCGCACTCATGAAAAGTTTTGCTGGGATTGCCAACGATTTAGAGGCGGGAATCTGTACTTATTTATATACCGAAGAGTAAATCATCGAGCCCGCGATTTCGGCAACATGCCCACTAAGAACAGCCACAAATTTGGTGCTTTTACTCGCTGCGGTAGAGTTCTTTCAGTGGCTAGTTCGCAGGGGCGTGTGCGGCTCAGGGCGCTGGAAAATTGCGTCAGAATGGCGACATTCACAAGTGAACCACCTCAGTCTTGAAGGCACCAAGACACACTAGACATGGAATTTTTGCTAGATACCTTAGATTCAAATCGGCGGCAATTTATTGGAGTTTCCTCATAATAAATATACTCTCGTATTTTGTGCCCGCGTCTTCGCTGCTTTTGTAGTATTCACATGGATCCTCACCAAGGATAAGTCAAATCCCGATACACAACCAACAAAGCAATTTCTTCGAGATGTAGCTAAAAAGCACAGATATACCCCGCTCCAAGACTGATGTCAGTCTTGGCGGCACTAACTCGCTTTGTACATAGATCCAACCCGGCACTAGTCTCTGTCTGTCGTATGGTGATCTCGGACTGACGACATTTTCATAAAACGTGCAGGGGCAGAGATAAGCACAAAAATTATGCATGAAACAAATGGGGATCGGTATGCGCGGCTCAAAAACTGTAATATCTTTCACCCTGGTTTTGTCGAAATTTACATATATAGATCCCTTCCCCTGATGGTTCTACTTGCTTTCTCGGGGTTGCTGCTCCAGATAGAGATATGGGTCGGCAGGGTTAACATGCTTTGTACGAGCTTGACTCGCTGAGTGAATACCAAACTACATTCACTACACCTAGACCCGGATCTATTGGCATAAGCGAGATTGAATTCACGGATTCAAGTGACTAAAGAATGACACAAAATATACGAGCTTGAGTAGACTCTGATATTGCGCTGGCGACTCTTGGTGATTGAGTATACCTCACAAAGCGATGGTGCATAATAAGCAACAATAGTGCGTCATAATCGTACTGTACCTTCGATAGTAATCACCAAGACTCATAAGCTCATAAGTTGCGCCAGCTAATTAGTGTATCGGCGCACCGTCCATCGCTCTCAGGGGCACGGGTTTCCGCATGCCGCGGCGCATGCGGCTGTAGAGACTTCAACAATTTATATCTGAGATGCCAGTATGAAAGCACATAGATGAGTGGAGGAAGAAAGCCTTCAGTTCCATGGATTTACCAATTACCAATTACCAGCTCTACCACTGAATTCGACATGATTCCCATATCTATTCCTGGGAAATACCACTCCTCTGTTCCGCATCTATAACCCAAAGATAACCTTAATCCATATCAGAATCATCATTGCATGTCATATCACTCATCCCCGCAGAGCCGTAGGCAAATGGAAAAGATCCGTCAACGTGACGATTCTGCAGTGGCCGTTAGTCATGGTGACATTTTCCCGCACGGCTGTTGCTCAGCACTCAGCAAAAGCTCAGCCGCCACACAGAAAAACTGTGCTTACCTAATCGCGAAACATAAAGAAAAAAAATATCTGGTGCCTTCCTTTTATTCATCATTCGTATAAAGCTCGACAGTTATCCGGTCGAGGAATACAATTTTCCTCTCTCTCTTCACCAAACGAAAATGCAATTAGAACAGAGCCACGTTAAAGATACAGGAGTGTCGTTCACCTGCAATACTTGCGGGTTGACATTTCCTACCGCGGACCTACAACGGCTACACATGAAGTCGGACTGGCACCGATACAACCTCAAGCGACGAGTCGCACAGCTTCCTCCAATCACATCCGAAATGTTTGCTGAAAAGACGTTACAGCAGGAGACAATGCAAAAGCTCGAGCAAGAAAAGACGGGCCGTGGCAGCAACGGACGGTCTAGCGGTCAGCGTCAAGTCACGAAGAAGGACAAGAAGAAGGAAGAAAAGTTGCTAAGAAAGACGGCAGCTCACAATCTCCAGAACCAGAAGAAGCGAGAAGAGAAGCTGCGGGTAAATACAAACAGCGAAGATCTCTCTTCTGACGATGAACAGATGGACCGAGCTACGAGTCCAACCGAGAGCATGACTTCGTCGACATTTTCCTTGGGCGACCCTATCGAGCATGACGACAACAAGACTGATGATCTGCATGATATGGAATCGATAGCAGAGCTAGATGAGTCCGATAATGAGGAAGAGAAGGAGATCAAACGTCGAATTTCGCGAGCAGTCAAGATTCCACCCACGCAGTGCTTCATTGACGATAAGAAGTTTGACACAGTTGAAGAAAATGTTGCATATATGGGAAACAAGTATGGTCTTTTTGTACCAGAAAAGGAGTACCTAACCGACCTGTCGGGACTTATCGAGTATCTCGGTGAGAAGATTGGTCTTGGCAACATGTGCCTTGCATGCAATTTCCAGGGCAGGTCTCTTGAGTCTGTCCGTCAGCACATGATCTCCAAACAACACATTCGAATTCCTTACGAAAATGTCGATGAGAAGCTAGAAATTTCCGACTTTTACGATTTCAGAGGTTCATACAAGGCTAGACCTGTAGTCAGTGCTGCTGACGCTGTTAATGGCGATGACGCTGACGAGTGGGAAGAAGTCTCTGGAGACGAAGCAGGGGAAGATGACGAGGACGAGGAGTTTGAAGATGATGGTATCTATGTCGATGAGACCGGTTATGAGCTCTCTTTGCCATCTGGTTACAGGGCTGGCCATCGGTCGCTCGCTCGGTACTACTCTCAGAATCTTCGACCGTCGCCTATTGTGCGAGAAGGCCAAGGTACGGTGCTTGCTGTTGATAAGCGTGCTCCACTATGGGTACGAGATCCTGCCGCCGCTAAGGAACAAAAGAAGGTATGGGCAGAGCAGAAGAAGGCCGAGAACACTCGATTGCGAATGGCTAAGCCAGCAAAGGTCAACTTCCAGAAGCATTTCCGTGACGAAATGCTGCAATAAACATATCGCCTGCATTTTATTATTATTATATTTTCAGCAATTAGTCCAGATATTCCTCTGGCCTGTATAAAGTAACCATTTGTAAATGCATCTCTTTTTTTTCGCGTGATATCTGCAAGTTCCCTGACTATACAAAAAGTCTAGCTATTCCAAATTGTCTAAAATGTCATGAGCCGTTCATTTGAATGTCCATACCATATCGCAGGCTGCAAGCACGTTTGAAGTCGACACGACACACGCCGTTCCTGGGTACTGAAGATTAACGTATCAAATTGGAATCCATTGGTAAAACCCACTTCTCTCAAGAGGCAGCCCCCCGTAGAATATTGCATCGCGTGCTTGCAGCTGGTCTGAATATCTTGAAAGTGAATCCTCAGTACGTGAGATCAAAGCTCGGACGTTTCAGCGAGTGTGTCTTGCAATTCAAAATTTCACGCAAACATGTATGAACTGACCAGTAGAGATGCAAGGTTCATGCTTAAATGTTTACAGCTACCACCTTAATGGCACTGGTGTGTAATTTGCACAGTGAGTTGCAGTCCAGCTAAAGGAGCTCCTAGGAAGGCGGTCAGTCAGCATAATTCCTAACCAAGTGTTAATTGGATATCGAACATCGTTCTCATCCAAATTATCCATAGATTTCCGTACCCTAGAGGCAGATACTGTCTGTTGTTTTCGCATCTTCGCAACACGCATTCCGGTCGCGGAGAGAAGTATGTTCGAACACTCAGCGCAATGTTTGAGATCACTGGAAACTGAAGCACTCCAATCACGTTGCTCATTATCCAGATAGTTCACAATGACTTCCCTCTCTAATATTGACTGTATGCTTTCAGACGCCTCAGTGTACTCGTTGCGTTCCCTATTATTCATGAAGCATGCAAAGCCTAGAATATTGCATTAGCGTCTTCTGGCTCGAATCTTCTCAACTTGGAGGGCATTATGACCAAATGTGTGTCGACCGTCGTGAAATTATACGCAGCCGGAACTAACATTAGGCAATCGACTAGAAATTGTTTCTCAGTCTGCGTCATGTTGTGCCATGCAATGCACACCTGAACTGTCAGGGAAGTTACGATCCAGCTGGCGTACCGGTATATCCTCATCTTGCATAGGGACGTCGAATAAATGTTAAGAAATTGGTGAATGAACGTACCGGTAATGTTTAATATATTGCAGTAGCCACTCAATGCATGCTTTCTTTTGTTCCACCTGTAGGGTACATACATACTGTACATGTACTGGTAGGTGGCGTTCACAGGGTCTACTGACCAAAAGCTTGTCACTAAAGATTTTAAGAAAACAGTAAGCAGCTTCGCAATCCAGAAGCAGAAAGTAATAGAACAAAAAGATCAACTGATTCTCAGGAAATGTAAGCGGTTACAGATGCACCCTTAAGCGCATGACGGCCATCCGGCAGAGTGGCAGCCAAGGGCTCACAAACGAGAATTTTACTATAGATCTGTAGCTGTCTGACCAAACATACTTTGTTTCGGCTCTGGCTCGGGGTGAAGCAAGTTGAAACCTTAAAAAAATGGAAATCTGTCAGTTGTGACTGTTCCGTGAGCGGCTCGGCTCATATTTGGAACTTAGCGAACGTGTGCTTTTCACTCTAGGCAACACGAAAATATAATGGCCAAGGACAAGGTGGACACCACCGTCGATGCACGGGCGGCGAGGCGCAAAGTACAACTTTCGCTGAGCTATGTGGCCTTTGCCAGCTTGGAAGCACTGTTCAATCGATATATATACCGTGCGTTCCCATACCCTATCATACTCGCGGCCGCTCACATGTTCGTCATCTCCGTCGTCGTGTTGATAATCAACTCGCAACACATGTTCTCAGTGGGCCAGCTATCGTCACAAGACAAATTTCGAATCGTTATTTATTCGATAGTACACTCGGCGACGATATGGTTGTTGGAATACGCGTTTCTGGACTCGCCGTCGAGCGCCTGGCTTGCCGCACTCGTCAAACCAGCCGTGCCGATTTTGATTGCATTGATGGAGCAGTTCTACCTCAAACACACCACGGAAAATGGTACTGGGTATCCGTTCCAAGTGTATGCAATGCTTTTTGCTATTTATGTGTCTACCTGGGTGGCGTATGGAGGCGCATCTGGAAATGTCGGCTACGCGTTTGCCCATTCGACTCACCGGTTAGCCATTGCGTTGGCTGTTGTGCTCGTAGCGGTGAGAATTTTGATGGCATTTAGACTCCAAGTGGGCCAGACAAGGCTTTCACCACTGGAACTTCTAATGCGAGCAAGCCCGCTTATCTTTATCCAGCTTGCGTTTGCAACGCAGTTGTCGGGCGAACTGCCGCATTTGCGTTCCGCCTTGAGCGAGGGCAACATGGTGGTCAATTGGCCGTATTTTGGGTCGTTTGTGCTATTCAGCAGCCTCGTATCGTTTGCAGCTCATGCTATTTCATTATCAGCGATACGCTCAGCCGGTGCCATTTTCGTGGGAGTTTTGAGCACTGCGGTGAAACCGGTGGCAGTAGTAGTACTTGCCAGATGGCTACCAGATATACCAGTGCCTGAAAGTGTACCAATCGGCGCCATGAACCTGACTGGCGTGATCAGTTTGGTATCGCTGGTGAGTTCAGTGCTATGGCTATCAAGCATGGAGATTATCGGTGTCTCGCCTGAGAGTCGAGATACTGGTATGCCTGTACCTGTCGGATATCGCTAGAATCTTAGGCGGATAAGCATATAATTCTATACTATTGACAGATAAAAATTATTTAACACACTTATATCTGTCACCTTAAAGGAGTTGTTACGAAGTTGAGCCATAACAGTAACGAAATTCCAGTACAACCGTAACATATAAAACAGCACATAAAGTAAAGTTGCAGTGTAAACGGTCGTGCATGATGCGGGGCGCGCACGACGCAGAATCTCACGTTGTTTTTCCACAATGTGAGACACTGAAAATGAAATTTCGGACTTTTTCTCTAAACCGTTTCAAGGTTTCCCCGGCAGCGCCGTTCCAAAGCTTTTTAGGGGTTGGAGAGATAGGCTTCCCTTCCTTCCCCCTGATACACTTCACTTTCTTCATAGATTCCACCAGCATGTCCATCTTCGATAAGATCCAGACCCGTATGTCTTTTAAAGAGCGTTTTGTTTTTAACTGTTCTCCTAGAACTTGAGTACCGACGACTCGCTAAGCAGTACACCCGGCGACGACCAACCGTGTCCAAGAGCCCCAGCCAGAGCTCCACCGCGACGTTTGAGTCCACAGCATCCAAGAAGAAGCCCAGTCTGAGCAGACGACTGTCGGTTCTTGTGGGGAAATAAGTGCCACAGGATTCTTCTTATTTTTTACTACCAAACAACCGTTACGACCCGCTTTACGACTCATCTCATCTTCTCTATATATATGTAAACCTAGTGGTCACAGACAACCACTCGCACATTTTTTTTTATTTCTTATCCTTTTTGGCATTTATCCTGTTACAAAAAATACGACCATCTATTTTATTCTTACAAAGAGCCTACCGTTTCTTGTCGTCACCGAATCGTCTCAATCCAAACGGACCTCGATTACGCTTTGGAGGGGCTGCTGCTTGAGCCTGGTTCTGCTGCGGCGGTATCGCCGGCTGCTTTGGCTGGCGACTGTTGGACTGCTCACTCATTTTGCGGTCCCCACTAGAGATTTGCAGCTTGAGCTCGGATAACGACCGCACGTATTCTTGGTTTCTTGCATCGTAGTGCTTACGCTGAACGGTTCGGAATTTGTCCAGCAGCTCGTTCCACTTGATGTCGTCGCGCGTGATGAACTTGGTGGTGGTCGTAGACTTGGACCGCCCCGGCGGCGACGGGATGAACCCAATGGGCGATACCGAGTTGAGCCGATTGCGCAGAGTCGTGAATGCGGATGACTGCGGGAGAACCATGAGCAGTCCATAAAGCACCTTGTAGAGATATGGATACTTTTCTGGCTCCAGCAGCTGCAGTCGAAGCTGAGTGAAAACGGGGCTTTCAAGCAGCTGCACCAGCTTGTCCACTTGCACTAGCAACGTGACTGTAATTTCGAATTCGCATAGAATCTGAAGAACCGAGAACGCATGTTCGTATGCCTGTGCCAAGAGACACAGCGAAAGCGCCGCCGCAGCGTTGTGGCACCATGATTTGAATAGCGAAACAAACAGCGCAGCGCCGTCCCGACTGGTATCCATGCTTCTTAGACGCAATCGCAAATCAGAAAGCTCTGGTGCAGTGATAAGATTGTTGTTAAGGTTCTGAACCATTGTAGATGCAAACTCAACGTCGTCGTCGCGCTCCAGAATCTCGGCCATGGTGCGATATATTCGCTCAGGGTTGAGGCTCATGCACAATTGTCTTATGATCAGATTTCCCCTAGTTTCGAGCAGTCGACGATCGGTCGAGAACAAGTTGAGTAGATTAACCATGAATGCAGTAAAGTACTCGTCATTGGAGTTGTAGGATATCTGTGCAAGCAGCTGCAAGTCTTTGGTAATGACGCTCTCGCTCGGGTCCGACAGCGTCTTGAGCAACGCAGGAAACGTGCCGTCGTTGATAGCCAAAATCCTTCGTGGCACTTTTCTATGTAGCATTATGAGCCAGTCTAAAGCAGCAACTCGCGTTTGCTCCTTTTCGTTCAAAAAATGCAAGGTCAGGGCGTTGACGGTTGCGCCGTAATCAATCTTTTCTGCAGGATCATTAGAGCCCGATTCTTGACTAGAACTATCAGGGAGCGAGGTGATCAACTCGAGCATCTTCTTGTTAACTCGATCAGCCGCGACTCGAAGCTCCTTAGAATCATCAGCCATCGTCGGCAACAAAACTGACAACAATCGAGGCCCGTATGGCAGCAACGAATAAGGCGCCAGCTCTAGCAAGTTTTCAATCCAGCTTAAAACGGTAATTTGAATCTCCTCCTCGCTTGGATCCAAGTGGGAAATCAAGATTTCGATAATCTTCTCGAAATTGATATGCACATCTTGACCTGGAATGTACTGGCCATTATCCTCTTCATCATCATCGTCGTCTTCCTCTTCGTCGCCCACCGCTTCACTATCCTTTACATCAATCTCCTCCTCATGTATACTACTTGGAATCTCGCTCAGATCATCTCGCAATTCTGGACTCTTGCCTTCAAGCACGCTCTGTGGTTTTGAGCTCTGTCTAGAAGCAGACCTCGAAGTGACATTCTCTGGTAGCGTCACCCCGGCCACTATACTCCCTGAGCTCTTTCTCCTTCTCCTTTCTATAAGCCTTTGTCGGCGAAGTCTATCTTTTTCTTCCTTTGCCTGCTCAACTTGCCTCTTTATCTCTGTATATCGCCGAATCTCCTGCAAAAACCCATCCAGAGCTGCATGGGTGGCAACCCGAACGTCTTTACTAGGGTCACTCAAAAACGAAACGAGCCCGCCCAAGAACGACGGCAAGAACGATACAAGTTCGAGATCTGGAATTGAGTCTAGCAGAGTAATCCAACTCACTAAAAACATTCGTGCGTATGGGTTGATAGCATAGATTCGTTCCATCAACAAGGGTATAAACTTGGGAAGCGAAAACGTCGGCTGGTCTTGAACAGGCTCATGTACTATTGTCGGCTTCGTAGGATCCTCCTCCTCTTCAAGCACCGGAAGAGGCTGTTCATTCTTCTGTATCATGCTCACATATGTCGTTGCCTTCTCACTCACGATATCCTTGATCAACCGGTCCAACAGATCGGCGCCATTCTTCACACTTGGCTCGCTATCGGTCACCAGCTTTGCAAGCGCATCGAAAATCTCATTGAAATACAAAAGAATCTCTCCTTTGGCAACTTTGGCAATGTTGTACATGCTCTCACAAGCGTAATACCTCACTCGAGCGTCCTGGTCGCCGAAGCAAGCCAGTACAGGATGCACTATATCCTCGAGATACTCTGCCACTTCATTCTGTCCTAGCGCAATCGCAGCAGCTGCCAAACCGATCAACCCACCGTTTCGAGCATTGGGGTGGTGAACAGCGTACGCAAAGTCGCGGCACAGCTGGTCGATGATCTTACGAATCTTATCCTTGTCGTTCTCCAAAACGCATTCTCGAATCGACGCCTCTAGCTCCAGCGCCGCCAGCTTGCGCTTATCGTACAAGCGGTCACTCAGTCCCCGCTGCACTTCTTTATCTATCCCAGCAGTTAGTTTAGTCGTTTTATTGCTCAATGTGCTCATACCCATCTATGTGAGACTTGTGTGGAGAAACAATAGGGGAAGGTGGGTAGTGTGGGTTTCGTTCTATCATCAGCCGTCCCAAACTGTTAAAAGCTAGCACAAAACGCATATAACGTCACACTGATATATTCATTCAAATGCCAAATCTCCATACAGAACCTCTTCTCAGATTTTAAAAGTCATATTTTGAAAAATGAATATTATACCAGCATTGTTAAGTTGTTGAACTTTCTTCAAAGTGCACGTGACTTAGTACAGCCGTACGGCTATATATATGGACGCAGAAAACAGATCTCTTGCTTTAAAATACACTAGTCTAAAACTTTACTGGACATTACAATCATTCATATCACCAACGTCGGGCATTGATGGCATGCCATCCACTCCTGCACCGAAACCCGGAATGGCACCTTGCGTCAGATCGCCCATAAGCTCTTGTGGAGGCGACCCGCTATTCTGCATTTCCTCCATTCTCTCAGAAATGTACCTTCTTGCCTCGTCGTCATCTTCCGAGTAAGTAGGGTCTTCGAATTTAGAGACCATTTCGTTGACTAGCCGTTCCTGGTTCTTGTACCTTGTGAGCTCTTCTTCGGAGATTTTTTTGGCGTTCTTCTCCAGGTATTCTGGATACTTTTCTTGCAACTCCTTCAATGGATCGTAGAGAATCTCCTTCGAGCTGAGCTCCTGAAGCATTTCGCTCAGCAGGCCAGCCATATCCATGTCGCTTCCTGCACCGGCGCCGCCCATTGACTCGAGCTCTTTGAGCATCTTGGCCATGAAATCGTCGTCCTCGCTCAAAGGAGCATTGTTCATCTCTTCGTTGCTTTCCTTTAATCGGTTCATAGTCTGTGCGATTGTATCTTGGAAGCCGGCTTTGGATTGCTCTCCTGTCGCGGGAGCAGCTGCTTGGCTATTGGTCTTGCCCGCCGCTGCACCAGCATTAGTCGCCTTGGCCATACTGTTCATGAGTGCTTCAAACTCGCTCTTAGCCTCTGGGTTCTCGTTCAAGTCATCAAGCAGGTAATCGACGCCCAGCTTTAGCTTTTTGGCAAACTCTTCGTCTAGTTCGGGAATCGACGTGTCAGGGTTCGAGCTTGTTGGCACAGATCTGGTCGCCGATGCATCTATTGAAACCTTCTCCGTAGTTCCCGACGCAGTAGTCGCCGTGGCCTCGACGTGCTGCTCAACGGTTTCTAATGTCGGTTGTGTCGAGCTGGTCGTGGTGCCACTGGTTGCTGCAGTCTGTGGAGGGGCATCTAGAGCTGATCCGGGTGGTTTACTCAACACTTCGTCGGCAAAGTCGTCGAGAAGGTCGTCGAATTCGTCTTCGTCCTCGTGCTTGCTCATGATTATTTAAATCTATCGAGAAACCTTGTGTTTTAGCAATTGTGAGTGTGAAAACTGTTCATGCACTATGCGGGGAAAGCGAGAAGGCGTTGAAGATGGTTTTGGACCCGCCTAGAAGCCGACGAAACGTTCACGCGGTGAGTAGCCGACCGCCGGGTAACTGTGATGAGCATTTCAACATCCACGTATCGTTGTAAACTATTAGAGAGGCTATGACAGTAGATTCCAGAGCTTCAAGTAAGACTCATAGATAAGTTAAAATTCATCAGGTATTTAGAGAAAAGACTGACAGGTCGTATGGTGCGGCTCACTGCGGCTGAATGTTCGAGGTACAAACAAGTAAATGAATCCATGAATCAGAGCATTAAAAAAGATCCATTGAGAAATTAGAGTTGTCTTTAACACAGACTATCTATGCATGTATTAAAAGAACAGCTCTTCCACTCAAAAAACTGAACAGACGTTATTTCGCCACTGCAGGGTAACCAGCACGCGCGGGAAAATTATTATACACTAATTAAACACCAAAAAACACGACTCGATGAAATTTATCAAAACACTACACAACCACGGAGCGGCATGTCATCGCTGTGCCTCAACCGACTCAACCAAGAACGCAAGCAGTGGCGGAAGGACCACCCGTTCGGCTTCTTCGCCAAACCACGCAAACTGTCGGATGGATCACTGGACCTGATGAACTGGGATATCGGTATCCCAGGCAAGAAGGCAACGTTATGGGAAGGCGGCACATACACTGTGACCATGAGCTTCACGCAGGAATACCCCACAAAGCCGCCAAAATGCAAGTTCGCCCAGGGCTTCTACCATCCAAACGTTTACCCTAGTGGCACGATCTGCCTGTCCATTTTAAACGAGGACGAGGACTGGCGGCCGGGTTTGACCATGAAGCAGCTTGTGCTTGGTATCCAGGACCTGCTGGACGAACCTAATCTCAAGAGTCCCGCCCAGGCTGATGCGTACAACATGTTCACAAAGGACAGAAAGCAATATGACAGGCGAGTGAAGGAGCAGGCCCAGCAGTATGCTAACTAGATTTTATTATTATTGACGTTTTTTTTTATTGTTTGATATTTTGTGTTTCTCAGCTTCGCGGCTACTATGTTAGATTTGATGATCCCAACTGTTCTTTCTCTTCTCCATACCATTAGATAACGCAGATGAAGAGATTCACTTTGCAGCCAGCAAACAATGCAGCCGTGGCTTTTCAAAGATCTCAGGATGCATTTGGAGAACAAGAAGCCAAAGTCAAAGTGACGAAAAAGGTGTGTGTTGTATTCGTAAAATGATCTCTAACAGTTACATAGAATCTCGACATTCTGCGTGAGCATAGTGCCAAACTGGATCAGCGGTATGATTTATTATTCTACTGATGCTAATTTCTGGATTTGCAACAGGGTTGATTCTACGAAGCAGATTTTGCAGAGCGGCATACCACGTGCGCAGACTGCGTTGAAAGATCTTGATGTCAAACCAAACTAGAATTTCTAATGGCCGTTTGACGGCGGCGGAGGCGGAGGGGGAGGCCGTCTTGCTGAAGACGGCGGAGGAGGTGGTGGAGCAGGACGAGCTCCAGGTGGTGGCGGCGGTGGTGGAGGTCTAGCAACTGATGGGGGTGGTGGTGGAGGAGGAGGTCTAGCAACTGGCGGCATTGAGCTTGCATGGGGTAGTGGTGGAGTTGCCGACAAAGGTGCTGTTGTTTTTCCATTCTCAAAGTTTTCTCTGATACCTAGCTCTTCTCGAACTGAAGTCAGTAAATCACGAGCCATTTCCAATGCCTTGTCGATACTCTCTTGCGTCTGTCCGATAAGCACAATGCACAATGGGTAATTATCTTCCTGGTTAGTCATTCGGTCAATGTATCCAGAACCTCTGCCCTTTATTAGCACTTTGCATCCTGTTTCGTTTGTGATATGTTTGACGTTCTCACCGCCGGGGCCAAGCACGGTGCTTCTGACGACGTGAGGCGGCCGCTGTGCGTCGCCAATCTCGACCCGTTCCTCAATGTGTGTCTGTCGCTGATACTCCATATTTCTCAGACGACGCTCATCGATAAGACTTCCCAAATCCTGGTTGATCAGTTCATCCACTTTCTTGATACCTTTCTCCAAACTCTCCTTGGATGGAGCCGTCAGCAAAAGATAGAGCGGCGGCATTGCATCCGTCGCCTTGATTCTGTCAGGATAGTACCTTCCTTTTGTAGTCACTGTCGTACCGGTTTCTTTTAAAATCTCTTCCTGCGTGGGCTCTTTCGTCAGTAGATACTTGTTTCGTAAATCGTTAATGTCCACCTTGTGTGTAAAGACGTCTCGCCCATCTGCCGTTTTGCTTGCAAGGTATGCTGCCGAGTCTTCACCACCTCCTTCACCACGTTCGCTGCTCAGTTGGATTTTAGGAAGCACAGGAGTAGTATCTACAGGTCGCTTGAGAGACGCCAGCTTGGCGTTCAACTTGGCCGCAGCAGCTGCTGCAATCGCCGCTGCATCGATTTTGGGCTTTGGTGGAGTTGAAGCAGCTTCGTCGTCTTGGTTCGTATAGCTTCCGCTTGGTTCACGTTCTCTGATAGGTGTATCTCGCCGCCGGGGCGATCTCGAGCGTGACCGCGAGTGGCGACGAGGCGGACTTCTTTCGGCAAATCTTCGTCGACCCATCTTGTGCTGAGAATGAGAGTGTGGTTGTGTCGTAGTAGTGTGTGGGTTTTCTTTTCACTCGCACCGAACGCGGCGCACACGGCTGTTGAACAGTGAAACTGGACGGACCCTCGATCCGCAAATCTCACAGAAGGTGAGGTATAATCCTAGAAATAGTTGCAAATTAAATGCATAAATTATTCGAATTGAGATCTTATATAAATACTACGATGCTTCCGATGGAGGAGTATTCGTGTCGCCCCACGCCTTGTCTACCGAGCCCACGTCGGCAATGTTACTATCGCTATAGAAGAAGTGTTCAGCACTATGTCTGTTTTTGAAATGAACCACGAGCTCACCAGTATTGGGCTTTCTCGTGACTTGTTCAACGTCTCCCACAGATACCAGATGACCCCTCAACGCCTCTTCCTTGTCTGGCTTTACACCAGCAACCACGACGCTCTTGGGCCGGAAATCAAGACTCATTGACGGGTTTGGAACGTATCCTCTACTAGCAGCATATGGTCTGAACCCACCTCTGGCTCTTCCCCGAGGACCCCCTCTAACTCGTCCTCGGAAATGCAACCTGCCTCGATTTGACACCATTGGCGGGGGCGCAGGTGCATTTGTTGAAATACCCAATGCTTCAGCTTCTGCCTTGAGCAATTCTACTTGTCGCTTAAGTGCATCTGTATGTGCCTGTTGCTCGGCTGCTTCGTCGACGTTACCCTCAGCTCGGGCAATCTTCAGCCGCAGCTCTTGTTGTTCTTGCTTCATCTTCAGCATGGCCGTTCTCTGCGCAAGTTGCTCTTTGAGCTTTGCTTCTGTCTCCTTTCTCTCTTGTTGCTTTTTCAAAAACTCTTGCTGGCGTTGCTCTTGCAATTGCCTAATTGCTTCAAGGTCCATCTCCACTTGGCCGTTTGCCTTTACGGGCCTAATCTTCCAAAACACCTTGACAAATCGATTGTTAAATACAGGTGCAGGAGAGGAATATGCCGCTTTTGCACCGTCATGAGTTGCGTACTCCAATTCGGCAGCACCAACATCTTGATGCAGCACAACGTTCTTCAACTCGCCAAACGATGCAAAATACTCGCGCACGTCTTCGTCATTGTAGTGCTCCGATGGAATTCTTTCCACAATCAAGAATCTGTTAAACGGGTCTGGTTCCGGTACAGTCGATGACAAAGATGAGCGATCGTTTTTCCTGCGATTGGCTTTACCTCTAGTCTTTTTCGTTACGCCTCCTCGACCTGATCCGCCCATTCGAAAATACCCTTGGTTCGTAGGCACGGGCATGTTGTTAGGATATGGGATAAATACGCCGTTGCTCCAAAAGCCAGGCTGGTCAGTCTGCTGCGGCTGGTCATATCGACTACGTCGAAGGTTGTCTCCGCCAGACCTTTCTGCTCTGAAATTCGCTCGCAAGTTTTCCTGTCCGCCCAGCTGCATCTCCTGATCTGGAGTTTCTTGTGTAACTACTGGAACGCCATTTCCATCTGCCACCGATTGAAGCGTTTGAAATAGTACATCGACAAATTGCGGTGTGCTGTCGCCGAGAAAGTCACGAAGTTGCGATAGACAGGTTTCGCGCAGGTCGGCCACAGGCTTGTCGTTACCTAATAGCGCGATTACATAGTCGGTCAAAGTATCTACGTCGGCGGTTGTCAAGCTATCCAGCTGTTGCTTGATCCACGGCCGTAGCTGTTGTACAACGTTTCCGTCCATCTCTTGTCTGAGAAGAGAGAGGGACATCAGCGGTCCCTACAGAGCGTTATGGGCGGCTAGAAAAAAATTGGCGCGCGGGCACACACGAGATTTCAGCAGGGAGCGGCTGAAACTTTAATTCTCGCAACCTGAATTCCAAAAGAGTCACCATAGTTATGGGATCTAGATACGTGGCGACGGTTATATCTGTGCCTGAACGTGGACAGTCCTTCTGGAACAGCTGCCAGGAGTTCTTGACAAAGTTCGGTACGATAGTGGGGTCAAACACGCTGAGTGCTGGCCATGCTGTGGATTACTTTGTTGAGGCAAGTGTCGTCGAGTACGGCCAATTGCGAACAGCTTCTAGAAAATTTGAAGATGGATTCGATATAGTTATTCAGAAGGATACGCCTGAGCGAAAAGACAAGCGGCTGGTTGTTTTCGACATGGACTCGACGCTCATCCAGCAGGAGGTCATCGACATGATCGCTGCGTACGGCAATATTGAACCGCAAGTTGCGGCAATCACCGAGTCTGCCATGAGAGGTGAGATTGATTTCAGCGAGTCTCTGCGACAGCGTGTTGCACTTTTGAAGGGTATTCCATCGACAGTGTTTGAAGAGCTGAAGAGCAAAATCACGTTCACGCCCGGTGGCCATGAGCTATGTAGAGAGCTGAAAAAACGAGGAGTCAAGCTGGCAGTTCTCAGCGGAGGGTTTATTCCTCTTGCTAAATATGTCAAGGGAGAACTAGGACTTGATTATGCACATGCGAACAATTTGGAGGAGAGCGAAGGGAAACTCACAGGTGTGACAACTGGACGGATTGTCAATAACACTATGAAGGCACAATTGCTTCAGGAAATCGCCCAAACTGAAGGAATCCCTCTAGCCAATACGATCGCAATCGGTGATGGATCCAACGATCTTGACATGATGGCTGTGGCCGGTTTTGGTATCGGGTTCAATGCAAAGCCGTTGGTCCAAGAAAAAGCGCCTGGAAAGATCAACACCGGTTCACTGAAACATGTATTATACGTATTGGGATACTCTGATGAAGAGTTGGCTAACTAGAAAATGGATATTATAGAATTGTAGAAACTAGAAGCGAATTGAAACAAACATTGTGGATTGCATATAAAAAGACAATAGAATTAAGTAAAAACATAAGACATGAAGGACATGAGCACGTTAACAAGAGACAGAAAAAGCAGCAGCAAGGTTAGTATAAAAAGGCGAAATTAAATAAAATCCCAAAAGCGAAATGCTAGCGTGTGAACATGGCCGTATTGCTAGTACCCGCACGTGGACTGGAGAGATACATCAAGGTCTCCACGGCCTCTTCTTCGCTGCTCTTCCCCGTCGACTCGAGAGACTGTGCTGGAGTTGGATACGGAACATGTATTGTCATGTGCTTCTTATTCTTCTTCGAAATGGCAGAGCGTCTATGAGGAGAAGTCTGGTTCGTGAGATGGTGAAGAAGTTGGTTTGAAGAGTTGGTTCTGCGATGCAGAGATGCCTTGAACCGTCCAGGCGTATTCGGCGCCGTTTGAGGCTGCTGCATGACGGGGCTCTGGACAGGCGACGGGTTCAACGACTGCGACCTCCGCAGCAGCTTCTGTTCAATCTGATCTAGGGTCTGGTCGGCCCATCCGTTCTGCATTTTGACAAACGCAAACGACAGCCGAGTTTTGAGGCTGAGCGCAATTTGGCTGATCTCTTTATCCTTATAATCGGTCATTTTTATCTTCTGTTTGGCTCAAGCTGCCAGATCCGTGAGGCTCAGATGCTTATAGTGTGTGTCGCTTAGTTCCTGAATCGATGTGTCTGTCGTCCAGGAGACCAAAAGTTTTGTTGTTTAGCGCAAGCTTTTTGGCTGTTGTTGGTACGGTAACAGGAACGGGAAACACGGAGGAGGGGTGAGCGGCGTGCGTGGAAGAAGTAAAGAAAAAACCAAACCGCTGGTTGTTATTTGTTTTGGTCGAAATGTGTGACTGGTAACCGGGCTAGTGGGAATGAGATTTTTATTCCTCTAATTTGTCGTCGTTTTTAGTGGATTATGTTTGAGGACAGAAAGTTGGCAATGAACGGGCTTTTTATTTAACCAAAAAAAAGTTTTCTTTGCCTTAATAAACGCGAATTAAAATAATCTCCCGCCGCCGCCGCGGCCGGCGACGCGCGCGTGTCACGCGCTGCGGTGCGAAAATTCAATTTACGCGTCCGGTGCGCGCAGAAGGTGGCTGGTCGTTATGCGGGCGCCATGACGACGACGAGGGACTTGTGTATATGTACAGTAGTATCATTAGAGTGGCTGGTTTTATGATAGGTACCCTTGAATAATATTCCTGTTCCAAGTGTTTTTGTGTATGATGAGATTGTGCAATGTCGAGAATATACGGGGTAGCAATGTACTGCGGATAATAATGTAATTGCACGACCTCCTCTGATTTGATACGAGTGATTTGGTTTCCACTTAAGCAAATATATATAATAAAAAAAAAACTGCAAAAGTCATTAAGCACCATTTCCATAGTAAGTCTGGATCAGAGAATCCGTCTCCTCTAGGCTTATGTCATGGCCCTCCGGAACATGTGCCGCCGCAGCATTGGCGGCACTCTTCTCTGGATCATCCCCTTCATTCTCATCGTCATCTTCGTCGCCTTCCATTGCATCAACGTCTTTATCTGGAGGCGATGGCAGGCCCTCTGCAGGGAGTACAAGCTCTCCAAGCTTGGCACCAATGATTGCGTTGAAAATCAGCACCGGTTCGCCGTCGACCAAGCTGTCGGTTCTTATATCTCCTTCAACTACCAGCGACGAATCGACCAAATGTCGACGCATAACGCCACACAGACCGCCAGAAGAAAGTCTTGGGGTCACCCATTTGCCCTTCCGTCGGACTGCCAAATTGGTGATGGACCCCTCGGTGACATAGTGGCTAGGATTGTACAGCAGCACTTCTTGTGGCCGGCCATCTTCCTTCTGCTGCTCAGGTTTCAACATTCGCTGCCTCACCCTGTCGTAATGGTATCGATTTGTCGTCTTGAATGACGTGAAGGCGCCAATCGCCATAGGCTCAGTATCGGCAAACACCTTATAATTTCGTGCCAAAGGGTCGTCGTATCGTTCAATGTCTCCCAAAAGATCGTGAACTCTAGGGATTTCAAATGCTTGGATTTCGAATCGTCCACTGGTTGAGAGTAAAAGCCGTAGCTTATACGATGAGGTTCGTGGCAGATCTTTGGCTGTGTCATAGAGCTTGGACCTGAGGTTCTCAAAGTCGAGCAGAACTCGCCATTGGAAAAAGACAATCGCATACTTCATTCTCTGCCAGTGAAGAGGCAATAGAAAGAAATCCGTGTCGCTAATCTCCGTACCCTGAGCAGGAGGATCATACCGCACAGTACTCAAGATTTGGAAATGGGCCGTTACAGTATTTGGATTGAAATCCCTCAATGCGGAGTGGAGCTCATCAGGAAAGTTATTCATGTTGTTGTTTTCGACAGTGCCCTCTTCTCTTTGTCGTCTGTGAGCTATTGTGTCTGGGTTCTATCTCATGAACTGTTGGGCCAGCACGCACTTCTTATATAGTCGCATGGTTTTGAGGATGCGGCATGTTCCCAACCCAGCAGGCCCCAAGATGAGGCACTGGAATATACCACAAGCCCAGCATCGTCATATTCTATAATTTTTTGTAACGTCGAAATCCATTGAAAAGTTTGATGGCTGTTTTAAGCAGATTTCTGAGTGCCGCCAGATGGTTTTGTTCCAAGGACTGGACCTTGTCTCCGGATTGTTCAGCCTCGATTGATCAAAGTCATGCATGCGGCGCAGGTGAGCCGAAATTGAGCTAAGGATATGAACGTTTCAGCCAAGTTTTTCTGCTACTGATACTGGGAATATGTTAACAAATTCGGAAATACAATTGTAATGTCTCAACTGAGTAATAAGATTTTATTGCGCGAAAAAAAATGTATTGCCAAAGCACCAGTCGCGACGTCGCCGCAGTTGGGATCGATGATGAAAGGTCGCCACTAACAGATCCTCACCAGCAATTCTGGAAGAGATCACAAGCACCTCTTTTTAACAGAATATCATGCTCGGCACACGAAACGCTAGTAAGTCTTTGTTAGCTCTCAGCAAGATCACTAACTCGCAAATTAGCTAAGCGAAAGTACGCCGAGTCTGGCTTTGTTGACGATGGCGACTCGTCCGACAATACATCTTACGAAGGCAGCGACGCCGAAGAGTACGACAACACACCAGCACCAGCCATTCCGAAAGTGAAGCTGCGAATCCGTAATGATGCTCCAACGCCAGCTACTAAGCAGCAGTCGGCATCTGCAGAGATGAAAAGTGTTGCGTTGGACCCGGTGACTCGTCAGTCTGACATTCAAGAAGGATATCGACAAGATAGCGTTTCGACAATGTTTGGCAAATCCGACTTTTCATATTTAAATCTTCGACCCGACCATGAGGCACGACCACTTTGGATCAATCCTGAAAACGGACATATCATCTTGGAGAGTTTTAGTCCGCTCGCAGAGCAGGCGCAGGATTTTATGATTACCATTGCTGAGCCCGTCAGCCGACCTTCATTCATTCATGAATACAGTATCACTACTTACTCGTTATATGCCGCTGTGTCGGTGGGATTGGAAACTGAAGACATTATCACAGTGTTGGGTCGGCTGAGTAAAGTACCAGTGCCAAAGAGTATCGTTTCGTTCATCCAGAGCTGTACATTGAGTTACGGAAAGGTCAAATTGGTTTTGAAGCACAACCGATACTTTGTCGAATCATCCCATGTAGATACGTTGCAGATGCTTATAAAGGACGAAGAAATCTCAAAGCTAAGAATTAGCGATTCGAGTACAACTACAAACGATGGACTGGTAAAGGAAAGAGCACCAACAGCAGGAGATCTTGTGATTCCAGGTACGAAAAAGACAGACGCTGAAAAGGGTGCTGAAGGAGGAGAAAACCCAAAAACTACCGAAGAGATGTTCTCTAGTATTGTCGGACTGGATGCCGATGACGGCGATGATATGGATGCTGTGCATTCTTTCGAAGTTGCGGCAGAATCGGTGGAGCAAGTGAAGAAGCGATGTCAAGAGATTGACTTCCCGGTGCTAGAAGAGTATGATTTCCGTAATGACCAGCGGAATCCTGATTTGGACATTGACCTCAAGCCCTCGACGCAGATTCGAGATTACCAGGAAAAGAGTTTGAGTAAAATGTTTGGTAACGGTCGTGCCAGATCGGGAATTATCGTCTTGCCTTGTGGTGCGGGCAAGACGCTAGTTGGAATCACTGCAGCGTGTACAGTCAGAAAGTCGGTCATTGTGCTGTGCACATCGTCGGTCTCTGTCATGCAATGGCGAGCGGAGTTTTTGAAATGGTGTACAATCCAGCCCGAGAATGTCGCAGTATTTACTGCAGACTCTAAAGAACGGTTCACGGGCGATGCTGGCCTGGTCGTTTCCACATACTCAATGGTTGCCAATACTCGAAACAGATCGCACGATTCGCAGAAAGTGATGGACTTTTTGACTTCTCGAGAATGGGGGTTTATCATTTTGGACGAGGTGCACGTTGTTCCCGCTGATATGTTTCGACGTGTCGTGACCACGATTGCTGCTCATGCAAAGCTCGGGTTGACGGCCACGTTGGTTCGTGAAGATGACAAGATCAGTGACTTGAATTTCTTGATTGGACCCAAGCTGTACGAAGCAAATTGGATGGAACTGTCACAGCGAGGCCATATAGCGCGAGTGCAGTGTGCAGAAGTGTGGTGCCCAATGTCTTCAGAGTTTTATCAGGAATATCTGAGGGCATCGGCGCGGAAGCGAATGTTGTTGTACATTATGAACCCTGGTAAGTTCCAGGCCTGTCAATTCTTGATCGAGTACCATGAGCGAAGAGGTGATAAGATTATTGTCTTTTCCGATAACAAGTATTCCTTAAAGGCATACGCCTTGAAGCTAGGCAAGCCGTTTATCTATGGTGAGACGCCTCAGCAAGAGCGAATGACCATTTTGAAGAACTTTCAACATAACGACCAAGTCAATACGATATTCCTGTCCAAGGTTGGTGACACATCTATTGATCTGCCCGAAGCCACATGCCTGATTCAGATTTCGTCTCACTATGGTTCTCGACGACAGGAGGCACAGCGACTGGGCCGAATTCTGCGAGCTAAGCGAAGAAACGACGAAGGTTTCAATGCGTTCTTCTACTCGCTGGTGTCCAAGGACACACAGGAGATGTATTATTCCACCAAACGACAGGCGTTTTTGGTGGACCAGGGTTATGCGTTCAAGGTGATTACGCACCTGCATGGCATGGAAGAGATGCCAAACCTTGCCTACGCAACACAAGCGGAACGAAGGGAACTTCTCCAGGAAGTCCTGCTACAGAACGAAGATGCAGCAGGCTTGGAAGCAGGCGATGATGCTGATAACTCGGTAGGAAGGTCGTCGGCTGTGGGCAAGGCTCGAGCCAAGGGATCAAAGGCCAAACGAACTACCGGGTCGTTGGCATCGCTGGCTGGTGGTGAAGATATGGCGTACATTGAGTACAACAAGAATAGAAACAAGGAGCTCAAGGCGAAGAATTCGGTTATTGCAAAAATGTACAAGAAGAACAAGTAACTGTGTGCTCTCTATAGGATTGCAAGAAAAAGTCGTAATATTTAAATACCCCCTGATATATATATATAATATGCATTTATAATAAAGTAACAGCATTAATAATAATAATAAAAATAATTTGTCTGGATAGAATTGGTGGAGTTAGTTCATGTGTCGTGCCCGCTGAAGCCGAAAATTAGTGGTACCATCTTCAGACTCAGATATCAAGCTTTGATAGTCGTCGCCGTTTGTCTCGCTTGGAGCCGGCGTCGAGATCTCGGAAAACGTATCTGAAGAATTCGAACTTAGCCCGGCTCTCGTCCAGCCGTCCTCGTGCGTAGACACAGAGTTGCCCAAGCTGTAGGATAGAGAGGGCTCGGACATGTCACTAAAAGTCGAGGATCCGGCCGTGGAGCCACTTCGTGGGCGAATGCCAATCATCGACGATTCACTGTCCCGGCGGTGGAACCCGTACATCTCCACAGTGTATCGTGGGTCCTCATAGTAAGATCGCTGCCTGTTGAGTTCTGGCCCCGCTCTGTGACGCAAATCATTCGAGTAGATTTCTATACTGCTTGCCTGCTCTGCAGAGGAACTTTGGCCACTGGTGTAAAAGTTGGTGGACGGCGGGAAGCCTTCAAAACTGGTATCGCCTTCATTCTCTTCTTCATCGCTGCTCTCGGTAATGCGCTCTTTGGAGTCCTTATTCAGCTCATACATATGGTACGAATCATTGTGTTCCTCCTTGCCGGTAGCCGAATTGGACGACGAATCGCGGTTCTGTTCTCGGTTACGAGGCCCCCGTTTCAGTCTCCATTCCAGCTGTTTCTGTTTGAACAGATCTAGTAGTTCTTGTCTGTGATTGTATATCTCCTTCAGTTCCTCCCTGTTGGAGTATAATGCGGCGCTGAGGCCAACGGCGAGTCCGGCGACAAGGATGAGAGGGACTGGCACGGGCATTTGTTAGTTGTGGCAAAGGTCGGAAGGATGCTCTTATATATGCGCTGATGGTATACAGGTAACTGGCATCAAGTCCAAAGAAAAATTCTAAACACTCTTTGGTCAAGTGCGGTGGTTTAGGGAAGAAAAAAAAATGTGGAGTTGTTCATTAAGTCGCCGTCTCTCCCTGTTGACGGCTTGTCTCAGAGATGCAGCGCTGCGCCATTTCCAGAGATATGACCAGTCCGCACGAGCGGCGCGTGCAGGAGGGTGGAGGGAGGGGAGAGCAGATATTAGTAAATGAATTATACGTTAGTTTGATTTTCTAGGCTGGCTCTTAAAATATACACATTTATAGTTTTATAAATTCCATTTTAGTCGGTGAACTTGTAAGAACCGCTGGCCATGGTGATTGTGCCACCTCGGTAGCTGCCCTTCTTCATCTTGTTCTTGTTCTTGGTAAAGTCCTTGCCTCGCACCTTGGTCAGCTTGTCGTTGGCCAGTTCTCCCCAAGTGCCGGCGGCGCCCTTGTATGTGTTGTCCTGGAGAGTTGCATCCTCAAAGCTGATCTTGGATCGGTCAATTCGAGAAAAGTATTGTCGTTCGCCGTTCTTCTCTTTGTGGTGATGGTGATGATGGTGGTGTGGTGCTGGAGATTCAGTTGCGGAGATGTTGGTCGTAGTGGTGGTGGTCGTAGTCGTCTCGACCTTGATTTTCTTCACGCCAGAGTCTGAGGAAGAAGATGTGGAAGAAGATCGCGACCGCTTCTTGACAGTCTTCTCAGTCTCGGAATCACTGGAGCTTGCCGTCTCAGAATCTGAGTCCGAAGATGAAGAGGACGACGAGTCTGAGTCGGAATCGGAATCGGAAGAAGAGCTAGAATCATCAGAGGAAGAGCTAGAGTCTGAGCTAGAGCTAGAGCTGCTGGAACTGTCGGAACTGCTGGAGTCGCTGTCTGAGCTATCAGAATCTGAGCTCGAGCTAGAATCTGAGCTTGATTCTTCCTTTTTGGCCTTCTTCTTTTCATCCTTCTTCTCCTTCTTCTCCTCTTTTACCTTCTCTTCCTTCACTTCCTTCTCCTTTACTTCCTCTTCCTCGTCCGAGTCGGAATCGGAATCGGAGTCAGAATCAGAATCAGAATCAGAGCTACCACTCTCATCGTCGGAGCTCACTTCTTCAGAGCTGCTGCTGTCATCCTCCTTCGACTCCTCAGTCAGACCCTTCAAAGTTCGATTGTTCAAATACATCCAAATGATCGCATCCAGAGGCAACATGCTCTGAGCATCACCATCGTTGCTGAGAGCATCGCCAGCTTCTTTAGCCAGAGCCTTGACGGTCTTCTGGAAGCCAAGAGTCTCCAAGTACTGCTTGACAACTGGCAAAACCTTTTCCTTAACTGTCGTTTCCACCATGTTCCCCGAAATAAAAAATCTGTTTGTGTAAACAAGAAAAAAAAAATTAGATTGCAAAGAGAGTAAAGTAGAATGATTTCCTCAATCCTGGATGAGGCTGAAAAGTTCCAAATTTTTTTCTCGGATCACGTGATTTGATGATCGACGATAAGAAGCGTTTTTCGATGAGCTGCAGGGAAGGAAATGTGCATACTAGTTTACAAAATTAACTCTGCAGAGACGTATAAATCAATCAGCTTTTGAGACAATCATGCTCTTTATCAAGAGTATAGAATACTAAAAACTATGAAACGGATCTGATGATGATAGTGAAAAAAATGGATCTGAGACATGTGAGCAGCAGATACTCATTACAGAAGGTGCGCCGCACTCGAGTTACCCCTCATCGAGGCATCGCAATTTTAAACGCTGAGGCTCGACAAGCGTTAACAAAACCCATCATCATCCCAGTCTCCAGCTGCTTTCACACACCCCGTTTTTGTTAAAATCTTTTTTTGTCGCTTGTGCTTTAAGAACTGTTTCAAAATATGGAGGCAATGGAGGAGCTTCGCACCCTGTCGCATGTTGCAGTGTCAATTGCAGCATCTGGAATCGCCAGCCTGCCCAGCACCTCGCCATACTCACCAAAACTGATCCATGTTGTGTCGAGTGAGCATTCGAGCTACAAACACCAGATCGCTCTGCAGCGGTGCGCAGCCAGCGTGGAAGTGGTTGTCGACAAACAGCCGCTGATGAGCATGAAGCTCATTGACGGGGCAATGCGGTTTTTCGCCGACGGGAAATCGGTGGCAGAGGTTGTGCCATGTCAAGGGCCCAGTTGCGTGGAGATTGTGGTAGAAGGGCAGAGGCGCTACGTATTCAAATACAGGAGCCAGACCAACGGCCGAAAGGTTATTGTTGCGTATTCTGCTTACGAATTGGTTGACAGAAAGGAGTATTACTTGCTGAAGGAGATTATCACTCTACGGTTGCCGGGATCCAAGGAGGTAAAAGTTCGAGATGTACGACCGTTTCTTCCCAGATACGTCATGTAGCTGTGGTGCAGGGAATGGATCGAAAAGTCTGGATACGAGGAAATACGAACGGAAGAGAGGGATTAAGAAGTTTGGATGGGGGATCAAGGAAGCACACTCATAGATTTGCTTCAATAGATTGTACTTCACGTACTCAGTGGTAAAAGAAATAAAAGTTGCGTTGTAAATTCATAAATCGTCCTACCCAAAAAAAACATTATAAAAGAAAAGAATACATAGAATAAAGTTAGCTGCTGCTTCGTTCAAACTCGTCAAGCACAAAGTTCTCGTAGTCCTCAAGCGAGCTCTGGATGTGGAGCTTGAAGTTGATCACGTTGGAAATGAGCTTCTCGACATCGGCATTCATGCGCATGCGAGCCTCCTCAACGGCAACCTTGACCTCCTCATACTCGATCTTGACGCTCTGTGCCCGTTGCGTGAGGTGGAATAGTCCTTGCCCCGAGTTCGCCTTCATCTGTTGGATTTGTCGCTCAAGCTTCTCGACATCAGCGTTGGAAGCACTGGCGTCGGACTGGATCATATCATACAGCTCTGCGTACGTCATTTTGGCCGTGTTCAGCTGAGCCTCTAGCGTATCCTTCTGATCTCGCAACTCATTGACAATCTCCAAAGCACGATCTGCCAACTCAGTCAACCGCAGGACCTCATCTTGCGCCTTGAGTATCCGGTCGTGAATGTGATTTCTGTACTGTTGTAGGGCCGGCCGTACACTCCCGCGCAAATCCTTGTGGCCAAGAAGCTCCTCTGGGCGTTTGCCTAAATTCTCATTGGACATTGGATCATGCAACTGTATCGTAAAATCATAATCGCTAGATGACGATAATCCTACTTCGTATAGCTTGTTGGAATAATCTTGAAGTGTTCGTTCGAGCGAGTCGAGATTTCGCCTGCAGGTAAGTTCCTTATCTTTGACTATCCTCTCAATGCTTTGAAGTCGTTCGCCAATTGTATTAAGTTCTTTGCTCAGCTGGTCTCGTTCCGTGTTCATGCGGTCAATATCCCCTGGACTTAGCCCTTGCGCTTGGATCTGCGTGCGTAGAGCTTCCTTCTCATTTTCCAGCTCTCTGAGTTCTTCCTCATAGTTCTTGAGCGATGCAAGAACGATGTCCATCTTTGCCTGTCGTTTGGGCTTTTGGTCATCCATTTTCTGAATGTATACCTGAAACTTGACCACATCGCTTTTCAAAGCCGCACCACGCTCTTCCAGTGCTGCCAACTTGTCGGCATCTTTTGAAAGTTCCTCGCCTTTACGCTTCATAATCTCGTTTTCTTCCTCTACTGACTTGACCGTATCAATCAACTTGGAGGAGTACTGGTCAAATTCTTGCTCTGCTTCAGCTTTGTATTCGCTATAATCGTCCTCGAGGGCAAGGTAGGCGCGATATGACTTGGAGATATATCTCATAAAAATCAAGTCTACTTCCTCATCTTCATCTTCTTGTGTACTTTCGAAATCTTTAGTGTCGTACTTCTCGAGCGTTTGATTCAACTGCACCAGCCAGTATAACATGCCTACAAACGTGGGCCATGAATTTGCACCTCCGACTGCAGAAATCGCAGATTTGTTGATAGAGTCGATATAAGGATAATGAATAGCGCGTAGCAGAGTATACACTTCCTGCTCTATTGATTTTGTAAAACGATATCCAGGGTCGAGTCGTTTGTACAGAAACTGGAACATCATTACAAAGTCCTTCTGCGTCGGCTGTCGAAGCGTTTTGTTCGTTAGTGGGTGTCGCATTTCTATCTCGAATCCGGAATTAGCCAGATATTCGTGTATTTCATTCATCATATTGCCCAAGTATTCCGCGTTTCTTGTCGGTCTGGGGTCCCGGTTGGCCATGGTCGTCGCGCCATATCCTACTCCAAATGAGCTCTGTCGGGGTGCCTTTCTCGCACTTGGAGGTGCCTGCTGATATATCCTGCTGACGTTTGCTACATTAATACTGGACATGGGTACTGTGCTTTTTCTGATACTGCTTCGAGGCTCTGAAGCTCTCGACGTTCCGGCAGCATTCCGACCTGGAGCCATAGCCAGTGATTGCCTTTGGGCTATCGACTGGCGAGGATTGGTCGGGGGAGGAAGCATAGATGAGCGCATTGAATGTTTCCGTAAAATCGAAGGTTGAGATGTCATATGGAGAAAACGGCGTATCTGTGTGACTTCATTTTTTGGGGGGAAGAGAGCGGCGCGTCAAGTGAGGCGGCCGTTGTTTACGCGCTGTTTCCCTGGCAACCATTTTTTTGCTGAGCTTTTCCGCCGCATGCTAGGCCCAAAGTGCGGCTCGACGCTGCTATACTAGGGGAAAAGTAGGATATCGTTTGAATTTTTTGGAATTACAATATGAGAACTCGGAGAGTAAGATAATAACTGTATCGTGTATGTTTTTGTAGCTCGAGAATTCCTCAGAGTACTTCAACGTCGTCCTTACCCCTCAGCTTCAAGGTGGATACTATTGCAAATAGCAGACAAAAGTCTGGGCAATAAGGGCGGACATTATTGGCGGCAAAATTACACCCGATAAGTAGATGCTGAGAATTAATGAAGTTTTTTTTCATGCTCAATGAGCGTGGACGTATGAAACCCCAATGGGCCGATGAACGGCTGGTCACACTGCTTAACCCCACAAAGTTCCATCATGAAATTTTCCAGATCCCGAAATGAGCGTCCATAGGCTGGTTAGGATTGCCACGCAAGCTCAACGGCACTATTCAAGCATGCAAATCATAAAGAACGTTACAGACTTGCGAAGCTGGCGGCGGCAACAGCTCAAGTCCGATAGAACAGTGGGGTTGGTTCCAACTATGGGTGCGCTTCATCGTGGCCACCTGGATTTGGTCAGCAGAAGTTCGAAGGAGAACGCCTCGACAGTTGTATCGATCTTCGTCAACCCATCACAATTTGCGCCTGGCGAAGACCTGGATAGTTATCCTCGAACATTAGAGTCCGACCTAGAGAAGCTGAATGCGCTGGAAGGCAGTAAGGACGTGGTGGTCTTTTTGCCGTCGGTGAAAGATATGTATCCGACCGGGATAACGATAGAGCGGGACGAACAGAAAGGCGCCTTTGTCGAAGTTAAAGGGCTAGGGGAGCAGCTGGAGGGTAGCATCAGGCCCCAATTCTTTCGTGGCGTGGCAACGGTGGTGACAAAGCTGCTCAATGCTGTCGGTCCTGAGAAGGCATATTTCGGACAAAAAGATCTGCAACAAAGCGTGGTAGTTAAGCGATTAGTGCAAGATCTGCTCATACCAACGGAGATTGTTGTGGTGCCGACAGCAAGAGAAGATAGCGGACTTGCTATGAGCTCGAGAAATGCCTACTTGAGTGCAAATATACGGGAAAAATCCAAAGTCTTGTATCAAGCACTTAAAGCCGGAGAGGAAGCTTATAGAAATGGGGAGCGTGATAGAGATGCGATTTTGGGGCCAATATTTAAAACGCTGGAAGCAGCAAGGACTGATGAGTTCCCTATTGTAGTGGAATACATTGCGCTCTCCGACCTTGAGAACCTGCAAGAAGTATCGACAGTTACCAGCGAAACAGGAATCAGTGCCGCAGTTCGAGTACCAAATAGTACCGGTGGCCAGACGAGATTGATTGACAATTTGATTCTCAACTAGTCACAGGTAAAAGTAGAAGGCACATTGTGAATTATCGCTGCATATCTAAACTGTACAAATAGATGTATTATGAGATAAATAGATTTTATATACCCCGTCTTCTACCTCCTATGCGACCTGGTAAGATGACTGCACTTTTCTTTGCCTTTTTGGTTCTTGTCTGCCTCTCGCGATCTTCGACTTGTTGCTTCTCATACTTGACACGATCTTGCTCGATTGCTGCTTCTATTTTCATCTTCGAGGTAAGTGCTGTCTCTGTCGCTTGCCGTTGTCCGGTTACTCCCTTCTCTTTTATCGAGTAAAACACGCCACCAAGTTCAGCTAACCACTTGGGATCGACTGCAGTAACATTCGAAACGTATTGCGAGGTGGTAAGCACCAGCTCATGGTACACAACGTATTCAGGGATGAATGCTAGGCCATTCAAAGCCGAGGTATAATGGAGTTTTGAGATAACGCCCGTTCGTAGATTGTAATACTTCCCCGAGCCTTTCGCCTTAGCGGCATGATGGAAAAAACCAGCACAAACGCATTTTCTCACAACATCCCAATCTCTTGTAGATTCTAATGAGGCACGCTGTTTTACAAACACCGCAGCAAGCTGTTCTCTGATCTCTTGCGCTCTTCGAAGCTGTTTCGAGACGAGAAAGTGTCGTGTACACCATGCTTCTGATCTCTTGTTGCTGAGCCACTGATTGTAAACATTGAGCAAGGTGAGATGGTCGGACTCAGCCACGAAAAACTTCTCTCGAGTCGCAATTACCTCTTCCATCCTTTCTCGGGGGCTGTAAAACACGGCCGAAACCGACAGCATGGCGACAATCGTCAAAATTTCCTCAGAGCAACCAAACTCCACAGATTTCACAAGAAGCTTAGATAAAGAAGGTTCTGTAGGAAACTCAGACATTCTTTGGCCTTCCTTAGTGAGTCTACCCACATTGTCTATAGCTCCGAGTGCCCACAGATCGTAAAGACTTGCGGACATGGTGTCCATTGGTGGCGGATCGATAAAGGGGAACTTCACGAGATCATGAATTCCTAGGTTCTTAAGCGTCAGTATCGTATTAGCCAGGTTAGAACGTTGGATTTCGGGAATAGCCTGAGGGTACATTTCCTCAAACTGAGCAGTCTCGGTGTACAGCCGGTATGCAATACCTTTAGCAGTACGACCAGCACGACCACTTCTTTGGCTAGCATTGGCAAGAGATATAGGTATGGCTTGGAGAGCATCCATATTGAGTTTCGGATTAAACACCTTTACCTTTGCGTAACCTGTATCCACAACGAATGTAATTCCATCCACAGTTAACGAGGTTTCAGCAACATTGGTCGCCACAACAACTTTCCTTGTACCCTTTGGCGCAGGATCGAATATCTTTGCTTGCATGTCAGCCGGGAGCTGAGAGTAGATGGGCAAAATCAGCAGGGGGTCTGGGCTGTCTAGCTGATCTAAACGCTCCTGAAGCACGTCACAAGTGCTCTCAATGTCCTCTTGACCAGTCATAAATACAAGAATGTCACCTGGCCCTTTAGAAAGATGGATTTGTAGCACCTGGCGGACTGCTGCGTCGACGTAGTCGGTCGGAGTCGATTCGTAATTAACGACCTCTACGGGGAACGTTCTGCCAGGAATAACAAATTGGGGAGCACCTCCATAAAACTGTGAGAATCGCTCTGCGTTCATCGTTGCAGAGGTAACTATGAGCTTCAGGTCGAGCCTTGATGCCAGTATTTTCTTGAACAATCCCAATAGAACATCCGTGTTCAAGGCCCGCTCGTGGGCTTCGTCCATAATAATGCACGAATACTTTCCAAGGCCATCAGATGATAGTGCTTCCCGAAGCAATATACCATCCGTGAGATATTTTATCTTTGTCTTCGGGGAAGTGATGTCTTCGAATCGAATGGCGTACCCGACCTCTTCGCCAAGAGTTACACCCATCTCCTCACTGACTCGCTTTGCGACACTCATCGCAGCTACTCGCCTAGGTTGGGTACAGCCAATAAGTCCTCTATCACCGTATCCAGCTTCATAGAGAAATTGAGTAAGCTGGGTTGTTTTTCCGGAACCCGTTTCACCTATGACTATCGTGACTTGATTCTCCCTAATTGTCCTCAGAAGGTCTTCTTTGACAGCAAATGCAGGTAGTTGCCTTCTTTGATCCTTCATACTGAGTTTTGGTTTCACTTTTACCGAAGAGGTGTCTTTGCTAACTGTTTCAATTGGCTCTTCCGTCTCAACCTCTTCTTTGACCCCAAGGACATTGCCAAGCGCTGTACCTGCCATGCTAGCTGCTAGACGAGCTTGACGTTTCCGCTCCTTCTGTTGTCTACGGTCCCGCACAAGTTGACTACCTTTACGGGCATGTTGGGCCATATCACTGTCGGGATTTCTAACTGCCAAGACAGGATTTTTTTGTTGCGTAAACACCTGTCGTCCGTCAAGAAACGGTGGTACCAACGAATGAACAAACAGATGAACCCTAGATTCTTCATCGTCGTTTTCCGCATCCAAATCGACATCTCTAGAGGACATTCCGGAACCATGCAACCGGCTTTTCTCCCACAAGTCGTTATCTTTTTGCTTCAACATACGCGACGAGAGCTTCTTCTGAGCCTTTTCCTCCATGATTTCATCGGCCTCGGGATCGTAAGAGTACTGATCATAAAATGGATTATGCAACTCATCTCCAGCAGCATGGCCCAGCTCATCTGCATCATACCAATCACGATCTAGCGATTCATTCATCGCCTTCTCCTGCTCCAGTTCCTCAGCCGTTTTGGGCGGAGCCTCATGCTGTAAGCTTTTGTCAGCCGGTCGGTTTCTCCATTTCCGCAAACGACCGTTAGATTCCTGCCTTTCAGATTTATCTTCAAATTCAAATTTCCGTTTCGATGATTCGGTCCCAGTTTCGAGAGTTGTGCTCACTACCGTTGTCGGATTGGTAACTGGCGTCGCGCTCTTTGCTTCCTCGCGTCGGCGTCTGACCTCTGCTAACCTCGCTTGCGCTGCACTTGACAGTTCTCGTTTGTTCCTATCGACTTGCTGATTCACTAGGCGGTCTGGCTCGTTCTTGCCTCTTGTATTGTAGATCTGCGAAAGAAATGTTGAATCCAAGTCCGCGAGCTTCCTGCCGGATGCGATAAACTCGTCCTGCGAGCTGGAACTATTAGCAAGGTCACTTAATCGTTTTGCTAGCTCGAAATCTACCTCTTTACTCAGCTGATTTGCTATGCGAATAGCTAAAACCCTGGTTTCTTTATCCATATATAACTCGCGTTTTGACAAAGTTGAAGCTTGCCCATGTGCGGCGATACATCACCGACCGCGCGGCTCAAACAGCCACCACCGAAAGACATTTCCACCATCGAAAAATTTCCGCCACAGACGCACTACACAACCGACCCCCATCAACACAATGCTTTCGGCGAACCGATGCTCACTGAGGATTCTCCCAGGAGTCAGATACGCCTCAAACCAACCTAAAAAAATCGGAGCCGCGAGAAAGTCGATCCCTACACGATTCCCTACGCAGTTTAACCCAATCAGGTCTGCCGCAAATCCTCGAATCCAGCTACCTAAAGGTCTTTCATACAACCCAGCACCATCCGCTCCCTCACCATACTACACGCCTGCTGCTTTCCTGCCCAAGGATGATAAGCGTGTGATCAAATACGGAGAAGAAGGCTATCCTGTCGCGGACATGCCTCGACTATCGGCTGAGGATGCCAAGTCCTACAACCTGACCGTGGAAGAAGTCAACAGAATGCAACAGCTACGCAAAGAAGATCCTGAGAAATGGTCACGAAAGGCGCTTGCCAAGGAATTTAACTGCTCACCTTTTTTCGTCTCGCTGGCAACGAGTGCTTCGGAGGAACGTCTTCGGGAAATGGATCGAAGACTTATGGTCATCAAATCCCTATGGACAGAAACTCGAATTCGAACACGCCGAGACAGAGAACGTCGGCATAAGCTTGCTCTGCGTGATGCAAATTAACGGATACCTGCATAAATTGTTGTAAGATATGTGGCTCTTATGTGAGTCTGTATAATGATGTATATAAATAAAGGTTCTTACAGCCTATTCAACGAAATCACCAAAGTCGTCATCGAAAGGATCGCTTCTGCTTTCGCTGGTAGAGCTAGCTGCTGATCTTTGAGTGGTTGGAGGAGGCGGCGGTGCAAGTACGGGGATGGCAGTTGAAGCGCTGCTGTCAGAATCGTTCTTGGGGCGGGTCGGTGTAGTTACAGCCGAATGGCTCAAGTTGACATGTATTTTCTGGCCATCTTTCAATGAGAAATCCTTCTTCTGCACTGGATCAGATGGCTGAGTATGCTTTCGAAAGTCTTGTAATGCAATGTTGAATTCGAATGCCACGTTCCTGTCTTGGAATCCCATACCTAATGTTGCCTGTCGTTTACCATCGACTACCCGAATAGCGAAAAATCTTGACGAGTCCTGAACAGCATCAACACCGTGACCATCTGTACTATATGGAGCAATTGCAAACAGCTCACCAGTGTTTGTATCTGACAACCGTAGCTCGCAGCCTACTTTTCCGTCTCCAGACTCCACCTCCACCACTTTCAAAGTGCCTGTCCAAAACGGCTTATCTACATCCCAAGATGAAGCTTTATGCCCAGCATTTGATCTCAATGGCGGGATCTGATATATATGCGTCTCTGTTGTAATAAACAGTATGGACTCGACTGGGTCAGACATTTTAGGGGAGATTGCAGGTTGGGATCTCGTGTCGACCAGTTTGGAAGTCATCGCCAATAATTTCACCTACAAAACTCAAAGAGGAAATTCAAATGCCCAACTATAACGACTACGACGATGATGGTACGGAAATTTCCAAATAGGGCCATTTCTAATATTAATTTCTAGATCTCATAGATTATGAGGAGGATTATTACAGCGAGGATGAGCGTAAGTGGATCCAAACTTCAAGACTTTCAAGGACTCAAGCATGCTAACGATGATTACAGCGATGACCGAACAGGACGAGGAAGCCCTGCACATCTCAATAGCCGAAGTGAAATCTCTTCTCGATGGCCGCAAGATAAGCGACGATGAAATCAAAGAAAGTGTTCTTTATTATAACTTTGATTCGCAAAGGGCTGCGAAATACCTATCTGATAAATTCGACAAGGCAAACCGCCCGAAACCAGTTGCCAAACCCGTTGCGAAGCCGATGCAGCAACCCGCCTTGAAAAGTAAGTTCCATCCTTCTAATGATATACAGAACAGTGTCTAAATTGTAAAGGTACCGAGGAAGCGGCGCCCAAGTTGTCGAAACTTGCGGCCCTCGCACAAGCAAGAGCGCAGAGTCGGTCGGCAAATTCAAACACCGAATCTCCTTCACAGCTTTCGAGTGTCAGTCTATTAAACAAGCTCTCTAATGCAAGCAATACGGGTGTTGCACAGCTTTCTAAGCCAGTATCAAGCCCCGGCTCTGCATTGAGTAGGCTAGCAAAGGCAAAGCAAGAGTTGAAAAGTACTGCTGCTGTGTCTTCACCAACTAAAATAGACATACCATTGAAGGAAAGCAGAGTTGCCAAACCGCTCAAACGCACCGCTCATATTCTACCGGAAATATCTTACAGCATTGACTCTGATATTCCGGAATCGCTTCGAGCAGGGCCTTCACAATTTGGACAAATGTTTTGTCGCAGATCAACAAGAAAAGCCCGCAATAATACAGTAGCTAACACGGTATTCTTACCAATAGATGTCAAACCAGTCGAGGTTGCGTTCACTAAGCCGAGTCCGGACGATGTTGTCCAGGCAGCGCAAGAAAAAGGCGGATTCCTTGAGAAAGGTGTGAGCAATCTTTCAATAGCTGACAAAAAAGAGAATGTACCAGTTAAGGTTGTGCGGAAAATTGATATCAACCAGGCAAAACAATCGGAAGAAGATCAGCGGCCGACCATTAGTTTTGTTGTTATTGGTCACGTTGATGCAGGGAAGAGTACTCTCATGGGGCGGCTCTTGTATGACACGGGAGCTGTAGATCAAGGAACAATCAACAAATATAAACGTGAGAGTGAAAGAGAAGGTAAAGGCTCATTCCATTTGGCATGGGTCATGGATCAAACGCTAGAAGAACGGCAACGTGGCGTCACTATGGACATTTGTACCAGTCAATTCGAGACAAGTGCCGCCAAGTTCACGATTGTTGATGCTCCAGGCCATCGCGATTTTGTGCCAAATATGATTGCCGGCACGAGTCAAGCGGACGTCGCAGTGCTCGTTGTCGACTCCTCCACCAACGCTTTTGAAGCAGGGTTTATGCTCGATGGTCAAACAAAAGAGCATGCGATATTGGTGAGAAGCTTGGGCGTTGAAAGAATGATTGTCGCTGTGAATAAACTAGATACGAATGACTGGTCACAGGAGAGGTTTGAGGAGATTAAAATCCAGCTCACAGAGTTTCTGTCCAAGGTTGTTGGATTCAAGGCAAGTGCGTTGTCCTTTGTACCAACCAGCGGACTGCAAGGCGTCAATATTGCGAAGCCTGTGACGGAAAAGGGACTTTCATGGTATCATGGGCTCACCTTACTCCAGACACTGGAACATAAAAGTTCTTCACAACGAGATTTCAGAAGCAATCTACGAATGCTCATTGCGGACGCTTCACTACTGGGACACAACCAGGAACTCTGCGTATCTGGCCGGATAGATAGCGGTTCTGTACAAGTGGGAGAAAGGATTCTGATAGAGCCGAGCGAAGAATACGCACTGGTGAAATCTATTTCTAGCAATGGATCAAAAAGCTGGGCTGTTGCGGGTGATAACGTCACCTTGGCGCTCAACGGTATCGACTCTGACAAAGTTAGAGCAGGTTATGTTGTTTGCAATCCTGAAGCACCGGTGTCCAACAACCGAAAGTTTGTCTCTCGAATTGTTATTTTCGATCTGAAACGCCCACTCTTGACGGGTACCAAACTTGTACTCCATCGAGGCAGGACCAACGAGCAATGCAAGATATCTAAGATCCTGTCTACAATCGATAAATCTACAGGAAACATTTTGAAGTCAAAACCGCGACATTTGATCGGTGGACAGACAGCCAATATCGAGATTACGTTGGAGAATTCTATACCGTTGGAAACATTCAAGTCTTGCAAAGAGCTTGGACGGATCGTCTTGAGAAAAGATGGTGTCACTGTAGCCGCAGGCGTTGTAGATGAACTTTTGTAATGAATGAATATAATTTATTGAGATGTGCTACTCATAGACTACAGAAGCCAGTCATTGAACAGTAGAATCAGAGCGATTATTACCGAGCCATAGATGATCATTTTCGAGGTGCGTCTGTTGCGACTTCGTGCACTGTCTAATTGCTTGTTGGCCTCAGAAACGTCACCTGTGGTATCGAATGCTGCGTTCATCATGCTCTGGATCTGTTCGCTTTGCGAAGCTAGATGTGTTGCCAGCGTTGTCTGTAACTGTGAAATCTCGATCATCGACTTTTCCGCGCTTTTTGCTCGGTCAAGAGACAGTTCGAGCTCATCAAGTAAGGCATGGTTCTCGGCTTCCAACTCTTGGATTAATTGCGGGGAAAGATCATTTAATGTGTCACCGTCGCTGGAGGTAGGTTGCTTTTCAAGCTCCTGGAATGGAAGAGCCTTCTTCTTTCTATTAATGGAATTTCGCGACTCGGGAACGTTATGCAGTGTGCTTTTTGTTTTTTCGATTTGCCTTGTGAGCCGGATCTCCTGTTGTGAAGCTTGAAGGTCGGAAACCTCTTTCAGTTTCTCTCTAAGGTATATGAAGACTCCTTGTCGATGCAACTGGACTGTTTCTTTGGTCCCGTCCTCAATCGGATCACTTAAAAGCTTCTGCATAGTTGACCGATTCTTATGCTTATATGCCACTTGCTTTTCCATCTTTTCAAGTGACTCTAGTTGTGTTACCTGCCGTTGAATTATAGTCCTGCTTTCGTAGTCGATATTTTCACGGTCTTTATCGGTGAGCGTATCGCCTCCACCCACCCTTCTTGATGTCGATAGATATGCGGGGCGTATTTTTACCAAGTACCTTTTCAAGTCGGCGATTGTATCGCACTGCAATTGATTGTTAGCTCCAATGTTGACTGCCGCTAGAATTCCTTACCATGGTTTTGCATTCATGGCTGAACTTATCCTCTGGCGGCGGAGGATGAACTATAGGCTTGATTTTGGATAGACCAATTACTTCGACTTTCTGTCGTATGATTTCGAAGAATAATGGCGTTTGGTCTGACATTTTGATGCCAACGGGACGACGGGGCTACGTCACTCTGTCGTCGAATAGTGTGTGGGAATATTAGAGCCACCTCTTTGCTCGGGTGGGAGACGGCAACTATAAGGATAGCTGCAATAATTGACTCTAATTGCTATTCCAAGATCCTATGAATATGTACTCAATAGCGATCAAAGCTGTTTCCAACTACCAACTGAGCGAACTATCTTTTGAGCTGTGAAATACTGTTTCCTTTACGATTCTCGCCTCCGAATATGCGGCTCAAGATTTCTGACTAAGCATATGGCCCACGAATTAATAATCAAGTCGCGCGCGTCGTCAAAGCCGCGCGCATGTTTGTTTACACAAGGTCTCACCTGTCGAATACCCACAAATCGAGTCCTCCTTCCCAAATAACCATCTCTACAGATTGCGGATATACCACCAGACGACTGGGCATCTGCACGCATTCACGTTTCTTCCCCCCGCCAATCTATCACTAATATCGCTTTTTTAATTATTTGAGCTTCACACCATGATGACAGTGGCAGCGGTGCCTGAACGCCGCGAGTCCTATATTTCGACGCAATTAGGCAGTATCAACTCTAGACTGCAATCGCTCTTCGACGACCTGGGTATCCCACAGAAAGAACGAGAACAGCGGGAGCGCAACGTGTACGCAGTAGTCTCACAGGCATTGGAGTCCCATGTTCAAAGCGTCACAGAAGAGCGAGAGGCTCTGCGGGACCGATGCTGTGAATTGCAGTCAGGGATTAAAGATATGCTTTCTGCATTAAAAGACTTGAACCCAAATCTAGTACTTAAAAACCCAAATCTCGTGCTAGGGGAAGTACGGACCCCATATATCCCTCTCTGTGATCAACTGCAAGGTGCGTTTGATCAGGTGGAGTCAATTTACTCTGACCGGCTATTCAGAGTCAACCAAACATTCGAAACACTAAAGGAGTTGGCTTCTAAGGTGGACGGCATAGAAGTTGCCAATGAGCTTATGCTTAGCGACGAGGACTTGGATCTTTCTAATGAACGCATCGTTCAATTGGAGTCTGAAGTTGGTAGATGGCAAGAGGAACTGAGCTCCAGGATTAGCACCGTAGCCCAACATGCGGCCACAATAGTTGGTCTTTGGGCCGAGCTCGGTACACCACAGAATGAAATTGATAGCAGCATTTTGTCTTGCTATCGCTCGAATCCTGAGGAATTGGGCACTTTGCAGTCGGACCTTGCTAGGTTGGCAGCAAAACGAAGCTCGTTGGAAAGTGAAAAAATCAACCGTCAAGAAAGATTAGACACTCTTCGGCAGCAAATTACGCATCTTCAAAGCAAGTTTTCAGAAAGCTCAGATGAGTTGAAAGCATTCGATAGGGCAAATAGAGGGCTTGCTATGCCGGTCATAGAGGCTTTCGAGCGAGAGCTTGCCCGCCTGGAAGAGAAAAAGCGACAGCATATTCACATTTTCATTCAGGACGCACGAGATACACTGAAGCAACTTTGGCAGCAGTTATACTATTCTGAAGACGAGACTTTAGATTTCACGCCAGCATGGACCGAAATTTACACGGATGCATCACTCGACGCACATGAATCTGAAATTTCTCGCTTGCAGACCTTGTTGCAGGAGCGGAAACCTATTTTATCTTTGATTGATGAGTATTATAGTCTTCAAAGAGACGCAGAAGCGCTGGAAGCTTCTGCGCAAGACTCGTCTCGGTTACTCTCCAAGGGTCCAGGTAGACGAGATCCAACACGCTTACTGAGAGAAGAGCAAATGCGTAAACGGATATCCAAAAAGCGACCAAAGATCCTCAATGAGCTTCGGTTGGCGGTCAATTCTTACACACAAAACCACCAAAAGCCATTTTTGGTTAACGGCAACGACTTCTCGATAGAACTTAATGACATGCTCGAAAAACTGGCACCAGCATCTTCGCGTGGAAGGACTAATGCGCCGTCTGCACGAGCAAACACTAATCCAACAGCTCGCTCAGCATCACCAACCAAGACATCCAAGTCGCAGTCCAGATCGCCGACCAAGAAGACCACAACCCATGCGCGTGTGCGGCCCAATTCTCCTGCGAAATCAACTTCGGCCCTCTCATACACTTCAAACCCGTCTTACAAAAGCATACCTGCCCCTGTATTCAAAAAGCCAATACAGCCCGCAAGTGGTGCTACGAGAATACCTTCTGCTCCTCCAGCAGCATCGAAAGTGCATTCAGAGCTCAAACGAACTTTTAGTCAACCGCAGACAAAGCCTAAGAACCAGGCTCCTAATTTCAATGCATTGGATACCAATAAACTTCACGGTACCACCATGAGTACGATTAAGCCAATTGTACCTACCAATGGCGGTGCTGGAAAGGAGAACATCCGTGCGTTTGGGGCGCCGCCATCCCTAACAGGGTCGACCACCACTTCGCCGTCCGAAAACTGGGAGAGCTATGACGACTCTAGTAGTGAGGATGAGTTAGTCAATGAGAACTATATGAAATGGAGAGAGGAAGCCACAAAACGGCTGTTGAACGGCGGCGATGAGCCATCTAACTCAACGACGGCATCGTCGCACCGAGTTTCAGAGTTTGACTGGGATAAAGATACGTTCTAACGTATTGCATGTTATGTGTTTTTTTTATTATTATTTTATTTAATGTTTCAAGGGATTACTGACATGATTTTTGGAAAAATTGTTCACCTATAAAAAATTGTAAATCTATAAAACCTCTCATACAATATGAGCCGCAGGGTCCCGGTTACCCCAGCAACCTCGCGCATTACGCGTAAACGTGCAGCGGGAATTGTTGCTACCGGTACAAGAACCCCAGAAACTTTCAACTCCTGACTCCACTGATCAGCATTGGATTTTGGGGCTTTGGACCTGTGAAATATTTTTTCTTCAACCACAGCAGGTGCTTTCCGTCATTGACCCCTAGTTACAGCGCGGTCCAAGGCAGAGCATTTATTTTTGGCGTAATCTTAGAGGAGTCTTAACCTAGCGCGTCTCGGTTTCACTCTAACCTTGCGACAAACTAGGTACACAGTACTGAGAAAACACAATTTTGCAGCCTGTATCGATCCAAACACTCGCCGATCTTGTGAGAAAGCCCCTTGAGCCTTCGCCTCAGTCAGTCTTAGAATCATGACATCTACCTCACCTTTCGCCACCAACGAACAGAATATAATGGAGTCCCCCGTCTCCATTTCGACCCGGTCAACTAGTGCCTCGTTGCCCAAAGCCGCCCGATCTTCTATAGCAAGCCCTCAATCAGCTCGACTAGATTCTAGTGCAAATAGGTCACCAGTTTTAGTTAGCACCACCGGCACTCAGTCCAGCACGACCACCCCCAAGCCTGTGCCGACCGATAGCGAAAGGAAGAATCGACACAAACGAGTCGGTTCAGCCACCATGAGTCCTTCATCTGTGTTCCCATCAAGCTCTTTTCCGCGTGAATTCACCACTCCGATGATGGAGCAACGGGGACGGCGATCGAGTTCTACGTCTAGTTCGGCATCTGTCGCACACCTACGAACTTCTATCTACCAGACCGCCAGAGATGCCCCGCCCATCAAGTTTCCACAGCCAGCAAATACTGCTGAGATTTATGATCAGATGGAGAAGGAGCAAGAGGCTTTGGTGAACAAACTACAGAGGGAGATAACTGATCTCAAATCCGAGAGAAGTCGAAGCAGATCTCAGTCGACATCCTCATCGGCATCAGTCTCTCGCAATGCATCTGTGAGGTCTGCTTACTCAATCTCTGATGCGGAGGATCTAGGCCGAAATGTTGGGCGGCTTTCACGTACTTCTTTCAGCAACGGCACTACCTTCGAAGGTGAACCTGCTGTGGTGCAGAATTTGAAGAAGGAAAATGAGCTTCTGAAGAAGAAGCTTGCAGATTTAAGCATCAAATGTAAGTTTTTTTTGAACTTTAAAGAAAGTAACTAACAGACTAGTGACGGAAAAGGAGACAGAGATTGAATCATTGAAGAATCGAACCAGAGAACAAGACTAGCGGCGCTAGAGTTATGTTCGCCCATCACGCTCTATTTATTTATTCTTCTCATTTGCATTCCAGAAAGGCTATGGCATCCAAAAAGCATACAGCAGTATTAAAAAAAGTAGCTTCAATTCATTAACTGGAGCAATTTCCAATTATAAGCAGTCAAATCACGGTGGCGAAGGGAACGAGCATATATCCGCAAGAATTATTGCGTTCTGAGCTTTATACAACCAAAACGATAAAGATCATCTGCATTTGTGTAAGCTATGATAGTTAACATTAGTCAACAGAGAAATCTCCAAGCTGTGATGTATTTTAAAACAATTTATAATAGCGGCCAGACTGATGAGCCACGAGTGTCTAAGACACTATGCGGCGCTTCCACAAAGTAGTATACAAACCCACACTATCAACATCCACCAGAAAAGAGAGATAGTTTCACCCATAGGTACCTCTACACCAAGATTTGGCTTTCAAGTGCCTGCAACTCGAATTCAAAAATGATAATTGCACTACTCTCGATAATACATGTGCTCCTCTCGCTAATATCACCAACAGCCGCCGAAACGCCGTCACAGATGCCATTCGCCCGAATTCAAGCGCTTCAGCCTTTCCCCGCCTGGCTCACAGAGCTCACTGGATTGAATCAGTGGCCTGCAGACGTCCCGCCGTACATTCCTATGGCAGATATCGATTTGCGAGCTGTTCCTCGCAATATACCTCGGCGGTCGCTTGGAGATTGCTCAAATGTTGAAAGGTGGATGTGCTCTTTTGACTGCTACAGGTGCACAGCCGTAGATGACATTTATACATGCCCGGTCATGTCGCAGACGTTTGACGATGGACCTAGTCCGTCTACCCCGAAGCTTTTGGAGGAACTTCCTGGCAAGACTACGTTCTTCACTCAAGGTATCAACGTGGTGCGGTTCCCAGACACATTTCGCAAACAGCATGCGCAGGGTCATCTACTAGCGACGCATACATGGAGCCATGCCGACTTGCCGAGTTTGAGGAACGAAGACATTGCGGCTCAGCTGCAATGGTCTATCTGGGCAATGAACGCCACGGCGGGAATTGTTCCAAGATATTTTCGACCACCATATGGGGCAATTGATGACAGGGTGAGAGCGATCTCTAGGCAGTTTGGCCTTGTCGCAGTATTTTGGGATCGTGATACGTTCGATTGGAGGGTCAATGATGGATCCAAATCCGTCGAGGAAGTATTTGGCGATGTTGCTTTATGGAAGCAAGAGCAAACCAACGGACTGATTTTAGAGCATGACTCGACGATCAAGACAGTGAACCTCGGGGTGCAGCTCTCACGTATTCTCGGCACTCGACAGCTCACAGTTGCCGACTGCGTCAACGGGCACTGGTATCAATCACAAACAAGAATATAGGATATCGCGAGCCCGGATGGGGGAAACGGCACAGTCTCAGAGAATCATGAGAAAGGGCGAATGGCATCAACATCATCATCATCGAGAAATTGGCAACACGGGCTCTACAAACTATACACAAATCTGACGATATGCATCTTTATCGCGTCGTATTTCTTCATAAACTAGCTAATTTACACAATTTTTTTCATAAAAACTCTATTATTTCGTTGAAGACTTTACTTTACTTGAAAAGCGGACCAGAATCGTTGTTCGTCGCTGCCCTTGAAATCTAGCAGCGTAGACACCACCGGCAGCAGCTGCTGGCGTTGCTCCTTATGCTCCAAGAATCCAAGCAGCACATTTTTGATATATGGCACATTCGGTCCGGAGGCTGAACTTGCAGCAGTTGGCGCTGCAGTTGCAGACTGCGATCCGCTGCGTTCGGAAGAGAGCGACGACCGCCCGCTGGGGCTCAAGGCAGACATTTCTCGCTCTAACCTGGTTTTATCCATTTGCAGTGCCCTCAAGTCGTCGCCCAGCGTTCGCTGGTTCTTCTGCAGTTTCTCCACTCGCTGCTGGGCGTCTTCGGCAGCACGTTTGAGTGACAGGTTCCCGCGCTCAGACTCGCGCAGGTTCTTCTCTGCCGTCTGCAACGATTCACGCAGCTGCGACACGACTGACCGGTGCTCCTCCAGCTCCTTACTCAGCAGCGTGAACTTTTCATCTCCATGCTGCCTCGCTGACCGGTACTGTGTTGCTTCCCTAGACAGCCGATCCCGCTCGTCGCTCACGTACCCGAGCTCTCGCTCCAAGTCGCTGACCCGGTTCTTGAGTTCTTCTCGTTCCCGCTGTCGTCTGCTGCCCATAACCTCTGTCTCGGCCTCGAGCCTATCTCTTTCCTCTGTCAGAGACTTGACCGCGTCGGTGGCTTCGCGCAGTTTCGATTCCTGGGACTGCTCCGATTCGCTCAACAGTCTTCGCATCGTTGTCAGTTCACGAGCTCGCTCCTGTAAATGACCCAGTGCTTCGTCGAGTTCTTCTTGTAGTGCGTCCCGCCGCGACTCTGCTTCTCTGGCACGCATGGACAGCTCCTCGGTCTGACGCTTCATACCGTCGGTGAGGCTGGCTCCCTTTTGTTTATCCTGCTCTAGCGTCTTCATTGTGCTCTTGATCTGGGCCAACTCGCTTGTCAACCTGCTTCGCTCGAGGTCCCAGTTGGACTTGTCGATAGTGGCAGCGCTCATATCCTTCTGCAGCCGCTCTTTCACGTCGAGCAGCTCTCTTCGTTCGTTCTCTAGTCGAGATATAGTCTGTTTGAGGGTGTTTACTCGACCTTCTAGTTTTGCACGCTGAACTTCTGCGGTTTCTGCGCGTTGTCGTAAATCAGTCACGGAAGATTCGCTCGCGGAGAGAGATTTGGTCAGAGACTCTACCTCCTTCTTGAGCGACCGCTCGCTCGTAGTAACCTTTTCGAGCTCTTGCCTCGTGGTTTCTAGCGATTCTTTGACTTGTCGTAGCTTCTGTAGCTCCGCATTGGTTTCTTTCACACGCGTGGTTTGCTTCTCTAAATCTTCTCGAGAAACCGAAAGTTCCTTGAATCGATCCTGTGCTAGTATCTGGTTCTCTCTCGCTTCCTTCTCAGCAGCTGCGAGTTTGGATTGAACCTCTTGTAGCGCAGAAGTGTGGTCTTTTCTCAGCGACGCAAGCGCCGTCTCGTGTGTTTCGCTGGCGGAGCCAATATCCTCGACCTGCTTAAGCAAAGCCTTGTTCTGGGTTTGAATTTCTGTCAGCTCGTTTTCCAACTTGTCGTGGCTTTCCTTAAGCGACGAGTATCGGTCTTTGAGTTCCGTCAATTCTTTCGAATCGGTCTGTCCGGCCTTGAGCTCGTCCCGAGCGGCAACAAGGTCGTTGCCTACTTCCTTGAGCATATCGTGAAGAGAGTCAATCTCCTCCTTCTTTTTGCTCAATTCAGATTCGAGCGATTGGATTTTGGCTTCTTGTTCGCGCGATGCGTCTGGTGCGGTTGGTACGTCGTCCTTTGTCACTGGAGCAGCGTCAGCATCGGCTGCTGCACTGTTGGAGGTAGTATCAGTTGCTGCACTGCCGCCCTTCTTCTTCTTTTTGTTCTTCTTCTTCTTGCCTGCACCGGCCTGGCCTGAAGCGGCGGTCGATTCTGGCTCCGGGGCAGACTCTGGCACTGCAACTTCTTCGCTCTTCGACTGACTCGTCAATTGCTCTTCTAGATGTTTGATGTGAGACTCCAGTTTTGCCTTTTCGTCACGTAATGTAGACTCTGACGTCTCTAGAGTAGCAACCTTCTGTTTCAGCTCTTCTGACAATTTCGTGGATTGATCTAGTTTCTCCGTATTCTCCAGAGACTCGGCAGATGCCTTTTCAAGCGTCGAGATCTTTGAATTAAGTACCTCAATCTCTTCATTCTTCCCGCTCAACTTCTCGTCATGCGACTTGTGCTCGCTTTCTAGATGCTTGACCTTCTCTTCAAGCTTTTCACTATCAGCCTTCACTTCTTCTTCCGCCTTCTTCGACACTTCCAACTCTGATTTCAAAGAATCTAATTGGACTTTCAAATCAGATATCGTCTTTTCGCTTTGCTCGTCCGGACCACTAGGTCGTTTACTCAGCTCTTCAATCTCGGCAGCTTTTTCGTCCCTTTCTTTAGTCACAACACCCAATTCACTCTTAATTGTATCCAGCTCCTTTTTAAGCGCATCTGATTCGGTTAAAGTGCGTCGCAGTTCCTCATTCTGCATTTCATTCTTGAGTGTGAGATTCTGCAGGTACTCCACCAACGTCTCGCTCTCAGCTATCGATGCGCACGGAGTGTACTCCTGCAGCACTTTCTCAAATATCTTGATCAACTCACTCTTCTTCTTTTCGAGCTTGTATGCCTTTAAAAGTTCTACAACTGCAATTAGTTTCTTTTCATCTTGTAATTGTTACCGCGTACCCGGATACTTTTCTTCGTATTTGTTGAACTTTTTCAATTTCGATGCAATCTCTTTAGGAACTTGTACCACGCCATCACTCGTCTCGATATCTATCGTTTCTACCGCCCTCTCCTTGCCTGCGTCATCATTAGGAGCTTCCGAGGCTGCTGCTGCTGCTGTGGAGGTGGAGTCGTCGTCTGCGGTGGAGGCGGTGTTGCTTGCTTCAACTACTTCCATATTCTCCGCGTCAGGTGTATCAGTAGCTAGCAAGTGTCCATTCTTTTCAAGGATCTTGAGTTGGCCTTGTGTGGTACTTGCGGCCTGGGCAAGTGCAGCTTTCCTGTCCTTCGATTCGGAATTGTTGCCGCTACTCTGCTGCTGCTGCTGGCGATGCACCACAGACTCTATTTCGTCTGTGATGTTCTTGCTGAATTGCGACAGCCGATTGAGCATGGAGATTTTGTAATCTTCAGGGTCCTCCTATAGGATCCTCCTCGTGCAGCTTATAGATAACTGAGAGTTCGTTGGAAACGGAGATGTCGTTTCGTTGGCATGATGCGGCGCGCGCACATACTACGAGTTGAACCCTGAATGTGAATGAGCATGAACTGAATATTTATATAAGTATACTACGATGTGAGATATGGAGATACTTCAAGATTTTAATCGTAGGATAATTGTCTGATTCGGGTCTTCTCGGTAGACACTACTCTGGATATACATCGTAGCTCTTTCCAGGCACACCGTCATACCTTAAAGCCAAATATCGTTTGTCCTTGGAATATTCCTCAAAAGAGAACTTACCATGCCTGAAATATCACATGACTTGCTCAATATGAACTGCTTCAATTGTCGGAATTATTCACGCCATTTTCACCGAAAACGTCTTTTTTCGGTGCGGCGCGCATTGGCAGATCTGCCCATCTCTCCGCATTAATCATCATCATCATCACTTGCATCTCTCTCTTTTCTTTCACTGCCACAAAAAGACATGACAGAAATATCCGACTCGTTCACTGTAAGTTTTTAAGAAGATGCTGGATCTAACCATATACAGGCGCTTTACGCAGTACCAATGCATTGCACAGATTGCTCAGACTCCATCCGCCAAGCGCTCTCGACGCTGCCGGGCATTGAGGGCATGGACTTTGACCTCAAGCAGCAACTTGTGTCTGTTCGTGGCTCTGCAGCGCCGTCAGTTGTAATTAATGCGATCCAAGATACCGGCAGAGACGCCATTGTGCGAGGCACCGGCGAACCCAACTCTGCAGCCGTCAGCATTCTCGAGAGCCACCATCCGTCGCTTGCAAGCAGTCCTGTCCGCGGGTTGGCTCGCATTGTTGCCGTATCGCCCACTCAAGCGCTGTTCGACATTACTCTAAATGGACTGCCCAAGGGCAAATACTACCCGTCCATTCGCCTCGGCGGAGACATTTCGCAAGGTGCCCAGAGCACCGGCAGCGCATACATTGACCTCGGCGAGGTGGACGTGAGCTCGCCAAGCGAAAACGGCCTGTACCACGGTCAAGCATTTTTGAAGAAGAACGCAGTCATTACGGAGATGATTGGCCGGGGGTTTGTAGTGTCGAGCTCGCCTACTAGCATCGACGAACACTCGCTCGTAGGAGTGGTGGCCCGGTCGGCTGGTATCTGGGAAAACTTGAAGCAAGTCTGCACTTGCTCGGGTAAGACTGTGTGGGAAGAACGCAAGGATGCAATCCAGAGGGGATTGTAGCTGAAAAAAAGTCAAGTATATATATATATATATATGATTATGTATCTGATAAATGTTACAATATACCGTTCTCTTGCAGTAAAAGGCTCACCTTGTCTGGACCGTGTGCTTTAGCTCGTGGCTCCATAGTCACAGACATGTCGTACTGGTCTTCAATTGATGGCGCACTTTCGAAGCCTTGCCTGAGAATGTCTTGAATTTCTCGAATGTCCTCAAAATTGTACGGCATTCGCTGGAAAATCCGAATGCTCTCAATCGTGGATGCAAGCTTGGCTCGCTTGGCGAAATTGATAATCTTCTTCTCCTTGTTCAGATAATCAGGATTGCCATCTTCAGTAAACGTGAGATCTGTCAAGTACACACCGAAAAACGGGACACACGGCGACGAAGTTGTAGTCATCTTGGAAAGCACCTCTCGATATTCGTTGAAATTTCTCGAGCTGTTCATTAACTTGTTGAGAGATTCCAGCAACGTCACCGCCTTTTGAGGAACAAGTTCCCACGTCTTCTTCATTCGGTGGATGGTCGACGAATGGAGACTGGCATTGATTGCCGTCATGGACGAAAAGTTGTTCAAGTCTCGACAACTCTTGGCTACATCGATAAAGTATTTTACCGTAGCCGCTCTCTTCTTTGGATCTGCGCTCTTCAGAATCACCATTGACACCCAGTTTGTCAAGTTGTTCGAGTTGTGAATGAGATCGCCAATTCGATTAGGGCCATTGGCCGTCTTTCTGCTACCACAGCCTCGATTGAGACATTCCTGTGGAGTAATAATCTTAAACAAGGCAAAATCCCGCAACGTCAACTGCCGAGCCATCTCTCTTGGATCAATATCCGTTACTTTGGCTTTCTTCATGTTCTTTGGAACAATAGGAGTTGGTTTGGGCTCCAAGTTGGGCTTGAGTCGACGCTGAAACGACGGCTCTTTACTAGCAATGCGCTGCTCAATCAATGATATAAGAGCATCTGCACTCTTGAACTTTTGTGCTTTCAAATTCATGGCAAATTTGAGCATATTGTCCAACAGAGTATGTCTATTCTTTGTCGTCGAGCCTGATGACACCGAATCCCGGGAAGTAGAGCTTCCTCCTTCTTCCACGTCATCTTCTAGCCAATAGTACTCGAGCCATGACTTGAGAATGTTGACCACTCGTAGTCGTACAGGAATTTGCTTCCTGTCCTTCCAACTAGTAAACTCGTCAGCTGTCAGGCCCTCTGGGGGCTGCAAGTAGAACCGGTCACTCAACAGACTAAACAGCTCATGTGCGTCACTAAAACTTCTAAATGTCAAAAGCATGGCATTGTTGAATTCTGTCATTCGCTGATTATGGTGAGTGAGCTGCTCAACGAGAGCTCGCATAGTACCACCTCGTGGTTGCCCCTGACGGTCATAAATCATCTCGTCGCCATAATCCAATTCAAGGTACCATGGAAGGTTCTCGTTCTTTGCGCCACCTGGGATTACCGCTCCAATGCTGCTAATATCAGTGCTGGAAAGATGACGGCTCGTTGTGGGAGTGACTCTCAAATCACTTGCGCTATCCGATCGTACACCATCAAAGGATCCAGAAACTGATGGCCGCTGAGACCCAGAAGACTGCGTTTGCAGTTCTAGCTGCCTCTGGTTATTCAGAGTGAACAATGATATTCGCTCTTCCGCTAGTATGCTGGCAACCTGTACAAGAATGCCATAGTTTTGACTCACATTTTGGACGATATCTCGAATGTTGTCTTCAGTGGTATTCTCGGCGCTCAGCAAGACATCGGCAAGCTGAGCCTGGCCAAGCTGTTTGGAAAGAGTCTCAATGAGACCATTGTTTGCAGTTAGTGACTGTCCCGTAATATCGCTAAGGCTCAACAAGGCGTTATACAGTGCCTGCTTTGCATCCAAGAATTGATAAAGTAGTTGTAGGCATGCAAAGGCGTCTCGAATATTCGGGCCCTTAGCTGATTTATAAATCATGGACCGTCGTTTGGAGCCATAGAATATTGTTAAGTCCAGCGACTCGACAAGATTCAATACTATTCGAAGAGCATTGGAGAGATTTTGAAGGTACGACTTGATATTCCTCTTTCGCTCCTGAACGGCATCGACAGTTTTTTCACACTGGTCAGCAAGAGCAGAATTGATGTGGTCAATGCTCAAAGTCACTATTCCCTGTTTTTCCTCCATTGCGCCAACAGACTCTTCATCAACAGAAACGTTGGATTCGTACGATTCAAGCTGGAAAATAGATCGCCGCAAGCTCGCACTGATTCCAAGCCCGGCATTACCAGAGTGTACAGACGCAGCATCTCCGAGTGCGCTAGAAGCTCTGCCATTCGTATTGACACTGGCATTTACCCATATGCCATCCTTGAAATGCTTTACATTATAAGTTGATGGCGGAGCCTCGATTCGGTCAAGGTCTTCAGCACTAGCTTGATCCTCTCCCAATTCGCTCTTAAGAAGCTCCTTATAAGCCTGAACGAATTTCTCCGCATCCTCAAGCAGACTGACGCACATTGTTTCAAACTCTTCATTGGACATGAAATTGTTCTGCTCGATTGACTCGACTGATGAAGTCGCAGATGGACGTCTACTTTGCGAACTTCTTCTGGTGGCACATATATCACAAATCAGACCCAACTTGGACAAGTCGTTCATGATTCTTCTAAAAAGAACTGCAATTTCTGGGCTTGTTGCAGCTGAGGGAAGAGAACCTGGCGGAATGCCAGCGACCAAATTGAGCGTTTGTATAGCCTGTGCCACTTCATTGTATCTTTTCCCTAGTCCTGTTTCGTTCCAATTGGCGAATGTGTCATTGAGGTTTTGAATGCAGGTTCGCAGATGGCTCATCAGCGCAGACCACGAATGAAAGTCAGACGGATTCACGAGTGCAATACTACTGGAAGTCTTTGACTCGAATGACGACCTGCTCGATCTTTCTCTTCGTGCTTGCTATTGAGTTGTTAGTAAAAATTTCTGTGCCGGATTTTATAAAACAAAATAACTTACCAGATCGATAGTCTCGTCGAGAACGGGGATTTTGTTATTGTTAAATGCATGGTCGAGAAAATCCTGTGGGGCTGGAATGGTCTTTGGAATAACCTCAGCATCGATAGAAGATTCTACAAGCTCAAAAGGTAAATCCGTGGAAACATGCTTTCTGGTAGTATTGGCATAGCACACTTGGCCATTGGCAACGTGCGGGACCCAATGGCTCGGCGCATGGGTATACTGATTGCTTCTCGTATTGACCAGTTTATAAGACTCCATATGAGGATTCTGGCTTCGATCATCTGGTGCAGATGACGTGTAAGATGCGATAGATCCCTTGCGGCTGCCGTCGTAAGATACAGAGCTGTCGCCGCCGACCACGGCCGCATGCTCCCGCTCCGCTGCTTGGGGGTCAACTTCTTCATCGGCCACCTGCACTGCAATCGCGTAGTCATTAATATTGGGCGACGAGAAACTGAAATTGGATGTCGAAGCGAGTGGGTCGACAGAGTCGGATGAAGAATTTGCTGCATTGAATCTAAATGGCTGTGCCAGTCCTCCCATTCGCAGCTGTTCTCTAGACATATGCGGATTAATCTCAGCCTTGCTGAGCATATGCGAGCTGACCGTCGGCTGTGAAGGAGGTGTCAGTGTCGAAGTCGAAGTCGAACTAATTTGCTGGGTATAATTCGATGGGAACCATCCTCGATGGCCATGATGGTTGACACCTTCCCACCATCCCGACGGGAGCTTGGAGAACACCGCGATTGTGTCTCCTTTATTCATAGCTAGCGCATGGGGTCTGTCTGTAGGTACAAAGTCGTAGAGCGCAACCACAGTGTCAATCTGCTGCTGCTGCTGATGATGATGATGATGCTGCGTCGTGGTAGCCGCCGTGTTGGACGACGGCGTACTGGCGGCGGCGCCATGCGAATTGACCTCAGACGCTACCGACACGGTAGACATTTCTGCCGATGGTCTGGGTCTGTGCCTGTAGGGGAAGCTTTGCTGCTGTGAAAGCGGGAGCTCCAGGTGGTGGCTATGGACAGAAGAAGAGCTATGGCTGTGTTGGAGCTGGTGGTGGTGAGGGTGGTGGTAGTTGGAAGAGCGCCGTTCTTGCAGGGCCGGCGGCGGGGGACGCTGCTGCTGGCCGTGTTGGTGGTACACTGCGGATGAACTTCTCGACGACGAGGACCGCTCGTAGGCGTCGGAAATGCGAAATGCATCCAGATTGTTGCGCGTGCTGCCGTTGCGTATGTCCATAATTTTTTTGCTGCCTTTCGCCTTGCGGGTCTAATTCTTATGAGAAAGGCTATTAGGGTCTTGGGGCGAGAAAAAAAAGGGCACAAGGTGGAGTAGGAGCGATATTTTTTTCCCCTTGGTCTTAGAGTTTTTTTTCTATGGCAGCTAGACGACACACAAAGTCGGTCTCCTATTCCTCCTCAGCGGTTCTAGTTTACTAGACAAACCCTGTTTTTCTGTGTGCAAACCCTGAACAGAGTTTGTGAAGACTTGGGCTTGTATGACCGCAAGCTTCTGTGTTGAATCAATCAGACCTATTAAGCTCTGGTCGGGTCGGTCGTCGATGCACGCCGCTTGTGTACGTGTACAGTGGTAGATTAATTGAAATCTGCGGTGCTTTAGAGTTGCAACCAGCTTTCGAGGAACCGAAGGAGAAAAATGTATTCTGCAAGTTTTTTTTCATGTCTCGTCTTTACATCATACATACATATTGCTGCATTAGCACCTAAAGTTGAGAGTGAGTGTTTACTGTACTTTGGGCTTGGGTACTGTAATCTGGACAATTATAAAGATTATTTTATTCTGATAGCTCAAACTTGTGAAATGTCTACAGACACTCTCAAGTGGAAACCTATGAACTTCAGGAGGTTGAGGTGGAGTACTTGAATGCGTTCTGTCTGTGCAGGTGAAACAGCCAAGTTATCCCCCTTTTCTGTCAGCTCAGCCTGGCAGATTTGCTGAATCCGGATTCGGATCGAGCACTGCAAACTACTTTGTAGATGCAAATTCCAATAGCCTGTGTTCAAGAAGTCCAGATGTTCCACTCGTGCACTCGATAGATAGTGGCAGACATTGATTGTATGCCATGCTGAGTTCTGGCCTGAGACACCAGTAGCTCAGTACTCTAATGACTATCAGCTAGTACAATCAATAACAAACAGGCGCAAATCTCTGTGGGGTTCTCATTTACTGAATTCTAATGGATTATATCTTAATTGACTCAGATTTCAAAGGAACAAGATGATACTTTCTCTAGCAATGTACATTTCAAGAGGGTGCACTCCTGTGAGGTTCAGTTCAAGCTGCACACAACCAACGTGCACGTGACCTGTGCAGAAACCTGCGCACTGCACTAGCCGTGGATTTTTTCAGCGCTTTGAAGAACCCAAACCCAAACCATCAATGTTCCGACTTCAATTAGTGCGAACTGCTAGCATTACAACGAGACAAACAACCCGTCTGACATGTGGCACGGTGTTTGCCACTCGGCCATTCCACTTCACAAGCTCGGCGTTTGGTAAAAAATCAAAAAAGGGAGGAAAGGGAAAGGACAATGTCAAGGAATTCGAGCCTGAGCGAGTTCCAGACGGTAACTTTGCCGATGCGGCAGCTATGAAGAACGATCTCAAACAAACGGAACTGCGATTCAAGGACACTGTGCAGCAGTTCAACATCAAGTCGGCTGAGGTTCGCCAGGGCAAGGCTAGTGCAAACAAGATTGGCCAGATCAACATCAATCTATCGACAGACGAGGGAATCCAACAATTGAAGAACTTGGCCAATATTCAGATCAAAAACAATAACAGGACGATTGTATTGACAGTGTTCGACCCTAAGCATGTCAAGTACATCAAGTCTGATATTCTCGCCGAGCTGGGCGTTACCCCGCAGTCCGATTCACGCAATGAGCAAGTAGTCAACATTACACTACCTACGAGGACCGCCGATGCAAAGAAAGAGCTAGCCAAGGTAATCAAGCATGAGTACGAGCATTTCAGGAACTCGCCGTCGAAACATTCGCTGACGCAGGTGCGTGAGGATATCATGAAGTTGATCAAGAAGTCGCACATGGCCAAGGCCATTACTGACGATGAGCAAAGGCAGTTTAATCAGAATGTTGAGAAGTTGTTCAAGCAGTATTCGGAGGATTTACTGAAAGCATTCAAAACTGTAGAAAAGAGTGTACTTAATGAGTAGTAATTTGTATTATTTAGATTTCTTCGACTATCTGGTTGAACCAAACAAAACCATAACAATCTAAGATTAATCGTCTCCATGAGATGTTCGCAATTCACTTTTGAGAAATGTTGACATTCGTAGTATTACAGGTGGCGCTGCTAAAGTTTACCTACCAGACCCTGGCACTTGATAAATCACCGAGACTGGGTCGAACATCAACTGACCAATCATCTATGATCTTCAAGATCTTCAGATCTCCAAATCCAAAGTTGCTTACTAACAGAAAATTACCGCTCAAGACCGGTTGAGTCACGTATACGCGTGAGTGACGCGTGCGATACACGTCCCAGCAACTCGCCCCACCGCAAATTATAATTCACTTAAATTCAACGGTCTTTTCAGCATATTTAGCCACTCTTAAGAACAGCTTTAACGACCAGATCAACACTGAAAAGTTAAAAATGCCACCAGTGACAAGGTCAAAGAGCAAAACCCTGGTCGAGACGACTGTTCAAGTGGTCAAGGCCATGACTAAAGAAACGAGCAAGGCAACAAAAGTGCGGAAAGCAAGGACTACCGTCACCAAGACCAAAGTTGCAGCAGACGATATCATGTCAATAAATGAAACAGAGGCCGAAAAGCTGAAGTCTCAGCAAGCGGCTTCTCTGGAATCCCGCAACAGATTGATGCCAGAGTTTGCTAAAGGACTAGAGCATCTTCTTTCAATCGACCCAACGCTGAATGATATAATCAATGTTTCTACTTTCAGATCCTTTGAAGTGGACCAGATTGAAGCGGACAAAACAGTGTCAAGCTTCCAGTACTTGGTTCGAGTGGTGATTGGTCAGCAAGTATCTGGTGCAGCTGCTCGAAGTATATTGGCAAAATTCGAGGCGCTGTTCGACTTGCCGGATAGCCAAAAATTCCCGTCACCAAGTCAAGTTCTAGAGCTGGATTTTGATACACTGCGCGGTGCTGGTTTATCTGCTAGGAAAGCGGAATATATTCGTGGCATTGCTGAAGCCTACGACCGTGACGAGCTCTCCGACGACAAGTTCAAGGCCAGCACTGACGATGAAGTGACTGACATGTTGGTAAACCTGAAAGGAATCGGGCGTACGTTTTTAAGAAATATCAGAACTAACTTCTTCTAGCGTGGACGGCAGATATGTTCTTATTGTTCTATCAGCGAAGATTGGATACTTTTTCTATCGGCGATCTCGGAGTCCAACGGGGAGTTTCAAACTATATACGGGACCGGCCCACGTTGCAACAGGAGCTAAAACTCGTAGACTGGTCTGTTCCGCTGGATGGACTACACTCGCCTGGCACGTCAGCCAAATCTCAAAACCGCAAACCTGCAAAAGCGGCCAAAGCAGGCTCGACAGGCAAATGGAAAGTGCCCCAAGTCAATGAGATGCTTTATATTGCAAACAAGTTCCGTCCTTATCGCAGTGTTTTCCAATGTGTACTGTGGCGACTATCGGACATTGACTTGGTTGTCACGACCGACGGAGAAAACTCTTGATAGTACCGTCAACAATTGCTCTGGACTTTAAAACCTGCATCGCAATGGAAAAAACCGGTGGGTCTTAATTTCATCCCTGCGGATAAAGGCGGATCATCCCGTTCAATATCATTCTGTCAGCCCTGCCGTGAATTACGTATTAAGATGTGATGATGTGGATACCATGGACTGCGGTCGTCATAATGGCGGAGCTTCCGAGGCTCAATGCACGGTTAGCGATAATGGCGATATTAGGCATGTTATTCATGTTGTTCTAAAATAGGCTTACACAGTGTAAAATAATCCGATAACTGACAGAAATTCGGGATTTCCATCTGCAGCTCCACAGTTTCGGAGTCGATCCACATGTATATCCCTGTCAACGATATTGCACTACACACTGTACAGTACCGGTACTGTGTCTGGCTAGGGGATGAAACTTTTTTCTAATAAATTCTTCCGTGATCTCAACGCTAGCCTAGATGGGATATATGAATTAAGTAGTATATATATTACAATTATATAAATTAGCTGTTTGTTGGTAGTACCAAAAAGACTGCATTGTCCTTAGTAATTTTGCAGCAAAACACCCGAACGCAGGTCTGAAATCTGATGTGGGGCTGAAGCTCCTCCAGTTACCGCCAAACGCATCTTGTCTGATTATCGTCGATGCAGCCCACAAAAAAAATTTTCGTTCCAGGTTTGAGACCCACTAAGCGACGGTTGTTTGGTGAGCTTCCCCTGCTGCATTTGCTCTGTCTCAGCGATGGCGCACCATGGCCGATTGAGACATGTGCGGGTGGGTTTTTCTTGGCAGCTTTGGAGCATGTGCTCTTGTCAAAAAACGCTTTGTAGAAATACGTTTGAAAAAATGGTGAGATGATATCGAAGATGATAGAAGAAAAATGTCAGTTAGAGTATAGTGGTTGGTAATAGTAATGAAAACATATCTGACCGGTTTCTACTCAGGGTCCAGATCCGCTAGAGCGGCTCAAGAACCAAAAGACCTGTCGCGGTGGTGATCGGCGGACTACGATTGGATCGATGAAGAGAGATGCAGAAACCAATATATTTGAACAATGCACGAAACATGTATGTGAGTCTCCACCAAAAAGAATTCGGGGGATGCAGTTCCGTTGGAGCAGGGCGGGCAGACCCTCACAGCTGACCCTGCTAGACGCATCATCGTTGTTTGTACCAGCAGATACCGGGATATTCCAAAGTTCTTTTTCCTTCTAATTTATATAAAGAAGCAGCCACCTCCTCCTATCTTTTTTCTTCTCTCATTCCGACCTACAACCAACAAAAAACCAAAAGCATGGCGTTCTCGATTCCGGCAATTCAGTGGACAGCGCCCACTACGCTTCTTCGACTGGGCCAGCTCTTCTTCGCAATTCTGGTCCTTGGACTCTCGGCCGCCGCTGTGTCCGGTACTGAGTCTCGTCACACAGATTTCGACTTTTTCGACTTTGGCGGCTTCTACTACGGGGAGGACGCTTTCGCCATATTTACAGCATGCTTTACGCTGATCGCAGTACCGTTGCTGCTGTTTGGCATTTCCGCCACTGTTAGCCCTTACATGTGGTACCATGCTGTTATAGAGATTCTGCTCAACATCTTCTGGTTCGCTACGTGGATTGCACAGGCTGCTGTGCATGGCGGAACCTCATGCCACGGATTCTCGCCAAACTTTTGTGCCTGCGGTAAGGCGTCTGCCGCCATGGGCGCACTCTGCTGGGCATTGTTCATGGTGACTTCATTCTTCATTGGCAGGGCCCTGTTGTCCGAGTTCCACATTGGTCGAAAGGGTGGCGTCGCTGCAGGTGAGGTAGCGCCGGCCGATGTCGAGGCAGGTGTGACTGGGGGCGAGATGAAGGAAGTTCCACTCGAAGAAGGTGGTATCACTCATCCACATGAGCCAGTCGCCGCTGAGCCTGTTGCTACTGAACCAGTGGCACACAATCCGGAGCCTGTCGCTGCAGCCGATGCCCCAATTACTGAGCCACAGCCTGCTCATCAGTTTTAAAGAGTTCCTAATATTTCAATGTGTTTTGCTTGTTTAATTATGATTATGTTCATCTCTAGTCTTTAATAATTTGATAGTCTCTTGATGGGTTTCTCAAGTCTGTGATCCCTTAAAAATGTTCTTCCGCAGTTATGCTACATGTATGCACTCCTGCCCACAATACTGCAGACGCACCTGCACTGGATGATGGGCATCCGGATGTGCTTCCCCCCTGCGCTATGAAGGAAAAGATTGTCTTCTCGTGATAAATCGTGAAAAATACGTCAGATATATTTAATGGCCAAATGTTTCATTTATTTAATATACGTACCAGCTCAGCGTAGATCATTCAATAAATCTTGCCCAGGGTACGTGGTGGACCCTGTGTGTTTGAGACCTGCCTTGACGGCGTCGGTTAAAGTACAATAAGTTGAGTTTAGTACAGACTACCTGGCGTCTAGATACACAAATGTTTATATAAATTTCAAAGGGACTACTGGTCGTCGTCGTCGCTATTGTCGGCGTTATCACCGTCGTCACCATTGTCGCCATCGTCGCTATTGTCGACGTTATCACCGTCGTCACCATTATCGCCAGCATCTCCACTATCGCCAGAATCTCCATTGTCGCCAGCGTCACCACTATCATCAGCGTCTCCGCTATCACCAGCATCGCCAGCATCGCCACTATCACCAGCGTCTCCAGCGTCTCCAGCGTCTCCAGCGTCTCCAGCGTCTCCACCACTATCATCAGCGTCACCACTATCACCAGCGTCTCCAACGTCTCCAGCATCGCCATTGTCGGTATTACCAGCATCACCATTATCTCCATTGTTGTCTTCCTCGATAGTACCATCAACATCACCGCCATCTGCTGGAATATCATCGGCATTACCACCGATATCGCCATTGTCGGCATTACCACCAACATCGCCATTGTCGGCATTACCGCCAACATCACCATTGTCGGCATTACCACCAGCGTCACCATTATCTCCATAGTTGCCGTTGTCGGTGTTTCCAGAAACGTCACCATTGTCGACATTACCATCGACATCACCATTGTCGACATTACCACCAACGTCACCATTTTCACCTCCAAAGTTGCCATTGTCGACATTACCAGCAACATCACCGTTGTCGGCAAACCCACTGTTGTCGGTGTTACCAGTACCATCACCATTGTCGACATTGTCAGTGTTGTCGCCATAGTCACCTCCATAGTTGCCGTTGTCAGTAGTATCACCATTGTCGGCATTACCACCAACGCCACCATTATCGGCATTGCCAGTGTTGTCGTCATAATTGCCATTGTCACCATTGCCAGTGTTATCGCCATAGTCACCTCCGAAGTTGCCATTGTCGGCACTACCAGCTGCATCACCATTGTCGGCATAACCACCATTGTCAACATTACCACTGAGATCACCATTGCCGACATTTCCAGTGTTATCTCCATAATCGCCGTTGTCGAAATTGCCAGTGTTATCTCCGTAGTTGCCATTGTCGACATTACCGCCAACATTACCATTGTCGGCATCGCCAGCGTTGTCGCCATAGTCACCTCCATAGTTTCCATTGTCGATATTACCAGTGTTATCGCCAGACGCACCGTTGTCGGGGTTGCCGCCAATATCACCAGTATCGACGTTACCAGAGTTATCGCCATAGCCACCATTATCTCCATAGTTTCCATTGTCGGTATTACCAGCAGCATCACCAACATCACCGTTACCAGTGTTATCGCCCCCATAGTTGCCATTGTCGGAGTTTCCACCGAAGTCTCCATTATTTCCGTAGTTTCCATTGTCGGAATTGCCACCAAAGTCACCATTGTCGATATTGCCAGTGTTATCGCCATAGCCACCATTGTCGGTATTACCGTTGTCGGTATCACCTCCATCAGCTCCATTATCATTATAACCACCAACATCACCGTTACCAGTGTTATCGCCCCCATAGTTGCCATTGTCAGCATTACCATCGAAGTTACCGTTACCAGTGTTGTCGCCGTAATCACCTCCATAGTTGCCATTGTCGCCATTATCGCCATAACCACTATTCACAGCATTACCGGTATTGTCTCCATAACCACCATTGTCTCCGTAGTTGCCATTATCGGTATTACCTCCGAAATCACCATTGTCAGCATTAACACCAGTATTGCCATTGTCGGCAAAACCACCATTATCACCATCGTTGGCACCAAGAGCGTCACGATTTCCGACATCGGCACCATTTCCTGAACCACTAACGTCAACATTGTCTGCATTGCCACCATTATCGATATCAGCACCATTTCCTGAACCACTCACATCAACATTGTCTGCATTACCACCGTTGTCGATATCGGCGCCGTTTCCAAAACCACCGTTGTCGGTATTGCCATCATTTCCGGAACCGCTCACATCAACATTGTCTGCATTACCACCGTTGTCGATATCGGCGCCGTTTCCAAAACCACCGTTGTCGGTATTACCATCATTTCCGGAACCGCTCACATCAACATTGTCTGCATTACCACCATTATCGATATCGGCACCATTTCCTGAACCACTAACGTCAACATTGTCGGCATTACCACCATTGTCGATATCGGCGCCATTTCCAGAACCTACAACATCACCATTACCAGCACCAATGCCATCATTGCCATTGTCAGCACCGTCCCCAGCGCCGAGTGAGTCCAAATATGCCGGCGGAACTGGTCCACCAGGACCCTCGTCATTGTCGATATCGGCACCATTGCCAGAACCACTTACATCGACATTGTCGGCATTACCACCGTTGTCGGTATTACCATCATTCCCGGCAACAACATAACCATTGCCAGCACCAATGCCATCATTGCCATTGCCAGCACCAATGCCATCATTGCCATTGTCAGCACCGTCCCCAGCGCCGAGTGAGTCCAAATATGCCGGCGGAACTGGTCCACCGGGACCCTCGTCGTTGTCGATATCGGCACCATTTCCTGAACCACTCACATCAACATTGTCGGCATTACCACCATTATCGATATCAGCACCATTTCCTGAACCACTAACGTCAACATTGTCGGCATTACCACCATTGTCGATATCGGCGCCATTTCCAGAACCTACAACATCACCATTACCAGCACCAATGCCATCATTGCCATTGTCAGCACCGTCCCCAGCGCCGAGTGAGTCCAAATATGCCGGCGGAACTGGTCCACCGGGACCCTCGTCGTTGTCGATATCGGCACCATTTCCTGAACCACTCACATCAACATTGTCGGCATTACCACCATTATCGATATCAGCACCATTTCCTGAACCACTGACATCAACATTGTCGGCATTACCACCATTGTCGGTATTACCATCATTCCCGGCACCAACAACATCACCATTGTCAGCACCAATGCCATCATTGCTATTGCCTGCACCGTCCCCAGAGCCGAGTGAGTCCAAATATGCCGGCGGAACTGGTCCACCAGGACCCTCGTCATTGTCGTCCAACCCGCCAAACCCGTTGTCGACATCTGGACCCTCGTCGGGGTTATAATAGTCCGTAAGTGGTGGACCAGAGTCAGCTGCTACGGGGTCTTCTCCGTCATTTGGAAGCACGTCTGCGCCGTTGTTGAAGCCCGATGAGTCGCCCTGGTCGATTTGACCGCCCCCGCCATTTGGGTCGTCTTTGCCGTCGTCGGTGGCGTCACCATCGAGGTCAGCGCCATTGTATGGGTTGCCCGTGTCTGCAGGCACGGCATCCTGAGCAGGGGCGGCATTCGGCTCGTCGTCGTCGTAGATGTCGTTGGTAGCGTCGCCACCGGCATCTGCACCATTGTAGTCGCCAGATGGGTCGCCCGTGTTGGCGGGCACGGCATCCTGAGCAGGTGCTGGATCCTCAGCAGGTTCTGGATTCTGAGCAGGTGCTGGATCCTCAGCAGGTTCTGGATTCTGAGCAGGTGCTGGATCCTGAGCAGGTGCTGGATTCTGAGCAGGTTCTGGATCCTGAGCAGGTGCTGGATCCTCAGCAGGTTCTGGATTCTGAGCAGGTTCTGGATCCTGAGCAGGCACCGCATCGTTAGCAGGCACCGCGTCCTGAGCAGGCACCGCATCGTTAGCAGGCACCGCGTCCTTAGCAGGCACCACATCGTTACCAGGCAACGGTGATGCCGCGGCGATTTGGGTGCTGATCAGTGCTAAAATATGGTACCGAAAATGCATTTTTCCCCTATGCCACCTGGATGCTATCTTAAGCTCTTTTTATATAATCTACCATAGCTGCACCGTGGTTTCGAGATGAGAGGCTCTTGAGTATCGAATCTGATTCAAGTGGAAGTGACACATTGAGGGAGCAGATTAACTAGTAATTCCGTAAATCGTTGTACTGTCTTTGAACACGCCTGTTGCAGAAGCACGTAAATTTTGACAGTGTGGCCCGAGCTCTTCTTGGAGCTTAAAACTGACAGCGAATACAGTTTGGCAGCTGGGCAACGGTCACAAACAGACATGCACATGTGTCTGAAACAAATGACTTGGACTGTACTGTAAGATCGTTTGAAAGTTTTGTATTTCGAATAGATACAAAAATCCAAACTTCGGACAAGTTTCCTCAATATGCAATACCGACATGCACAGCCGCAGACTGATCTTCCACTACTGTCCATAATTGCCCCCATGCTTTCAGCCGTGCTGACTCTGATCTGCGAGATAATCTTCAAAACATTAAACCCCTGAAAAAAGTGTCTGGATTAATTATATTAAATATGTGTAAAATGAAGCAAAGAGACAAAATACCGTAAAACAAAAGAATTAGTTAGTGATGTTAACCTTCTTCTCCTCGCCCTTGCCGACGCCCTTGACAACCGAGTTGTCAAACAGCCATCGACCAACATCTTTCCTGCTGACTGTGTATCCGACTGCTGGCTTGGATTCGTCACCGACTCGGATCTTGGACTGTCCAAGCTCCTTACCGTCGGTAAGCAAACTGGCTCGAACCGTCACGGCTCCACCGAGCTTGCCGTCCCTCACGCCCTTGAACATGTTCTGCTCCATATTGTACTTGTCGTCGTGGTAAACCTTGAGGAGAAGCTTGTACATTGGGTACAGCAGCAGTGAAACGTCTCGCTTGCCGGTCTTCGAAACACCCGTAGAGCTGACGGCAGAGATCACTGGCTTGTAATTGAGCTGGGTAGCAGCATCGACAATGACATCAACGGCTTCGGCACAGAGCTTGGTTTCGAGAGAACTTCCAGAGTGGCCGGGCTTGAATCCAATACCGAAAATAATCGTCTCGCATAGCGTGCCCTGGCCTGGTTGGAGCGTCGCCTTGACGTCCTCCACTTTCCGAACGTCTCCTTCAACGGTATGAAGTAGCTTGGAGATGGCTTCGTCAGGCACACCAGCCTCCTTGAGCATTTCGGTGAGTCGTGCAGGCCGTCGCACCAGGACTGAGCACTTGTATCCAGCTTTGAGAGATAGAGCCAACGCGGTGTTGGCGCAGCCGCCAGTCGCGCCAAAAAATGCAATAGTGTTTGAAGTCATTTTAAATTTTGAGTGATGATTGAGATTGAGATTGAGATTGAGAGTTTTTGATGATGATAGAGGACAAAATCTCAGGACGACTGGGCTGCTTTTATACTTTTATACTAGTCCGCCACTGCATGCAGGCATTTCTCTTCTGCACCCAAGTGCGGCGCAGGGTCGGGATGCCGGCGGTTTGCCACCATGATCGCATGCATTCCAGGTACGTTTCGGAAAATTCTCTGTTTCAAATAAGCACTCAGCCTTGTTATTCTGCTGCTATTTAATGCCTATACACGAAAAACGCACGTATTTTACAGTCGTTTTGTGGCAAGCTCGAATGCCGGCACGCCGCCCTGAAAAAAAAATTGTCTCAGATCAGCGCAGTTCCCCGCACAGCCGTGCGGTCTACAGCTTAAACTCAAAATTGTCGGCATGCCATTTTGCAACGACACAGCCGCGTGTACTACCATTCAGAAGAAAAAGTCGCATTCCGACGAGTCTTTTTGGTAATCGCTTATCAAGCGTCGTATTTGCATTGGTGGTGGCACTACGCTATGCTATAGATCAACGCCCCCCCCCCATTTTCAACATACGGGATGCCGAGCTTCGAAGTAGTCGATATGCCAAGCAAGCGTCGTTATAAGGAACTGATAAAGAAGTAACGACGGCGTTGATAACGGTCCGGATAATTGGCCATAGCACTGCCCTCTTGGATATGAGGGGCACAGGGAGGAGTATTACTGTTGTTGCAGCAGAGGAAGAATCTGATGCCTGTTCGAGAGGTGAGGCTCGTGCAGGAGCGACTAAGCACTTGAAGGAGTAGACGAGACTGCTTGAGAAGATGACAGGGCAGAGGCAGAGGCTGAAGCAGATAGCGGCGTTGGTTAAGCTTGGAAAGGTGTCATGTCACCAGCTGGCTTGGAAGAAGTCACAACATAAGCAGTGGCAGACGATGCGGGATTTCAGCAGCCGCAGTCTTTGGGGCGTTTTGCCAGCCTCGTCAAGCTCAGTAAAGACGGAAGTTGGAACTTTCCAGAAACCTTTCAGCAGCCGCAGTCGTTGGGGCTTTGTGCCAGCCTTGTCAAGCTCAGTAAAGACGGAAGGTGGAAGTTTCCAGAAACCAAATGGCCAAGTGGATGTAAATATTGATTAGATGGATAAGATAAATCACTGCATCCGTTGATCTATCCTTTCTATGTCTTTCAGTCCAAACTGAACGAACGGTCCGGCACCTTTGAACTGCGACAATGATTTACTGTGGGATTCGGAACTCAAACAGAGTATGAAATTTAAGCATCCGAAAACTTCTCGTTGGATTACGAAGAAGCGTTGCTTGCTATGTTTTATTCTCGGCCTTCAGCCGGGCCGGTATTTCAAGCGGTCGTGGAGTCGGCGTTCTCCGGATGTACAACCAGCTTTGCATAGCATTCAACGGATTGAAATCTAGTTGAGAGTACTTTGAACCCTTGGCGCCTGTAGCGCCAAGGATCTGCTCAATTCAGCGCCAAGCAGTCCGTGGTCTCGGAGAGCTGAATACGTCACCAACACATACTGGCCTAATTGAGAATCAGACAAACCTGCAAGGCGCCAAGCATCCATGATCCAAATCATGCGAGAATCTGATTTACTCATTTCGGCACTCCTCGTCCGCGCGAGATGCGATTGATTAGATTTTTTGCCGTCCATACCGTTCTATTTTTGCTCGCTCATGCCTCGCCAAGTTTTCAAATGCTCTCTTCATTCCGTGATTTTCCGTTGATGCTTCTCTGACAGTTGTGCGGTTCCTCTTATAGTCTGCTTCTTGGTACAGTAGAAGAGAAATATACTAGTCTTGTTCTAGTAGAGAAGTTTACAAGGGGTGAAAATTATGTTAGAGTTTGTTGAAACTCGAGAGGATTTGTTACCGGTGAGCTGATCGTAGATCCTTCACACACGTTAGGAAAATGGGCAGATTGAGAGACACCAATGTCTTGGAAAAAGATGGCCACAGCTCTCCATACGGCAATCGACAGCTACGCGATTGATTAGATATTCCGTTTCCGGGTATTTTGGGTTTTTAAAAAATTTTAATGTCACGTTATTCTATAGATTACCAAAACAACACCATCATCATACCTAGTAGATACCTATAGATTACCAAAACAGCATCATCATCATACCTAGTAGTCCGACTGGAGCTGCAATAATGGCGCCAGCACCGGCACTTTGAGACGCACTTGTGGAGCTTGCTGAGGAGGTGCTCTTACTGGTCTTAGCAGGAGCTGGCGTAGCCGTTCGAGACACTGTACCACTTGTCTGGGCATCAGTGGACTGAGCAGAGGAAGAAGAGTTCCTAGTGCCACTACCGGATTGTGAAGCATCATCAGTCGCCTTGGCGTTTGCAGCTCCACCGGCAGCAGATTCCAATTCGGCAGAAATCGATGCCGGCATCATCCACTCGGCACCAGCAGACGAACATAGCGACATGGCCAGGCTGGTGGCGCTGGCCACTTGCTGGCCCTGGCACTGCTTGGCAATACACTCTGCCACCTCACCGGACCATTGAGGCATGACACACAAGCAGCCAGCGTCCCAGTATGGGCACGGTGTGTTTCCTGTAGATTCCTTCACACAGTCCTGAGCGCACGACGGCAGTTTGGCGTAAATCGGGTCAGCGAAGCCGTTGATAGAGGCCGTCTTTGGAACCTGTGGATAGGTCGCGTAGTTGGCAGCCAAGGCGACAGTAGCTATGGAGCTTGTAATGGCCAGATTGAGAAGCATTGTATCTGTGAAGAACTTAGCAAGAGTGAGTCTAGCGAGACGAGAGAAACGAAGTCCTGTCCGGGTATATATATACTAACGACCCACTGAGATTACAGATTCAGTAGCCGAAACACGGAACAAGAAATCGGTTCTTTTTGCAAAAATTATAAGGCCATGTGTTTTGGAAAACGACTATAAAACAAAGTTTGGCGGGAGAGAGAAAAAAGTAAATTCTAAGTGACTACAGCCCCCCGGGTCTCAGTATTTATATGCTCAACTCGGAATATGAATATAACTCACGTTCCATCTCTTTTTCGTTGGACAAAGACCGCCGTATTGACATCTGGACGGATGGCACAGCGCCCGAAGAATGTCGTCGACGATTCCATTCAACCTCCAGTTCTTTGTAGAACGGGAGCGCAACACCAAGTTCGGATGGCTGGTTTATGGCATGGGAATTGCATTGTTTGCAGCCTACGGTGTGTTTTTCTACTTGGTGCAAAAACATGTCCGGGTCATGTCAAGGCGCTCTGGCAAGGCGACACCGCTGGCGGTTTGGTACTTTAAGCTGTTGCGGTGGTGGAACTCATTTACAAGGACTTTTATAATCAAAGGCTATGAGGTGCAGCCGTCGTTGGTTTTACTGTTTATTGCATATGCCGTGGTGAATGCTGCGTTTTGCGTCGTGCAAACTGCAGATCTCGACTACCAGTCGAGGTCATACATTATCGCCAAACGAATTGGCAGAGTGGCTATTGGTAATATTCCGTTACTGTATTTGTTTGTCTTGAAGAATAATGTTCTTGGGGTTATCACGGGCCTTACTCATACAAAGCTCAACCTGCTTCATCGGTGGATGGGCCGCTTCATCTGGTGCATGGTCGTTGCGCACTTGAGTCTAACTATCAATTACTGGTTCAAGCTCGATTTCACGATAATGATTGTCATTCCTCCGCAGATTTTTGGAATGATTGCATTTGGATGCATGACGATTGTCACGTTTGCCGGCACTGGGCAGCTGAGAAGGATGTTTTACGAGTTTTTCTTGTTCAATCACGGGTTCTTTGCTGGTATCATGCTGCTGGCTGCGTACTTCCACAACCACCAGTCGCTCGGGCCCGTGATTCTGGCCATCCACACGCTTGTGATTGATCGGATCGTATCTGCAATTCGCGCATTTATGAACAAGTACTCGTCGTCGACAAAGTGTGTGGCAACTATAAAGATCATCGAAGACACAGACGGCAAGGCGGTTATGAAAGTGTTTATCCCAATCAGACGCCGTCAATACATCAAGAACAAGATTTCGTTTGGCAGTTGGAGCCCAGGACAGCATGTGTATATGAGGATCGGGAAAGTGGCATTGTTGCAATGGCATCCCTTCACTATTGCCAACACCGCCAGTGCTGACGATATGCTACTGGTCGTTCAAAAGTACAATGGCTTTACAAAGAAGATGCTCAAAAGGGCTATGAAACTCAGGGAGGAGGATGACGAGATGCAGGGTATACGGATGAAGTGCATGGTCCACGGCCCGTATGGTGCAAACTTCCAGCCGCCACATACGTTCAACAGCGTGGTGTTTGCTGCCGGAGGCACGGGTGCGTCGTTTACATTCAGTGTTTGTTTGGGACTACTCGAGCAATTGCGGCATACAGGCAGAGAAGGAAGTGTGCGGGTGGTGTTTGTGTGGTACATCCAGCGGTCGTCACACCAAGATTGGTACTCGGAATGCCTTGATGAGCTTTTGAGCTACGCAAAGGACAGTGCGTTTGATTTGAATGTGCGAGTATTTATCACCAGGGAGGCGTCGTCCCCGTCAAGTGACGAGAAGAAGATAGTGGAGTCGAGCTCTCGTGTACGGGTCGCGCATGACAAGCCACACATCTCCAGCGTGATCAATGCCGAGCTCGAGGCCCTGGATGAGGTGAAGGATGAGATTGCGTTGCCTTCATTTGCGCTGTTTGCGTGCGGCCCAAGGTCATTGGTGGCGGATGCGCAAGCAGAGTGCCAGACAACGTGGCCAGGAATTGACCTATATTCATACGTTGAAAAGTATGACGTCTAGGTTCTTTAACTGCGTATACCTTATGGATGTTGATAGTAGGGCTGTTTGGTGTTTCTACTATGGCGATCTTCAGCCTCAGCATGAACGGCTCAGCCCGTCGATTCTCGTACTACAGCAACTGCATCAATTTGTGTACTACAGCAATTACATCATTTAGTTACAGCAAAACTATGCATCATTTTGTAAATAGACTTTTTCAAAAATTAAACCTCCAGTTATTAGATATACTACTCGCCTCGCGCGAGGTGGTCGAGGCGCGCGCGTTGTCGACGCGCTGTCCACTTTTCAGCCCCTGGGTATTCCATAGCTCCATTCCTCCAGTACAATCGCAATGGCTTCGACGAACAAGTACTCGGTGATTCTGCCGACTTATAACGAGCGGAAGAACCTGCCCATCATCATCTGGCTGCTGGCCAAGACGTTTGACGAGAACAAGCTCGACTGGGAGGTGGTCATTGTCGACGACGGGTCGCCAGACGGCACCCAGGACATTGCCAAGCAACTGATCAAAGTGTACGGCAAGGACCGAATCTTGCTCAAGCCACGACCTGGTAAGTTGGGACTCGGCACTGCGTACGTGCACGGTCTGCAGTTTGTCACCGGCAACTTTGTCGTCATTATGGACGCGGACTTTTCACACCACCCGTCTGCCATCCCGGAATTCATCGCCAAGCAGAAGACCAAGGACTACGATATCGTCACTGGTACGCGATACGCAGGCAATGGCGGCGTGTACGGCTGGGACTTTAAGCGGAAGCTGGTGTCTCGGGGCGCCAACTTCCTGGCGACGCTGACGCTTCGACCGCACGTGTCTGATTTGACGGGCTCGTTCCGGCTTTACAAGAAGCCAGTGCTGGAGAAGATCATTTCGGAGACCAAGTCCAAGGGATATGTGTTCCAGATGGAGATGATGGTTCGAGCGCGAGCTAACAGTTTCACCATTGCCGAAGTGCCAATCTCGTTTGTCGACCGGTTGTACGGCGACTCCAAGCTTGGGGGTGATGAGATTGTGCAATACGCCAAGGGCGTGTGGGCCCTGTTCACTGGTGTCTAATTTTTTGCATAATTGTTTATTTCCAGGTATACTTTAATTTGAAGATTTGGACCTTGATAGTAGACAGATCCGTGGCGAAGAGATACAAGAGCTGGAGTCGAAGGGCCCGGGTCTTGAATTATTTGTAAGAGAAAGGATCCTGTAGAAGCGTCGATTACGGTTTGAACTGGTTGTAGGAGAAGAGCATCTTGTAGAAACGTCGATAGATGACGGGTTTGAACTGTTGAAGCCGTAGTGGAAACTTTCAACCCTCAGCCCTATAAAAGCCGTTCCATTCTACCAGTAGATGCAAGTAGAATTGAAGAAGAAAATATAACTCTCCTAAAACACGTTCACGCTTGCTATCAGAATGGCTGCGGATTCCCCAAAGTGTTGCGTATTCCTTAACCGGTCGGTATTTATATTCTCCGTTGCGCCGACCTTAGTCACCCCAAAATGCCATTGTGTGGGGTGCATTTCCCCGTACACCCAGAGACCCTTGCACTCCAGACGCGTCGTAAAAAGGTATTCCAAGCGAATATACATCGATATTTACTGTTAATATACACTATACAACGAATATACCATATTCTTTCTAGTAATAACTAATACTCAAGGACGAATTACGTGAGATAACCTCGTCGCGACCCTGTCTCACCCTTGCATCATTGGGCCCGGATCATACCCGATGAATTAGATCTTTAGAGATTTCGCTCTTGATTGACAACGAGCACGACAAAGAACGTACGGTCGTCAACGAGGCGACAATGGACAGATAAGCATAAACCGCGAGATTGGGATGACTGAGTCGACATAACTCCAACCTCAGTCCGCCCAATCTCCGCGAATCTTACCAACGGTATTACAGATCTGCGCCCCCAGGAATCATGCTGCCGGCTGAACCAAAGTCCGTGCAACTTTCATCTCGGATCGAGAACAGGGGAGGAGGAGCGGAGGGGTCCAGCACTCCGGCGCATGTAAGGATCGGTCGGATATAAACTGAACCCCTCTCGCATTTGATCCGTTGCTCTCTCGTTCTCTCTCTTCCTTCTCTCTCACCGACGTGTATATATTGCATATATACACAAGACACGGACTCGTTCAACATAAAGTTCCACAGACGAAGCAGTAGTATGGCACCTGCTGCGACAGCGACTTCCAACGCAGCAGCAGCTGTCACCATGAACCGGCACGGTTCCACGTCCTCGACATCGGACACCGCGTCGTCCGGCTTGAGCGAAAAGCAGCAGCAGCCTGTTCCACTGAAGATGAATAGTCGTGTCGCCGACAGGCGGAACAGTGCCGGGAGCAGTGTGGGCATCCAGCAGAACGGCGTGGTGAGCGTGGGCAAAGTGAACGTTGAAGAAGTCAACAATTTGGCGTCATTTCTAGGCGTATGCGACCCTAATAGACCCACGGAGTTTATGCATTTTATCGACAGGACCAGGGAGTACTTGCGGTTGAGCGGGCCCGGCAATTCGGCCTCGACGATGCGACTGGCGGTGCTGGACTGTGTCCGGAGCGAGGCATACCACTGGTACCTGAGCGAGCGCAGCCATTTCGACGACGGGTTTGCGTTTCTCAAAGCGCTGGAGAGTAAATTCAAAGATACAGTCCTGGCGCAGGCTGTCCATGATATTGCGCTGCTTGAGCCCCGGTCGCTGCGCGGCGCCGATATTCGTACATTCCTGGAGCAGTTTTACAGTCTTGCCGACGTGATTGAAAACTTCCAGCCGGACACTAATGTGTTTGGGTTACTGTACAAGAAACTGTACAAACACGAAGATATCAAGAAGCATTTGATGGGCCCAGGGCGAGATGCCGACTTGTTGACCAATTGCTTGGATATCAAGGCAATCACTCTGAGGGAGGAGTACGCCGACAGTGCAGATATGATCCAGCGGGCAATGGCTAATGGACGTTTCAGTCATCAATCTAGCGTGTCCAACGTATCAAAACTTAGTACTTGATAATTATAATCTCAAATCCCATGCACAACTAATTGAATTTGAATAGCCAAAAAATTACATAAAAAGAATTTACAAATCACCGTGTACTTTTGCAGTCGTCGCAGCATTGATAGCATGCTTGACCGTTGTCGCCAGTTTGTGTCCCGCTGGGCGGTAATACGCCGCCAACCGCTCATCGTAGTTGGGCATGTGCTCACCAGGAGTGTGGCGCATCTGCCACCAAAAGTCCTTGATCTGGAAGAGCACAATGTCGAACCGGGCACCGAGCAGCCACGCGGCAAAGACCATAATGCCACAGACAATCGACAAGCCGCCCACGCCGGCCACCACGATCATTCGCTCCATGTACTCCCGCTCCTTCTTTGCCCGCAGCTTCTCGTCTGCTTCTCGTGTGTGCTCGTTAATGTACTGCTCAATCTTGCCGCACAGCACCTCGATCCGCATAAAGTTCGGGTCCTCGCTGTTGTTACGCAGGTGGATTTTTCGAGTATAGTTTCTAAACACTTCAAACACGTCCTCCATCTTGCCCGAAGAGAGAATCAGCTTGGCAGTGGTGCCTCGTCGAATCTTGAGGTGCTTCCTGAACATGTCGGCATTGTTGAATACCAGCTCCAATGTGGCAATAGACATGACTTGGGGGATGGCACAGAACGAAAATAGTGTAGGCTCCTTGACGTTTTGCAAATACTCCAAACAGTCGGTCACACACTCAAGCGACAAAACAACCAAGTCGGAAACACAGTACACTGCCTTCTCAGTAGGGTCGGTAAACTCGCTCAGCTCGTTGGCATACTTGCCCCACACCTCCTTGGGCCAAAACGATCGTCCGTCATCCAAATCCTCCCGGAAATCTCGAATAATATTGGTCTTTTGCAGGAATTGGCCCATAGACTCCATAAGCTGTGGCTTTTCCTCCAACACCTCAGTGCCAAAGCCAGACAGCAGCGCCAGACGAGTCAACCCCTCACCAACCACGCCAGCAACGTGGTGGCAGTAAGTGGTGTAATCGTTAATAGTCTTCAATCCATCATAGTTCTTCTGCTGTTCCCGAATAACGTAATCGGCCATACCGTTGCCCATCTTTTCAGAAATGTCAAAAATCACCTCCCGGTACTCTGGCTTGATCTTGGTCAGCTCCTCAATCACCACATCAAAGTCCTGCAGCACAACTCGGTCCTTCTCGTTTGGACCACTGTCATGGAATTGCCACCCCTTTTCAGAGAGCTTTTCCTTGAAGTTTCGCAGCAGCGGGATCTTGACGTCGTTGGACAGGGACATATCGTCCTCGATTGTGTCCAGTCCTCGCAGCACCACGTAAAACAGCATGACCGTGTCCCGCAACTCCGGGTGGAGTTCCTGAATCACAGCAGCAAACGATCGCGACGAGTGGTCCAACAACTCGTAGCATCGTCGCAGCGAAGCCGACTCGCTCTTGGGGTCTCGTGGGTACAGCGGCTTTCGAAGGTACTTTCTATATGAATGTCAGCAATGTAACGATTTCGTTAATTCATACACTTGGATCGCGGCATAGAGCTCGTCTGGATGAGCCAGCAGCTCAGTGAGTTTGCCCATTGGAATTGTGTGGTGTTGCAAAAAATCAGGGGAGCACTCGTTTGGTGATGTGTCGAAACTCAAAAAAGATGGTGTGAGGGGGTGGGGGAAAAATGTCTGATTCTTGGTGCAGTGCGGTGCAGGAGCCCCACGCGGGGGTTCTGGTCAACCACTTTTATATTTTCCAAATGGTCTGATTCTTCCAAAAGCTTCCGGTATACGTAAACCCTTTTTTGGTTACAGTATTTTCATGCTACGTTTTGCAGATCTTTTTGCGGGTAGAAAAAGTGTGGGTCTCTGCTCTTTAGGGCCGTGGGTCAGTTTGGGGAGAACGAGAGAATAGTGAGATTTGTGAGAATTAACTATTCGAGAAACAGAGTTTATCCGAAATGTGTCTTCTCACGTTTCACCGGATTTACCGGTAGTCGCATGAGTACGCTGCAAGTGGCTGACCTCTTTTGATGAGATCATCATCATCGGATCCCTGCCTGTGATCGGATTGGTACTCACCAAACATGAACACGATGGAACATCGAGCTTCAGTTATGATCTATGAAATCCCAGAAGTCGTTACATTCTGTCTCACAAAAAAAATTAAGCTGTCGTCCAGCCATTATGTGAGTCAGGGGCTATAAATTTCTAGGAGCCGTGGTTTGAGGGAACTTATCAGAAATGGTAGTAGCTCTGGTGCGAATACTGTAATAATAGCATTATTTAAAACGCTATAAAAATAGTGCCTGTATCCTCCGTGTTCGCAGTTTGTACCTTCTTAGAAAACACCTTTTTAAGTTTGCGCCGCGTGCGGCTCAACTGTATTCTAAGAGTTCAAGCAGCGTTTAAAGTAGCCAAAAAAGACAACCATCAGCTTGAGTGACCTGTCGAATCCTCCTTTAATTCATCAAAGAACTGATGCTTTCTACACAAAATGCATAACTTTGTTCTCCTCCTCTCTGGTCTCAGTGATATGCACCAAGCTGATGCGGAGAGGCGCGCGAGAAAGTTTCACTCGGTTCTTCAAGGACCGTTTGTCAGCATTCGGTCCTGTCGACGACGCCTGAGAGATTATACTGTAACGACTCTATTCACTGTTGATACTCTCTGGTCGAGTTCTGTTTGAGAAAGCGAGCTCATTGGTACAAAGTATTCAAGCTCGAATCATGGGAGAAGCTCCAGAGGTCCTCGACAAGTACTATAGCGCGCAGGTACCGGACGAGGAATCACAATATGACCGAGTACAACCTGACCAGCGGGCTAAAGTGTCTGCTTTCAAGGGTCTCGGTATCCTCGACAGGTTTCTAGCGGTGTGGATCTTTCTGGCCATGGCTATTGGCATTATCCTCGGGAACTTTGTTCCAAACACGGGCCCAGCCTTGCAAAAGGGCAAGTTTGTGGGCGTGTCTATTCCGATCGGTACGATATTTAAACTCATTTAATTCAAACTAACATCTAAAGCGATCGGCTTGTTGGTCATGATGTATCCTATATTGTGCAAGATCAGATACGAGTCGTTGCACGAGGTGTTTCGTACCAGACAGATTTGGATCCAGATTGGATTCAGCATCTTTGTGAACTGGATCATAGCCCCTTTCCTCATGGTATGCTTTAGAAATCTCCTGGCACTAACCGCATCTAGTTGGCATTGTCATGGGCGTTCTTGCCTGATAAACCCGAACTCCGCGACGGCCTGATTCTTGTCGGTCTTGCTAGATGTATCGCAATGGTATGAACGGTTCTTTCAAGAAATAGTATACTAATATCTCAAGGTGTTGATCTGGACCGGTCTCGCGGGCGGTGATAGCGATTACTGCGCTATCCTCGTTGCAATCAACTCTGTGCTACAGATGGTTTTGTACGCACCGCTCGCCATCCTTTTCATCAATGTGATCAACAACTCAGGACACCATATCAGTGTTTCATACGCAACGGTCGCCAAAAGTGTCGGTGTATTCTTGGGAATTCCTCTCGGTGCGGCTATCATTACGAGATTCTTGTTGCGCCGAGTCGCTGGTCCAGCATGGTACGATAAGCGGTTCCTTAAATGGGCAGCGCCATGGTCTCTGATCGGTCTTTTGTTTACGATCTTGGTACTGTTTGCCTCACAAGGTCATCAGGTTGTACACCAGATTGTGTCCGTGGTGCGAGTTGCAGCTCCACTTATTGTGTACTTTATCATTGTGTTCTTCACAACGTTGCTTGTAACGTATAAGATGGGATTCGGATACAAGCTGTCAGCGACACAAAGTTTCACTGCTGCTAGTAACAACTTTGAGTTGGCCATCGCCGTTGCCGTTGCGACGTTTGGGCCAGATAGTGACCAGGCTCTGGCATCCACGGTCGGACCACTTATTGAAGTGCCGGTGCTGTTGGCTCTGGTTTATGTGGTCAAGTGGATTGCTAAGCGAAGGGGATGGAAAGATTAGTGTTTATTGTATGTATATGTGTGTTTTTGTGTAGATGTTTTGTTAGTTGCTGCTGTTAATGGATTAGTTTAGATTTTCTTCTCTTTCCACAAACACAGGGAGATCCAGAAACCAAGATCGAAGGAGGTTCACTGGAATCTTGTGCTTCAATGAATGAATACCATAAGAATAGTGATCTTAGAGCGCCGCGTGCGGCTTGGAAATCACAACAGTAATGCATGTATCCAAACACCAGAGCTGAGATTTTAGTAAGCAAATATTCAACTACTCCAAGCAAAAGTTCTCAAAGATCCATAAGTTTGAAAGAAATTGGAATACAAAAGTTGATTGCAAGTACAGAACAGTCAGGAGGCGGCTTTCTAGTCGTAGTTGGGACAAACTTCACATCATCAGCTTGACAAAAGTAATATATAGAGTTACAACGACGACAATGGGTCCAACGTCACAGAAAAAGAAGCTGCTGCTGATGGGCCGCTCAGGCTCTGGCAAATCGTCAATGAGAAGCATTATCTTCAGCAACTATAGTGCGTTTGATACACGACGACTGGGGGCGACCATCGACGTTGAACATTCGCATCTACGGTTCCTGGGCCACATGACACTCAACCTATGGGACTGTGGTGGACAGGACGTATTTATCGACAATTACTTCTCTACGCAGCGTGACCACATTTTCCGCATGGTGGAGGTGCTCATCTACGTGTTTGACGTGGAGAGTAAAGAAGTACCAAAGGACATTGATACATTCACACGGTGCCTGCGACATTTGCGAGACTTTAGTCCCGACGCCAAAGTGTTTGTGCTGGTGCATAAGATGGACCTGTTGCAGGAATCCACCAGGGAGCACGTCTTTGACAGCACAATGCTCCGGTTGCAAGAGTCGAGTCGGCGGTTCGGGTTCAAGCCCGAGGGCTTTGCCACCTCGATCTGGGACGAGTCGCTGTACCAGGCGTGGTCGAGTATAGTGTGCTCTCTGATTCCGAATATGGCCACGTTCCAAAAGCATTTGAAGAACTTTGGCGAGATTAGCGAGGCGCGGGAAGTAGTGCTGTTTGAACGCACCACTTTCTTAGTCATTTCGCATGTTACGCAAGGAACACAAGGGCAGCTTGATCGCAAACGGTTTGAAAAGATTAGCAATATCATCAAGACTTTTAAACAGAGCTGTTCGAAGATGCGGTCGCATTTCCAAACAGTGTCGCTGCAGGGCCAGTACTGCTCGGCCTACATCGACACATTGACTCCAAATACATTCATCATGGTCGTGCTGCCGCCGGCCAAGAGCAATGAGGACTTTTCCGGCGACATTCAGGGCAATGCCGTGATTACGAATATCAGGGCTTCTAGGGAGTGGTTTGAGAAGATAGAGCTCGATAGTTGATATTTTTACTACTACCACTTGCTACTACTAACAATCCTAATATTCAAATCTAATATCCAAACACCTTACTCTGCAAATATAAACACCCATGAAGCATAAGAAACACTAAAACGAAAATTCCAAAAGCCGTATAGAATTAGTTGAGCCCCACCCTCCATTAAACGCGCGCGCACGCACATGCTGACCAGGGTCTGCTCAGAATCTCGCTTTATCAACGCCTGCGGGCTATCACAACCAAAATAGACACTTTCCACTCACTCACCTTGTCAGGCTCATACAACCACAGCGCCCACATGTCGCACGAGCTATAGCTCTCTGTCCTCCTTCCAACAAGTTTTTCAGAATGGCCCAGACAACGAACCGGCTACGGCGCCGGAATATTGTCTTCTCGCCACAATCCTCAACGACGGCGGCGGCGGGGCAGTCCTTGTCTGACATACCGACTTCATCGTCACCATCATCCATCGAAACTTCACCCTCAGCCCTCCAACCAGCATCTTCTACGTCTTCTACACCAGCATCTGACAGCACGGCACTAACGACCTCTTTGCATAACAATGGAACCACCACTGCATCTACTAATAGCACGGCGACGTCAACATCGGCAACCCCGGCAGCATCATCCACCACGCCGAGTTATTCATTCGGCTTACAAGCACCAGACAACGGTTCGAACGGGCTGAAATACCTCTATTTCATATTTCTGGTGGCTGCTGTGATCATAATTGCGCTTGTTGCAAGGTACATATTCATCAAACGGCGACGGGCGCAAAAGCTGCAGAAATCAGAGCTGTTCCGGTCAGAGGCGCTTCGCCGCGACGTGGAAACAAGTGCAATACGAGAGTCCAACGCATCAGCATCGTCGTCGAATAGTCATCAGGAGATGATAGAGCGGCATGACCCAGAGAGCATGGAACAAGTGTGGCAGAACCCTCCGCCTCCTTACCCGGCACATGTGCACCTAAAACCTCCTATATACGTACATGAAGAAGAGGACGAAGAAGAAGAGGATGTGCCGAGTGATAGACCTACAAGCTCATCGTCCACTGAGCCGGTACTACGCAGCAGCCGCAGAAACGACCAAGACCACGACCACGACCATGACCACGACGAATTCACAGACGACGGGGGCATCACCCCGCCGACACGCTCACCGACCGTTCATTAATAATGCCGGTTTTATTTACTTTAAATTATTTGATTCTCTAACTCTTTATAACTTATTCTATTACCATCAGAAAAGAGCCGATATTATATACAAGAGACGCTTTTCTTGATTGAATATACACTTTTCAACCCCTAGAACCCTAGAAGAACCACCACCACTTTTTGTTGTTACGGGCTGGGGTTCCCAGGCTCTTCATCGAACTATCTACACTTTTGCCGATATTGAATCCCCAGGACCGCAATTTCTTTACAATCGGCGGCGTGATTGCAGCCGTCAGCGGTATCCGTACAAAGATGAACACCGTCTTGTGGATTATATACGCGACCGTGAACTCGGCCACCAGCAGGTTCCAATTCAGCGAACTTCCTTGACTCCCTTCTCCTCCATTACTTGAACCTGGCTTTGGCGCAGTTTTCAAATCCTCCTCAGCAGTGCTCATATTGAAAAACTCACGTACCGCCACTTCCCACCGCGTAATCCGCTCCTGGCCCGCCGAGTGGACAAACAGGAAACACAAGGGCAAGTCGACCGCCGACAAGCCGAGATAGACTCCCACCGCAGCCCAGCCGTACTTCTTAGCCAGGTCCTTGAGCGAGTTGCCGGCTTTTTTGGCGCTGTCTTTGGCCTTCTGGCTCTGGGTCTTGCTCTCGTGTGATGCTGCCTGCTTGGCCGCCTCGTTCCACCTGATGCTGGACCAATGGAAGTCCCGTTTGATTGTAGTTCGTCGGATCAACGGTTGTGTGAATGTGAATCTTGTCGTCGTCGTGGCCAATTGAGGCAGCCGCAGCATCGTAAGTGGTCTCCTTAGCAGCATGGTCTATGGGAAATTGTGGGTGGACAGGGTTGGTTTCGTTGCTTGTGGCAAAATTGTCGTGTGCCCACTGCTCTCGGCGATAGAGCAGTGGTGCGGCTGAGATCTTTTAAAGTCCATCGACGGATTTGTTTTTGTGTAATCTACTTTGAGAATTGATAATGCTAATGTGGATTGAATAAATGAGCGATATACGGAAATAAATGCTCTTTAATACTATGAAATGGGTATTTTCCTCTCCTCGCCTCGCCTACAACTTGGTCAATCTGGCCGGCTTCCATTGAGGCGACCTCTTTTCCTGGAACGCCAACAACCCTTCGCCTACATTCGCCATGTTCTGCACTTGCTGGTGCTCGAGCAACGCCCCCAGTTTCGTCTGCTCCGCCGGCGTTAGTTTGGTATCCTCCACGCCTCGCCGGATCGAGATCAAACTAGCCTGAACAGCCTCCGGCGACCCCAATGCAATGCTTCGAGCATACTCCAATGCCCTCGGAACCACGTCCTCTGGTCGCTCCACCACCGCGTTGATCAACCCCCAGTCCAACGCCGTTTCGGCAGAGATTGGCTCGCCGACCAACGCCAGCTCCACGGCCCGCTTGAGCCCCAGGTGCCGCCCAATTCGAGGCAGAGCGCCTGCCATCGCCGTCACGCCGCGTCGCACCTCTGGAAGTGCGAGTGTGGCGCTTTTGCATGCGACAGCCAGGTCGCAGTTGATGACCGTCTCGGTGCCGCCGCCGTACGACGACCCGTTCAACGCGGCAATGATGGGCTTGCACGACGACCGGTCGGAAATGCCCATAAACCCATTGTCCGAAAGTGACCGCGCAGACGTCTCCAGATTCCCGCTCTGGATCTGCTTGAGCCAATCTTTCAAATCGGCGCCGGCTGAGAACACTCGGCCGGTGCCGGTCAGAATGGCACACACGAGCGACTCGTCATCTTCAAACGCCTGCCACAGCTCAAGAAACTTCTTGTGGTACGACGACGGGACGGAATTAAGGGCCTTTGGTCTGCTCAGAGTCACCAGCAAGAACCTGCCTTCTAGAATCTGCACCGAGAATATGTCGTTGGAGAATTGAGAAAAGTCCACCATTTTTTGTTCTCTCGGGAAGTGGTGCAAGCTTGCAGACGAAATTCAAGACTTATATAGGACTCTCAAGCACTAATATTCTCCACAAACTCCTGTACCAACCTGCAATGTTGAATCACCAACAAAGTTGATCGATGCCCGCTTAAAGATCCAAGCCCCACACACAAAAAAGCTCCGAGGCACGTTGCGCGCGCGGTAGGCGTTTTCCCCACACTGAGCGAAAGAGGCTCATATGTTGATTTTGTCTCTTAAGTGTATTTATTTGCGGCCCTTTCACGTTCATCCTCTTCATATACAACCACTACCACCAAAGATGGGCCTTTCATACAACAAGTGGAAGCTGTACGAGGTTACCCAGCCAGTCGAGGGCGTGCTGCACATCAAACTCGACCGGCCGAGGGCTCTCAATGCGGTCAACACCGAGTCGTGGACCCAGTTCAAGCAGATCTTCGACCAGGCCGAGTTTGATCCCGACGTCCGAGCCATTGTGCTGAGCGGCAACGGTCGAGCGTTCTGTGCCGGTCTCGATGTCAAGGCTGCTGCAAGCGAGATGACCGAGTGGGAAGACGTTGATGACTCGCGACGGGCTATCTACCGGTACAACTTCATCAAGCGGTTCCAGGCGTCCATGTCCCGGCCGTACACCATCAACAAGCCCGTGATTGCTGCCGTGCATGGGTTCTGTGTCGGAGTGGGGATTGATATAATCTCAGGGTGCGATATCCGGTACGCCGCCAAGAACACTGTGTTCTCGATCCGAGAGGTTGATATTGGCATGGCTGCCGATATGGGCACGTTGCAGCGAATGCCAAAGCTGGTCAACAACCTGGGATGGTTCAAGGAGACTGCGTTGACTGGCCGAGACTTCAAGACGGACGAAGCTCACCAGCAAGGATTGATTGACCGGGTGTTTGAGGACCACTCGCAGACGGTGAACAAGGCCATTGAGCTCGCACAGGTCATTGCGGCCAAGTCGCCCGTCGCAGTGTTGGGCACCAAAAAGTCCATCAATTATGCGTTGGATCACAATCACGAAGACAGCTTGGAGCAGATTGCCGAGTTCAATGCCCATGCAGCTGGCCATGATTTGATGGTCGGCGCCGGCGCCGCGTTGCAGAAGCAAAAGCCGAAATATGCAAAGTTATAGAATAGAGAGGGTTCATGTACGTTTGAAAAATGATGTAATTTTCTTATTGTCTTTGGCTTTGGTCGTTGTCGGACTGACAATCTTGGGTTTTTTGGATGGAGAGTTGGACTCTGAGATTGGTCGCTTAGTATGACTTTGGGGTTCTTTCTTAGTCTCACCACTATTTGTGTCCTTGTTCTCCTCCGCCTTCTTGAAGAAGTTGGAAATAGTAGCTTTCGAGTCTTTAATCGGTTGAGTAAGACCCTGGTAGTCGTTACTCAACTTGCCCACATCCGGGGACACTTGGTAAATCTCCAACTTACCCGCATCCATCGGCTTCAACAGCGCCAGAAACTCGTCAGGGCTATCGTTCCATTTATCGCCCAGCCTCAACCACTTGTCCACGTCCTCAGGCTCGAGAATCACCGGCATACGGTCGTGCAGCCACGCCATGTCGCCGTGCGCATCGGTCGTCACGATAGTGTACGTGAACAATTGCTCGTTATTCTCGGTCACCTTGGTGTTGACATCCCATAACCCTGCGAAACACAGTAAGTTGCCGTCTTTTCGTCTAACGTAATGCGGGATGCGGTGGGTGTCACTCCGTTTCTGCCACTCGTAGTACCCGTCCGCGAGCACGACGCACCGGTTGCGCTGCTTGATGCCGTTCCAAAGACCTTTGTTCTGAGCGAGCGTATCTGATCGTGCATTGAACGTGTATGATATCTTGGGTTCACTTGAAAAAGATGGAACTACGCCCCACCGCATCCAGTCGACGACGTGCCGTGTAGTACTGTCGCCGCTGGAGTCCGGCTCGGTGGACTCTTGTCGGTATACAGGCCCGTACCGTCCGGGACTGACATTAAACTGGATAGTACTCTGTCTCCCTGTTCTTACTTCGTCAATCGCCAGATTTGTACGTTCAATCCGTTCTTGGAACTGTTGCGACGGGCCAAATGCGTACCGTCCACACATTCTGGAGAGTTGAGAGTTTCCACGACACAGCCGCATCCTCCTTGAACTCTTACACACCACCACCACCATGATTCGGTACGGTCTGAGAGCACTTGGGAAACCAGGCCGATTTATACGAACCATCCCAAGCTCGAGAGCGATTACCAACTACTTTGTGTTTTCAGAAAAGGGCGCAGAGAGTAGTGGTGACCAACAGCATTTCTCCGGCCAACCTCCACCAGATCCAGAGCAGCAAAAGGCACGACGAAGAGGACCACTAGTCGCTATTGGTACCGCTCTCACTGCATACATTGCGTTCAAGTTATACACATGGCACAACTTCCCGCCCGAGGTGGCCGCCAAGCTAAGGGAGGGCCTGAGGGCCGAGATTGACGGCAACGGCAAGGGATTCAAGGACTACAACATGGCGCTGGAAAAGTACCTGGAGGCGCTCAAAATCGCCGACGAGATGGACATGGACCCGATAAGTGACGAATATACAGGGTTACAGATCAAGATTTGCGAAATGTACGAAAAGCTGGGCATGGCCGACGAGGCTCGACTCATGTACCGCGAAATCGGCGTATCCTACGTGCAAGCATTGAGTGCCCGTACTGTTCCTCATTCTCTAAGGGCGCATATCATCCAGCGAGACCTGCGTGTCGCGCTCAAAACAGCCATGAACGAGAGTGCCAAGGACCCGAACCTGGCCAAACTCGGGCTGTTGATCCATTTCAAAGTAGCACAAGCAGAAGTAGCATCAAAAAGCCCGCATCTGAAAGAAATGATCGAGAGCCAGGAGCCCAAGACCCAGCTGGCTATCGGTATCAACCTTGAGGACGACAAGAGCAACAAGCATCCCAAAGACGCATGGCAGCCGTTCCGCGACGAGCTGTTCAACGCACGAGACATGTACGTTGCATTGTGCCTGGCCACTGGTGATTTGGGACATGCGCTACAAACCAAGCTGGCCACCACCGAGTGGATGGCGGTAGCTGGGTGCGACGTTTCGCAGCTGTTAATGTCGTTCTACAACGTCGGGTCCATCTTCTACATCCAAGCCGAGGAGCTAGAAGTACGCGAGCTTGCACAAGTCGGCAAAGCCGCCGAGGACAGCAAACGGCTTGCTGAAGACAGCATCAAGAACTCTGCGGCTTGCTTCAATGCCATTTTGGAAGTAGTCGACAAGCTGCCGGGGTCCAAGCGGCGCGACCACGAAGTATCGGAGGTGCAGGCAATGTCGATATACGGGCTCGGGGTGATCTCGCTACATAAAGGTGACTTGACAAAGGCTTCGGAACAGCTGAGAGAGGCTCGCCTACGGGCCAAGGGCATTGGTCTCAACGACTTGATGGACTCGGCTGAGACGGAGCTGACCAAGCTCGACCGCATACTCAAGGAGCAAAAAGAGGGCAAGAAAGCCGGCGACCACCGGTTTGAGTCGCCTCGAATGGATGTTTTGCTTTTGAAAAAGGATTATAACGACGAGTAGTAATGTAAATAGATCAATATAAGATGCCGGTGCGGCTGTAATTCTTTTAAGATATTCGGCTATCGCCACAAAATTTCCAGCCGAGACATTTTCCACCACCGCCGAGAGATCCATCACCAAGAGAGAGATCACATCTCACAAAACTCTCTGCATCAGCACATTTAAATAACAACGGATGCTACGCATAGCCTCAAGGACAACGAGACTGGCTGGCGTGTCGCCGTTGCGGCTACGGGCTGTAAATGGCTGTCGCCGCTATACCACTTCAAATCAGTATCACGACGACGAGCTACGTCAAGCATTCGATTCACCCGTATACGGCCGGCAGCTGGTATCCAGCAGCAGCCAAGCCACAGGTCTCTTCGACAACCCGTACCTGTCGTCACCCGAGGGCATCACCCGCTTCGCAGCCGACTCTCTGGACAAAGCACAAGACCTGGCCGCCAAGATCACTGCCCACAACCAGACACCTGCGGCGCTGCGCGACACTGTACGCAACCTGGACATTTTGAGCGACACGCTGTGCAAAGTGATCGATATGGTAGCGTTTGTGCGCATGTCGCACCCGGATACCAAGTTTCTTGCCGCGGCGCAGGCGGCGCACGAGCACTTGTACGAGTACATGAACGTGCTCAACACCAGTGTGGAGATGTACTCGGTGCTGGACCGTGTACTGGGGGACAAAAACATTACAAGTGCATTGAGCAATGAGGAGCTGCAAGTGGGGAAGATTCTGCTGGCCGATTTCAAGCGGTCCGGAGTGCAGCTGAACCCGGAGACACGGGCCGAGTTTGTGGGCATTTCGAACGAAATCTCCATTTTGGGACAGCAGTTCTTGGTCGAAGCGAGCCCGGTGAAAGATTATGTGACGTTTTCAACAAGGCAAGTATGGGGGCTGGACCCCCAGCTGGCTAAACGGCTGACGCGGTTTGGCAAAGTGCGCATCCCAACGTCGGGGCCCATTTCGAACGTTGCAATGCGGACAATTGCTGACGAGAATGTGAGAAAAGAGCTGTGGCTTGCTCAGCGTACCGCGAGTGCACAGCAGGAGTCGTACCTGAGCCAGATGCTGCAGGCGAGGGCCAAGCTGGCCAAACTCATGGGTGCACAGAGCTACGGCCAGTACGAGCTGCAGGGCAAGATGATCAAATGCCCGGAGAACGTGAACAAGTTTCTGCAATCTCTCGCAGACCGGGCATTCCCATTGGCTCAGAAGGAATTGGCCAATCTGCGCAACCTCAAGCAACAAACGGGCGATGGGTCTGCACTGCAAGAGTGGGACCGCGAGTACTATGCGGCCAAGTTTTTGCAGAACCGCAGGTCAAGGACGTATGCGCCGGATTCTCTGTCGAGCTACTTTTCTCTCGGAACGGTCATGCAGGGTCTTTCGCGGCTATTTTCAAACATCTACGGGATCAAGCTCGTGCCGGAGCAGACTAAACAGGGCGAGGTATGGCACGAAGACGTGCGGCGGCTCAATGTTGTCTCAGAGACTGAAAGCGGTAGTGAAGAAGAAGTCGGCGTGATATACTGCGACTTGTTTGAACGAGAAGGAAAGAGTCCGAATCCGGCCCATTTCACCGTGCAGTGCTCGAGGCAGGTGTACCCTGACGAGCCCGAGTTCCAGCACTCGTCCATTGACCTGTTGCAACTCGCTGATGGGCGCAAGTTCCAAAAGCCTATCATTGCACTGGTATGCGACTTTTCACAGACACACAGCTCTTCCTCGTCAGATTCATGCGCACTATTAACGTTTGGCGAAGTCGAGACGCTGTTCCACGAGATGGGCCATGCGATCCATTCCATGCTCGGCCGCACCGCGCTACACAACGTGTCGGGCACCCGCTGCGCAACAGACTTTGTCGAGCTGCCCAGCGTGCTCATGGAGCGGTTTGCAGCCGACCCTAGAGTGCTGGCATTGTATGCTCGGCACTACCAGACCGGCGAGCCACTCCCATACCCGCTACTGCAATCGCATCTCCAGGTGCAGGCCACGTTCCGCCACTCGGACGACTACTCGCAAATCAAGCTTTCTATGCTGGACCAAGTACTTCACTCGTCGCGAGCATTGGAACCAAACTTTGACCCGCACGAGATTTACTACCAGCTTGAACGCCAACGCGGGCTCTTTGAGCCGCACCGAGCCTCACAGTGGCACACGTACTTTGGACACTTGTTTGGCTACGGCGCCACGTACTACTGCTACTTGTTTGACCGCGCCATTGCTGACCGGATCTGGAAGCAGATATTTGCGGCAGATCCAACCAGTCGAGAAAGTGGCGAAAAGTTCAAGAACGAGGTGCTGGCGTGGGGCGGGTCGCGGGATCCATGGCAGTGTGTCGCGAGTGTACTCGATGACCCGTCACTGGCTTGTGGCGACGAACAAGCCATTTTGCGTATCGGCTCTTCGATACAATTGTAATAATTTACACAAATTTTTGAAGAAGGCATTATATATATTTTTGTACATTAAAAACTACCGTTTGCCCAGTTGAATTTTGGATTTTTTTCAGGCTAGCATTAAATTTTTTTTCAGGGTTCGTAACAAATTAGCTAGACTGCATAACCTGCCAGACACGGATCTGGTTGTCAGTGTAACCGGCAAACAAGTTCTGGCCATCGGCGGACCAGGCCAAGGAGATGACCTCTGGCTGCTTGCCGCCCTGGGCAGCAAAGTCTGGCTTGAGCTCGTCGATCAAGTCTCGCTTCTCCAAGTCGTAGACCTTGATGGAGGACGAAGTGGCGGCGCAGAGCCAGTATCGGTTTGGAGAGAAGGTCAAGGCGTGGATCTCGTCGCCGGATGGAAGCGAGTAGAGGTGGGCCGACGAGTTCAAGTCCCACAAGATGATGGAGCCGTCCTTACCACCAGAAGCGCAGAGAGATCCATCTGGGGAGATGGTGATGGAAGAAACGTAGCCAGTGTGGCCAACGAGGTCGGCCTTGAGCTGTGGGTTCTGGATGTCCCAAACCTATATTATTGTTAGTTGCTTGATTCTTTTAATAGTGGTGGATCAGTAATTTCATGGTTTTAATGTCTCATTCGGGCTTGTGAAACCCGTCTGAAGTAGCAAATATCGAAAAAACCATCATTTCCACCACAAATTTTCCATTTAAACATACCTTGACGAGCTTGTCCCAGCCGGCAGAGATGATGGTGTGGTTCTTCTCGGCAGCTGGAGAGAATCGAACAGCAGAGATCCAGTCATTGTGGCCCTTAGCCTGCTCGTAGGTGAACTTGCAGTCACCAATGGTGTTCCAGACCTTGATGGTCTTGTCTCGACCAGAAGACACAATCTGTCGGTTGTCTGGGGAGAAGGAAACGGACAAAACGTCGCTGTTGTGGCCCACAAATCGCTGCAAGGTGGCACCCTCGTTCAAGTCCCACAGTCGCAAAGTCTTGTCCCACGAAGCAGAGATGGCGTAGGCGCCGTCCTGGGAGATGGCAACGTCCTGCACAATGTGCGAGTGGCCGTGGAGCGATCGCTTTGGCACGCCGTACGCAGACTCGTCTCGGGTCAAGTTCCAGATAATCAACGATCGGTCTCGGGACGCAGAGAGCAAAATGTCCGGGTTGCTGGCGGAGGTGGCCAATGCAGTGACCCAGCCGTTGTGGCCTTCCAAAGTGCCTCGGAGCACAAGAACTTCGTTACTCATAATGTGGTCGTTAGTTTGATGTGAGAGGGTTGAGAATTGGATGGTTTAGAATGGATATCTTTGAGTGGGTTGCGCGCGCTGGTGGGAGCGTGTGGCACTCGAGCGGGCCATTTTTCACTCGCTAGGGCGTGATGAAATGTACGCTGCGAGTATTTAGGGCACGCAGCCCTAGAATTTCCGAACTTGGTTATTTGGATAATTGAATTTAGATTAGCTGATAAATAAATAGTGGTTTATGGTAAATAGATTACAAGTAATGTCCGCCATTGAGTCCAGGCTGAATATATAATAGCCGTTGAATATAAAGCCATGAATGTAAGAACCTGTTGAATGTAGCTCTGTATATAGCTCCCTCATAGTATATCGTCTTGCAAGTTTTGTCGTGAATGGCTCACGATACTCCCTAGCTGTCCACCTCCATCTTGCTCTCATCACCTTCATCAACTTCCGCCTTCAACAACCCGTCCACGACCTGCCACAGCTGCTGCTCCTTCTGCTCGCCTATCCAGTCCGCCTTGGCGGCCAGCGACAGCGGCAGCACCTTCTCCTTCGACTCTTGGTGCAGCAGCCGAATCTCCTTGCGCAGCCCGACCGACACCGTCTCCAGCAGCGCAAAGTACTTTTGCGTGCTTTCTTTAAAAGTCGTCTTGGCGTCGGGTGAGTCGTTGGAATTGGAGGCAGACTTGCCGTCCACCAACGCGGTCACTGCTTCGGAAGCGGTCTCCAGCAATTCGATGATTTTCTGACTACTGTTAGCTCTGGAACTGAAAGAAGAAGTCATACCAAGTCAATTTGGTGAAGATCAGAGAGCCGTTTCTTCACGTCCTCAGTCGCCATGGGCGCGACTGACAGGTCGATTGGCTCGTCGACATTGTGCACGAGCATTTGGTGGTGTGGAGTGGGAGCGAAATTGTGGGGGGAGTAATGAAGGGAACTAAGAAAGCAACGCAATTACACTAGATGATACTAAAATTCATAAAAGTAAGAAAAAAAATTTAAAGTCTGGTCTTGACCTTGTATCCCACTGCGGCGGCGAGGATGGCGACCCAGAAGGTGACGCTCTTGAACAGGTTCGTAAGCAGGCTCTTTCGCACCGGTCCCGATCGGCCGTACCACGGCTTGGGCTCGGACATGCTGGTGTACACGGCGTTCTTCTTGGCCGTGAACGGCGGGTACCGCACATTGATCAGGAACTCTGCCCAGAACGGCTGTCGTAGAACTGCTCGCTGGTGCGAAAACGCATCAAAGCCGTGCTTGCCGTGGTACGCCCCGACACCAGACTCGCCAATGCCGCCAAACGGCACCGACGAGCAGGCGACATGGATCAAGGTGTCGTTGACGATAGAGCCACCGGACCGGGTCTTGGACATGATCAAGTCGGCCTGCTTCTTGTCGTTGGTGAACACGTACAGCGCGAGCGGGGTGTCGTGGTGCTCAATGACAAAATCGACACCTTCATTCTCCAAATTGTCCACCGAGATGAGTGGCAAAATTGGGCCAAAGATCTCGTCTTCCATGGTCGCGTCGCCGGCAACCACGTCGGCCACAATGGTCGGCTCGATCCACAACGACGCGGCGTCGACGTGGCCGCCGTGCACAATGCGGCCCTTGGTGTTGTCGATAATGGCCGCCAGCCGCGTGTACAGCCGCTCGTTTGGAATATGTGCAAAGTCCTTGTCGTCCTTGGACATGTTTGGATAGAACTCTTCAATAGCGTTCTTCAATTCAGTAATCAACTTGTCCTCAATTCCCCGTTCCACTAGAATATAGTCTGGGGCAACGCACGTCTGGCCGGCATTAGCTAGCTTGCCCCAGATGATTCGTCGAGCAGAGACCCGCAAATCAGCAGTTCGCGACACAAACGTAGGCGACTTGCCTCCCAATTCCAAAAGAGTCGGGGTCAAGTGCTTGGCGGCGGCCTGGGCGACGATTCGGCCGACTCGAGTAGAGCCGGTGACCATAATCTTGTCCCACTTTTGCTCCAGCAGCAGACTCGTCTCCGGGATGCCGCCATTGACGACTCGCACCACGTCCGGGTCCATCACGCTCTCAACCATCAGCGTCATGGCCCTGCTTGTGTTTGGAATGATCTCGGTCGGCTTCCACAGCACCGTGTTGCCTGCAGCGACGGCGGTGGCGATGGCCACCAACGACAAAAACACTGGGTAGTTCCACGGCGTGATGATGAGCACGGAGCCGTACGGGATTCTGCTAATGACCGGGCTGGAAGTGAAGAACTTGAGCCCCGGCCAGCCGACCGTCTCGTCTTTGGACCATGCCGGCAGCTTGTTGATCAAGTGGTCGATTTCATGGAGCGTTCCCTGGAACTCGAGCAAGTTGGATTCGTATGCGTTTCGCTTCAAGTCCTTTTCAATGCCCTCGGCAATCAGGTCCTGGTAGTCCTTCACGCCGTAGTACAGGTTGCGCAGCTGCTCGAGACGTTTGGCGATGGGGATGGAGATGCCTGCTCGGTAACCCTTTTTCACTTGGTCCACCCGTGCAATCACCTCCTCTGGCGCAGTGTCCATGGGGATATGTTCGTAGGAGACTTTGGCAATAGTCATTGTGTTTGTTGATGGTATTTTTTTTTGAAGAAGTGGCTGTGAATATATACTGATCAAAGTATAAATTAGCCGAAAGGAGGGGGTATGGAGGTGGTCAGGTTGGGGGAGTATCGATGGAGAGGCTTTTTATGTCCATGTCAATCCGCAGAACAGCAACATTGCGGCGGAGATGCAAATTTGGAACATGAGAAGAATAAATATACAATATAGACGACTATTCTCTAATATTCTCTAATACTCCTTCTACTAACATCCATCCTTTCTCTCCACACTTTCCATATAAACATGTGCGCGTGGCCGCCACCAGCAAACACAAATAAAAAGTTTCAGCCGAACACGCGCGTTGAAGGGCTTTGAGACATTAAAGGCGGGCTTTGCTGTTTAATTTTTGGAGGGGGCAGTGCGGCTGACTATTCGGGTGTAGAATTCCCAACCGCGTGCACACGCGCGTACCTATTACATAATCCTCATATTTAGTGCTTACCCAATTGCTTACCGCTCTCTCCAGCCAATCAGCGCACAGATCCATATCAGTTGGTACCACTTTCTTATCAGTTGTCCATATATAATCATCTGCTGATCCCTTTCCATGCTAACCTTCGCGACATTTCGCCTGTCACATACAATATGAACGATTAACTATCGACATTTTGACTTTTTCTATTTCTTTTCAAAAAGCACGTTTTTGCTTGTCCTCGTGTGCCGGTTACCCGCCTGGCAATGATGCAATTCCGCGGTTGCAGTTCCCAATCGGGGGCTAGTTCCCTTGAGTAGAACGAGCCAAGCCAACGTGACTCTTGCAACTTGTGTGTTTATAAGCCAACACTTCTCCTGAACTTTTTTCTCCACATTCAATACTACAAATCAAAGAAATGGTTCTCACTGGACGAGGAGGCTACGGCAATCACCACACTAGCACCACCACCACACGAGCTCCGTCGAGCTCACCACCACCTGTGAAGAAATTCACTTCCCCACAACAAACGGTCAAGACGGGCCGCGGCGGGTTTGGCAACCGGTTGCCAGCAGACAAGACGGACTTCCCGTCGACGGTGCAGTACCTGCACGAGGCGGATGCCAGGGAACATGTACCGCTGGAGCGAGGGTATTATACTGGTCGAGGCGGACGGGGCAACTTTGTTGAGAGAAAGTCCAAGCACGTCAAGGGCAAGTTGTCGACTGATTCTGACGAGTCGTCACTAAGCGCAATGTTCTCTGCTCCGCATATAATGAAGGATTCGATGAAGGACGCAAGTCTGTGGTCCAAGCTCAAGACCACTCTTTCTCATTAGATTTTTTCTGGACCTCTTGTATATATTTATTCTAACGATTAATGATTATGATTTTATTCTCTGCAAAGTTCTAGATTTCATTTCAGTGAAATAATTCTGAAAATATTCTGAAAATATTCTATTATTCCACCTGCTCTCTTCCCCTGTTTCCCTAAAAGCCTAATTGAGCCGCAACCCTTATTGAAATCTCTCCATGATTCAAAGTACCTCTTACACAAACATCAAACTGTACATAATCTTCATTAGTTCTTAACACTTTATATAGATACATGATGCAACACACATACCTCACCTCATATCACAGTCCCTAAGAACTCTATTTCGCCCAGACACCGTCTCTCCCCCAGAATAGAGTTCCAATGCCGCAGCTTTAAAACACAAGGAATGATGTACTATCAACTCTCATCCACACACACACACAAACATGGCGAGACGGATATGGAACTCTCTAATGCTCGTGGTGGCCATGGCGATGGTCATCTCACTGTGCCTGTTGTTCATCAGCCTCCATCAAGGAACGTCGCCATTACGCGACGATTACATGCCGGGCCAGTACGTGGATCCGAACCGCAGTAAATTGCGCAAGACTTCTTTACAGCTGGAGATTGAAAAAGTGGTCGAAAGCATGAGGCTCAAGATGGTGAGGGAGTTGAAGGAGCAAGTGGACGTGGAGGTGGATAAGCAGTTTAAAAGGATTGACAAGGAGGTGGAACGCAAGAAGAAGGAGGCGGAGCAGGCGAAGAAGAAGCTGGACGAGGCCAAGAAACAGCATGATGATGAGAAGAAGAAGGTGGACGACGAGAAGAAGAAGTTAGAGGACGAGAAGAAGAAGCTGGAGGAGGTGAGACTGGACGCGGAGAAGGAACGGAAGAAGCTGGAGGCGCAGATCCAGAACAAGGAGGGTGGAAGCGGGAATAAAGATGAAGAGAAGAAGAAGGAGGAGGAGAGGAAGAAGGCGGAGGAACGGAGGAGGGCAGATGCGACATTGACGAGCACGACGAGAACGAGTAAGACGACGACTGTGGCGAAGAGGTGGCCAGTTCAGACTAGTCGGTGGTCGGTTCCCACAAGCCGCATTCCTTCAATTCGGATTGCATCAAGTGGGGTTCCTAGTCGAATTCCCACGGGTCGCACCTCAAGTCATTCAAGTTCACCCCGAATCCATACAATGTGATATACAATTTCTTTACATAAAAATTCTACTACTTTGCCTGTTTAATACCGGACATCATCTCCTCCTTTGTGATCAAATGGCCAATCGTCTCGACATGGTTCAACAAGGTCGATATATTGTTGGCCCACTCGTTCAACACATCATTCGCGTCCTTGGGCTTTGAGAAGGAGACAATCCTCTCCGGGCGGTTGATTCGCGCATAAATAGTGCCCTGCGTGACGAGTTTGGACAAGAACTGCTCCGTCTCGGCCTCTGGCAAGTCGAGCAACTCGGTCAACCGCGGCGTCCGGATCCTGGTATAAAAGTTGGACACCATACGGATATTGTGCTCAATGACTCGCTTCCTCAAGTCTGCGTACCGTTCAGCGCCCTCGGCAGTGTCGGTGCCAAACACCCACGTCTGCTTGAGCGGCGGACCGTACACTTGGTCCACCACGGGCCACCGCATCAGCTCCGACTTGGTGAACTGCTTGAGCAGCTCTTGATGGGTCGGCAAGCTCTGCAGCTTCTTGTCGAGCTGGATCTTGTGGATCAGATCCGATTGCAAATTGTCGTACGGCGACAAAATGATGAAAAACACAATACATTCCAACGCTTCCTTCCACATGTGTTCCTGTTCCAGCACCCGCGGAGTGTCGTACACGGCCTGGTAGTACTGGCACACATCCAAGTACTTGTGGCTGTGCAATGCAATCTTGATCAACAAGTCGTAGTACTGCAGCTTCAAGTCGTGTACTTCTTCTTTCTTGAAATACCGTGGCAGGATCCGTCGCGACGCAATCTCTGCTTGTGTAAAATCACCCCGCTTGATATACAGCTCAATCTGCTCCAGAATAAACTCCGTCTTTTCGCGCTGGTCCATCGATCCATACGTCTCGACTTGCAGCTCGCCCAATATCTCGCACGCCGCGTCCACGTCGCCGCCATCTTCCTTGATCTTGGACAAGATGCGCGACACACGTGCCCGCTCCACCTCGACAAAGATCTTGCCCTCTGTCACGGTTCGAATATTCTCAATTGTGTGCACTTTGGTCTTTTGGTCGGGCGCCTGGTCCAGCACCGCAATCACCTCCTGCACCAGCGCGGCAATCGCCTGCTTCAGCTGTCCGTGCTTCTTGCTCAGCAACTGGAGCTGCTCGTTCATCACCTCCCATTGGTGGTTGGCTATCGTCAGCTGCACAATGCGTGTCAGCACCCGCTTCGATGAGGCCAGGTCGCTGCCTTGACGGGTCTTTTTTTCGAGCACAAGCAGCCGCTCCAGTGCATTGTCAAAGCTGAGCGTGTCAATCTCTGGGAACTCGCGGTCCAGCTCTTCTGTGAAATCTTTCTCCGCCTTGATGAATACCTCGTCGGACATGTTGATGGGTGTGGTGGTGGTGGTGGATGTTGTGGGTGGCACTAGATGTGTAATGGATGTGTGTGGGTTGGGCGCGCACAGGATTTTGGTGTTGTGCGGCGCGGTGCGGCGCAATCAGTGCGGCACTAGTTTGATCTTAGATTGAGTACATTCGTTCAATTGTTCACGCTTTCCGATATCATTTGAACTGTGACACTCCTTTCCAACAATACCGTCTTGCCATGTTAGCTTATTGGCATGAGGTCTCTGAGCGATGGAACTCGCCACTTTTCGCGAGATTCGTCGCAACACACTCTTTTGATCCTGGGTAAGTAATGCCTAGGATTTCATCCAGGTTTTCGTATGTTTTCCTGAAGAATTAGTATGGTATTGTTATAAGTATGTTATGTATAATTGATACCAAAGATTCAAAAAAAAATAGATACATTTCCTCAAATTGTTTTGCTCGCACGTGTGTCTTTGGTTCAGTTTCATACATGAGCGCTCTTGGGTCAGGGTTGGGCCCCATGGGACACGGCTCTGTCGCTGGATTTTGCTAGTGATCCTAGGGATCAACGATCCGTGTGCTGAATTCCATCGAGTAAACCACTGCTCTATTTTGAAAGTGTGGGTGTGCAATTTGATCTCAGTGGACTCAGTGCTATTGAGTCATCCAATTGCTAAACTTTGCAACATTGGAACTAGCCGTGTACGATGATATAAGTTCCTGAACCTTGCAATTTCTGGACAATGTATACGAATATATCAGAGTCATTGTATTAAAGTTGTAGAATCATCTAGTGCTCAATAAAATCCCAGAGTCTTGGGCACCACATTAATCGTGTCGTGGAGTGGCGCGTGTTCACCCACCACATGGACCATGTCATACGGGGCCAATTTCATAATCTATGAAACGGGTTACCCTGTCCATCTCCCAAAAAGTATAAATGAAGCACGAATTCCGCATCCAATTTCAATGTTCTTCAGCCACAATAATGTGGCTCGATCTGCTATGTGACCTCTCCAACGTGTTTAAAAATGTAGCTCAATAAAATTGCTAGTTGTCTATTGCTAACCTTGCTCAGCGGAATACTCACAGTCTTTAGTGAACGATGCTTTCATTTTCACAATCATAAGAGCTCATAATATACCGATATTCACAAAGCATCAGTTTGTACGAATTGACGTCCATATGCTTCCTGTGCAATGTAGAACCGACCATTACCCGCGTTTCTCTCAACTACTTGTTTATTTAAGACGATTTGGTAGCCCTTGTGCAATTCAAAGCACACTATTAGAATAAGCTATAGAGCCTCTCTTGAATTCATCTGCAAAAGTTTGTTAAAAAGTGCCGTCGAAAGATACTCCGATCTAGAGTGAATCGACTCGTGTTATTTCTCATTTAATTGATAAGCAGGTCCCTTAATTTGTTTGCTGACTCTATTTGTTGAACTCGCTGCCGCCAAGGAACTCTAGACTCCGTTGCAATATTTGCTGAGACAACTGTCGCAGTGGACCATCGCTTAACGCTGCATAGCTGAAGAAATTGAAAAGCTTAATGTAACTTGTGTCTTCCGTCAAGTCGAGGGCCGAGTGACTACTAAAATTTGCCTCGGCGAGCAAAACCACACCGTCAACCTTTTGGATGTTGGATAGACGAGCTACAATGAAAGTGAAGCCGTCAGTCACTGCCAAAATTTTGCTGCCGTAAGCGCATGCAGATACGCATGCTTCCAAAAGAGCAGCGTGCAACTCGTCCAACGCAGGCTTGAGATGGGACCGTAGTAATGAGGCAGTAATATCCTCCCCGTCGCGGGTGTATCCAACTTGCCATTTTCCGTCAATATATCTTAGGGTACACTTAATTGGCGAGCTTCCGCAAGAGTCCTGCAACAGCTCTGCTGTACGCCTTAGCTTTGGGTCGATTGTATTTGACGGGTCGATAGTCATGCTAAGAGCCTTTAGATCTTTAGTAGTGCATTCATCACCAAACACCAAGATATTGGCTGCATGAAATGACGCACTGGGGGGTTTTATCGCCACGACCACCTTGGTTGCGGTTCGTTGCTTCTCTTTCTCGTCAGTGATTGTTAGTGACATGTCTGCGGTTCCTGGTTTCTTCTCAAATGTGTTTTTGGCACGTATGGATAGTGCAGGCTCTGTAAATGCAAACAGATCGTTAACTTTATTTGTAATTCCCCTGGAAATGCTCTGGACTTCTAATTCCCGGTCGATATTATCCATTCTGAAAGTGACAGGACCTAGGGCCACGCACTCAATGTTGTGATGATATTCGGTCTTCAGCAGCCAGTTCATAAAGAGTGCCATTCTAAGGGGAATATGATCTTCGAATGCTTCAGATATGTCATCCTCCCCATCGACCATCTCGATACTACCTACAGTCAAGTGCTTTACCGCAAATGGTGACCTATCATCTTTGGGGGTCGGGTTATCGATAGACGCCGCGGTTGTTTGCATGGAGTAAGACATTACCAATTCGTTCAGAGGTGGTAGTGGTGATTCATCCTCGGGAGAATACTCCTTGTATTCACGCACATGACCTCTGAAGAATCTTAGAATGTCTTCCGTAGGTTTGAGCGCAGATAATTCAACCGATAGATCCCCGATAACCGCGCCTCGGCCAGTAGCCATGCAAGCCGCTACAAACCTGTCGTAAGGGGCGTCAACTACTTTGGCGGAAAAAATGCCTTTGGCGACCGCATACTGCTCCTTCATAGTGAGCAACATTGTTGGGTCATCCATCGTCCTATGTTTGTTGATGTGTTGAAGCGGTTAGGAATCAAAGTAACTATGATAGCAGAACTCGGCAATCTTAAATTTGGCCAAAACTTTAAACCAAAAGCCGAAACCTTAAATTAAACGCGCCGAACATGTGGCGAGTCTCGAAAACACGACATTCAACTACTATCCTGGTTAATCCAGGTCCGAGCATAGTGGGAAGCTCTATGAACATTAAAAATCACCATAAACTCATGCGTATATTGATTCTGATGGAGAACCAGCTGAAGAGTCTGTCACTTGGTTCCATCATGCTACGTACATATATATATATATATAATCCATCTTACCATTACAATCATCCAACATACCAGTTTATCTACTATCTACGACAGAAGAGTACGGTTCGTGGTGCGGAGCCCCCCCCCCCCCTCACTGCTTGTGATGAAGGCTCTTCATCTCTACTTCTCCATTCAGCATAAAAGGGACTTCTTCGCTGATTACAACCGGTGCCGCAACCGAGCTCCTGTGTGCTCTACCTTGTCTCTAAACGCACGTGGATTGTGGGAACGAATAACTTTATACAAGTTTTCTATTGTGCAGGCACCCAGATTTCAAGAGACTGTTCTACATCTGTTATTCAATTGTCGCTGCGTCGTCAATTGACACTTGCTTGGAGTCCGATGGGAAGATTCTCCGATACCGTTTCAACACTGACACTCCTTTCCACAGAACCGTCTTGGCTTTTTTTTGACATGAGGTCATCTGAGCGTCGAACCTCGCTGTGGAAACACACTCTTTTTGATCCTAGTAATGCCTATTATTTGGTCCATGTTCTCGCATGTTTTGTGAAGTGTGGTATTGTTGTAAGTACGCTGTGTATAACTTGTATCAAATATACAAAAAATGTAGAATACAAGATGAATTGGATACTAGGGAATTTCATATTCAAGTCGAATTGATATAAGAAGAGTAGTTCTCCAATACAAGAATAGATGAATAAATGCAATTGAATGTAGAATAATAAAACCCGAGACGTTAGTAATGCCAAAAAAGAAAGCGTTGCTTTCCTAGAAAATCTTAATAAATCGACGCCAGGTCAAACGATTTACGCCATTTGGGCCCCCACAACTTGATAGCCACCACGCTGCCAAACGCCAATATACTACCTATCGCAAGCATCGTGTACAGCCACCCGTACCCTAGTGCGTCTTCCAATGGATCGGCTATAAACGTGGCCACCGCCGCTAGGGTCATTCTCAACAAATTGTTCAACGCGACGGCACTCGATCCTCGCCCTGGCAGAGTGTCGACCAGGTAAGTCATCGTGTTACCAAAGATAATCATCGACGCGACGCCGAATAAAAACGTACCAATTAATGGAACCAGCCAGAACGTCTCTGCATGTGCCGTCCATCCGAATATAAGCAGTGATACCGGGTACAGCGCCGCTGCAATGTACACATTCTCCGCAATCCTCGCTTCCGAAATCTCCACCCCGTTGTTGCGGCGGATGGACCGTTTGAGAATGTGGTCCGACCACCGGCCGTTGATTTGCGAGGCAATCATGTACCCGAGAGAGTTGGGGATGTACATCAATCCGACAATGATGGATTTGAAGTTGTAGGGAGAGCTGCTGTATAACCGTTGCAACCCGACGTTGAGAAAGTACAGGCAGAAAAAACAGTACGCAGAGTACACAATTGCTAGCGGCACCGGCGGGAATTTCAAAAATTTGAGCGACTTGAACGGGTGGATTGTGACGCGTGCGATTTTGCCTTTCAATGTCGTTGGCTCTGGCGGCGCCATGCGGCGCAGTTTGACCGACATTGTCGTTTCTTGGCGATGCAATTCATTCGCTTCGGCCGTTGTGACGTGTGATGACACGGGAACGATGATATCTGCCGGATTATGCAAAATCCTCTCCTCTCGTAAAGTCTCCGGCAGACCAAACACTATCACCATCAACGTCGCTGCGCCGACAATGACCAAGAACCATTGTGTGCCGCGCCAGTGCCATTTGGCTGTAATAAGACCGCCAAATATCGGCGCAAACAGCGGCCCACATAACGGACCCAGGTAGTAGTACCCAATGGCGGTAGACCGCTGCGTGGTGATGAACAGGTCGCTGATGGTGCCTGCGCCCACGGCCTGCACCGAACTTGCAGCTGCGCCAGATAAGATCCGGAACGCCATCAGCATGCCTATGCTAGTACTTAGCGCACATCCAATTGTGAATGCCACGTACAGGGCAAACGACACCACGTACACGGACCGGCGGCCGTAAATCTCCGACAATGCCGACCACCACAATGGGAAGATTCCGAGTGATAGTGTGTACATGCCGTATGAGATGTTGACCACATTAGGGGTGGTGTGCAAGTCTTGTGAAATGTTCTGCATCGCGGGAAGGAAGATGGACCCGCCTATCGGTGCAATGAGTGCGGCTATCGCGACGACTGCAACGATGAACCATTTGATGCTCTGGGGGTACGTGCGTGCGTCGCGGCGTTCGTGGACGACTACTAACGGTGCAAATAGTCCCCGTCTTTCGTTACGGGGGACATACGCTCCATCTTCGTCGTCGTCAGAGTCCGAGTTCGAGTTCTCCACACCTACATGCTTCTCCTCATCTCCATTCTCTTCATGCTTCTCATGCAACGGGACCACTTTCAAATCTTCGTGGTCGCTTTCAATGTGGTCGACTTGGTCTAGGTGATCACGGTCGTCGGTAGACATGCTGACGAATCCATGTGTGTTTGGGAATTTAAGAGAGTTGATGAGAAGTCAAGTTCATCCTGATTATTATTCTGTAAAACCAACTAAATATTCTGAACATGCCGAGTCCCGAGGAACTTTGCGTCTTTAAGGCGGTATCGGGCTCCGCTAAAAGAGCGCTCTCCGCTTTCTGGGATCTGTGATCTTTTGGCGCGGGATTTCCCGCCTTTTTGAGGAGCGCGGCAATTTTTTTGACCAGTGCGGCGGCGTGCGGCTGGGACCTTATTTCGGTTGTAATTGTATTATTATCTCTAAGGAATCTATTAAAATACTTCATATCAAGGCGGAATAATGCATATGTTTGTTGACGTTGGTGCAATTGTGAAAATAGGAAGAATTTGTCTAAAGATAAACTACAGTATAGTACTCAAAAAACACCTCCTGGTGAACTCTAAAAAAATTCGTATTAAACTCTGTGTTAAACTCAATTATCATGATACTCTTGAGAACACTCTTTTAATTTTTTTTATAGAGCACGGCTGATACATATGGAAAAGCAATCCACACTGCACTGTATAAAACATTTTCAACCCCGTATCTCGAATGAAAAATACATCTCCATACATTCCTATATACATTGTACATTTGAGATTGGATCATGTCTCGTTGTCTAAAGTAGCACTCATTCCATCACATCTCCTGTACACCCACCAACCATTCCCCCTGAGACAGCGTGCATTACATGTACATGAGTTGATGCATCTACTGATAGGGTTTCGACGGAACACTTCTTCTCCTACACCATGTACACGGAACAGACCGAGAATTCCAAGTAACTGACTTGAAAAAAAATACTGGGTAGAACTGACTAAACTTCCGTACTCGGGTCAGACTTCCCAATTAGACCACTTGGATCAAATTTTCATGCCCAAACCGTCACCCCCAACGAAAGAACCCTTGAGCGGCTGAACCTTCAAAAAAAATGACTCTTTGAGTATCAAGAGAGACGACAAGTTGGACAAGTTGGAAAGAGTATTTTGGAATCATATCATCATTAATAAAAAAGTAATCTAGTCTTCAATAATAATTATTCAAAAATTACTTGGAAACCTGAGCGACAACATCGGCACCCTCAATAGCGCCGAGAACGGTTTCGGTAATAATGCCCGTGACCAAGTATGGGTCAATGTTGGACGCTGGCCGTCGGTCCTCAAAGTATCCGCACTGCTCCTTGGCGACCGACCGTGGAATTCGCACAGACGCGCCTCGGTTGGCAACACCGTACGAAAACGTGGCGGCAGAGGCAGTCTCGTGTCGGCCAGTCAGACGCAGGTCATTGTCCTCACCGTACACGGCAATGTGCTCCTTGTGTCGATGGCTGAGCTTCTCAATCGCCTCTTCAATGTACTTGATTCCACCTGGCTGTCGCATCTTCTCGGTGGAAACGTTCGTGTGGCAGCCGGCACCGTTCCAGTCACCTTGCAATGGCTTTGGATGGAACGAAATCTTGACACCCCACTCTTCAGCGACTCGGTGAAGCAAGTATCGAGCAACAGTCAAGTCGTCACCCATCTTGATACCCTCACATGGACCAACCTGGAACTCCCACTGCGATGGCATCACCTCGGCGTTGATACCGGAAATGTTGACACCAGCATACAAGCAAGCTCGGTAGTGGGCCTCGACGATATCTCGGCAGTAGACCTTGCCGGTACCGACACCGCAGTAGTATGGGCCCTGTGGGCCTGGGAAACCGCCCTTTGGCCAGCCGTAAACGTGGTCGTGCTCGTCAAACAGAGTGTATTCCTGCTCAATGCCAAACCAAATCTTCTCGCTGGCGTGGGCCTCCATGAGCTTGGCGCACTCGTGTCGGTAGTTTGTTCGGTTTGGAGTGCCGTCATTGTTCCAGCACTCGGCGAGCACAATGATATTGTCGCCGCCTCGGAATGGGTCCGCGTAGATGGCGACTGGTCGGAGGTAGACGTCCGAGTCGTTGCCTGGAGCCTGCTCGGTACTGCTACCGTCAAAGTTCCACTCTGGCAACTCGTCAATGCTCTTTGGCTTGGCGTCGAGGGTCTTGCACTTGGTTCGAATGCCGTTGGAGCCATCGATCCAGATGTACTCAGCCAGCACTCGGCCCTTTTGTGACAGGCTGAGGTACTTTTCGAGGTTTTTGCTGTTGGAGATTGTCGTAGAAGACATGATGTGTGTTGTGTTGTTATGCAATGATATTAGAGAACAGTGATGTTGAAGAAAAAGAAGAAGAAGAAGAAGAGTGAGGTGGGAATCGTCGATATATATATAGATAGATATAAAGGGTTTCAAACCGATTGTGATGAGTTGAGAGCGAAAAGAAAAAAAATGGCTCGAGAAAGTTAGAGAAAAAGCAAGTAGATAGATTAGGATGCCAGCCAATCAGAGTTGGCGAAAAGCACAAAAGCAAGTTACATTTGGTTACATTTGCGGGCGCTTAGGGTTGGGAATTGGGAGGTTCTTATCTATTTTTCTGCGGCTCAGCCTGCGCGCGCCCTGGAGTGGCTGCACTGGCCATCTCTCTCTAAAGCTCTAAGCAACTGATAAGAAAATGGGCTTGTCGCCTGCTGTTATCTCTCTCCTTGACAGTGCAAAAGAATCGTCAAGCGGTGTTCCCATGGGAGTTGAGAAATGAGCAGCAAACGGCGGGATCTGATGGCGTTCCAACGGTCTTTTTTTAATTTCCAATTGACACATCGTGAAACGGCTTTATTCCTTGAAGAATGGGGGAGATGAGATTTGATAGATTTTTGATGCGTAGTAGATGCACAGCCGCACCGCATGATTTTTTTGTTGAAAAATTTCACACTTTTTGAGCTACACTAATTTGAGTGGAAGGGGTAGTAGTATTTGAATTTTGAAAGTACCCTAAGAATTTTTAGTGTATTTGATATCTAAACTATCTTACTAGCCTAGTGCTATCATATCTAATATTCTTCAATCAATCCATGTCAATCCTTCTCCAAGGAAGTTTGCTCTTGGAAAAACCCTCACCTCACTCACTCATGACACTGCGGCGGCTTTTTCAAGCCACCGCCTCCGCATATTGTTGCTCCTGAAGAGGAGTGGCTTGTAAGAGGTTCCAGTTGACATCATTTTGTTGAAAGTCTAGAATGTTACATATGTATACGGTAAGTCTTTGGGTCTAACACTTCCGATACCGGGAGAGCGAGTACGGAGCGGCATGTGTCTTATCGGAGAGAACCAAGAAGCAGCAGCACCTGCAGATGATAGATTGAAACCCTTTTATTGTGACTGAAAAAATACAGATATGATTGGGCGATAAGTCTTTTTCATATGTGAACTCCACTATAAAACACGAGAAAAATAAGGGGTTTATTAGTGTGGGGGAATTATACTAGTAAAAGATATCTATACAATCTGATTGGATATCTGTCTTCAAGGGCTTAAGGGCTTATGGGCTTATAATAATTAGGAACCCCAATTAGGAAATGTTTTTACCGCGTGATACATTTACATTTACAGATGAGTGATTTTAACCAACTCCATGGCGTTGGGTACCGCGAGACAGTTTTTAAAGGAACCCTCGGTACTGGGTACAACAGACAACAGATCATCTGTTGTGTACCCTGACAAGGGTCCCGAAGATCTCCAAAAGATAAATAAACAAAAATCAATTATTAATATCAAGATCATTCATCTAGCGCCATCAGCTTTGCGGCTTTTCGCACCTGCGCGACCAGCTCCATCCACTTGCCATAATGCATCGCACTCTTCTCCCGGCCCCACTGCGGTTTGAACAGCGTATTGCCAGTCTCCTGGTTCCTTCCAATTCTCTGCTTGGCGTCGTCCAAATCCTTCCACACTCCCACTCCTACAGCCACTCCGGCTGCAATCGCCGCTCCAAGCGACGTGGGCTCGGTCATCAGGCTTCTCTTCACTGTAATGTCCATCACATCTGCCTGAATCTGCATAATACTGTCCGACGTACTCACTCCGCCGTCCACTTTCAGCTCTGTAAACTCCAGCTCCGGGAAATCCTTTTTGCAAGCCTCCAATATCGCTCGGGCCTGGTACGCGACAGACTCAATGGTCGCCCGGCACGTCTGCGGCTTGCCCTTGCTCAGGTCTAGTCCATAAATACAGCCCTTGACGTGTGGGTCCCAGAACGGCGCAAACAGCCCACTCAGCGCAAGCACGAAATACGTGCCTTCATTGTCCTCAATTGCCGTGGCGTACTCACCCACTTGGAACGCATCCTCGATCGTGCCCATGTTCCTGAGCCAGTTGATCGCCGAGCCGCATGCCTGGATGGGGCCCTCCAGCGCATACTGCGGCGGCTTGCCTCGCTCGGCAATGGCCAGCGTCGTGATCAGTCCGTGCTGTGAAATCTTGGGCTTGTTGCCGGTGTTGCACAGTAAGAAACATCCAGTGCCATAAGTGTTTTTAGTGTCGCCAGGGTTGATGCCCAAGTGGCCAATCAACGCGGCAGACTGGTCGCCCAAACAGCCACTTACTGGTACGCCCTTGAACGGCCCATGAGCCACATGGCCGTACACTTCACTCGACGACTTGATCTCGGGCAATTGCAATTTCTCAAACCCGAATATCTTGATTGCCTCTTCACTCCATTCACAAGTCTTCAAATCCATCAGCATGGTTCGCGATGCGTTGGTCGGCTCTGTTACATAGGCTCCGCCGCCATGCACGCCTCCAGTGAGATGGTATATCATAAACACATCCACCGTAGCAAATCCCAATTTCCCTTCTTCATACACTCTTCTATACTCATCATCGCCATGGTCCAACAGCCACCGGATCTTGAGCGCTGAAAAGTACGTGTTTGGGGTCAACGACGTAATCTCCCGGATCCGTTCACAATCCTGTGGCCTCTGCGTCTTCCATTCATCAACAAGCTCTTGGTTCCTGCTATCAGACCACACAATAGCGTATCCAATAGCTCGTCCAGTCTCGGTATTGAACAATATAGTCGTCTCGCGTTGATTCGTCACCCCGATCGCCTTGACTTGATCCACATCCAACCCGTTCTCCGTCATTGAACTGTGCAGCTTTTCCAAGCAACCAAACGAATTGTTGATAAAATCCTCCGGTTCCTGTTCAACCTTCCCGCCAGGTGCTTTGAATGCTTGGATCTTCAAGCTGGCCGAGTCGCGATCAAACCCTTCGTCGTCAAATGCCACGGCCCGTGTACTCGTCGTGCCTTGATCCACAGCCACCACAAACGGGCCTTGATTGTCTTCATGAGGCGTCATAGACGGCTCGCCATACTCTCGTCTAGTTTCGTAATGAGGTCGTTCCGCTATCGTCATTGTATTTTCTAGGGATGTGTGTAGTAGTAAAAGTTCAAGAGTTTCAAAAACGTGGGGGCAACTCAAGGGTATTTAAAACCTGGATCCTTTTTCCTCTCTTCTTCGCTTCCAAAATTAAAATGAACGAATATATTAGATGTCAGATTTTGCACCAAATAGTTCCGTCACTGTACCTGCTTGGAATCTCACACTTATTTTAGTTTGCTACCTACTACTTAAATGCAATCTCTCATCATCAATAGTTTTCCACTTGCGGCAGTTGCTCAATCGGGTCGTTACCGAGCGCGCAAGAAAACTTAAGCGAGCTCGCACGGCTGTGTCAAGCAGCACGTGACTCACTCACGTGATTTCGTCTCTGCAGCAACGCATCCTGTGATCCCCCAGCAACCAAGCACCGAACGTTCGCTGCATAACCCTCCTCTAATCTCATTTTTTTATCTTATCGCGCGCTTTTATCCCCTCTTCCCCTGCCCGCGCTTAGAAACCTCCTTTCTTTGATCTCTCTTTCTCTCTATTCATATATATATCTCGACGACAGAAGTTTATAAGATCTCTTCTCAGCCATTCAGTTTTGAACAGTCTGCAATCATGAAATTTGGTACGTCTTTGTGGGGTAGTCGATTCCGCCTTTGATATGGTGGAGGGTGGCGATAACCCATATCGCCACGTAGAGATCACACACATGCTAACTAACATTTGATAGAGGTCCAGCTCTTAAGCTCTGTGAATACGCCTACGCAGAATGCGCATTCCTTGGTGGTGACCAGCGATAGGACAGTGGTTATTGGTCGAGACCGTGATGCTACTGCCACGGGCGAGCACTCTGAAGGTAAGCTACGGTTCCCGCAAAAGTCACTCAGCCGGACCCATGGCAAGTTTTTGATTGATGATGGCAAACTGGCATATATGGACTTGTCCAGCAAGAATGGGTCTATGATCAACGGCGTGCGGGCTGACCCTCTGTCTCCGTATGTGCTGGCCCCCGACCATGAGCTCAAATTAGGTTTGAACAACAGCCCACTTGTGCTGACGGTGGACAGGGTTATACTTGTTGATGAGGAGGATGGCAAGTCTGGTGGCGAATATCCATCGTTTGGTGACGAGAAGAATGCGAATGAGACATTGGGTCCAAGTGTGCGGTTCTCTCCGCCCGTTGAGATGAATGGCAACTATAATGATGAGCACGTTTCTGAGGATGGTGATGTTGGAGCCGATGTGGAGGCTGATTTCTCTGCTTTGAAGGAGGACTTGAAAGAATCCGATTTTGACGACAATAGCGATCAGGAAACCAACGCCATGCTCGACCTCGACCTTGATGAGGTGGATGATGATGAGGATGAGATTTTTGTCATTTCTGAAGCCTCCACTTCTCCGATTGCTGAAAATGACATTTCCTCATTGCCGCCTCGAAGTGAGATTAAGGATCCTGTAGTAGAACAAGCAGGCGAGGTTTCCAGAATTGCCAAGGAGCTTGCAGAGAGGTTTGCTCCAAATGTGCTCCCCAAGAGGGATGAGCTTGACGACGAGAGCGAAGATGAGGACGATGACGACGATGACTATAGCAGTGAAGACGACGATCGACAAGTCGAACAAGCGCACTTTGGTGGATTTGCCAGTGCCTCATCGTCGTCAGGTTCAGACTTTGACGGCTCGTCATCGTCGGTGTCTGATCTTTCTTCCGACGAGGAGCAAGCCTGGAATCAGGTAAAACCCGCCATGACTGTCTTGGGCAAGCGGTCAAGGATTGAGTCTGATGAAGACTCTTCAGAGGAATCATCTGAAGACGAGGGCGACAATTCGACGTTGCCAAGCAGCATTGCATCCAAGGATGAAGACAAGCAAGAAGTGGAACACGGTCGTCCAAGCAAGGTGCGACTGGTGGTCAAGGAGGGACTCAAGTACCTGGCCGTTGCAGCTGTCGGCTCGATTGGAACGTTGGCAGCATTGATTGCCACTGCGCCTGACCAGGGCCACATGATGTAACGTACCGTACCGTACCGTCACCTCATCTGCATTTTTTTTATTAATGTTGCGCTTTCTAGAAGCGCTTTGCTGTCATGTCTTTTTTTGCTGCCTATACCTTGTTTTTTTGTGTTTTCCAGCTCGTATTTTTTTTTAGTATTTATTATATGAATTCAATGGGTCTTATTGTCAATTTCGCGGGGGTTTATAGGGGATTTATATCTTGTCTACCAAATTCCTCGATGTGTCTTGTTTCAAACATGTCTCTCGGTTATGCTTGAATGTGTTTTCGAGTTAATGGGTCGTGTATCCGTCTGTCAATGTCTTGATTCAAAGGGTCCTGGGGTGAATGCGTTTGCAATCTGAATGGCCCTATCAATGTCTCTCAGCTGTATATATGGTTACGGCGATGGGTCTTGGTAGGATACCATAAACACGTGGTTCAATTCAATGGACTCTTTGTGTCAATGAGCCATCGCTTTCAATGGGTCTACAAATACGGTGACAAATACCTCTGTTTATGATCCAATGATTCAACGGGGGTTCAAATTCAATTATCAAAGGCTCTTGTTTCAATTTCTCCAATACAATGTACGATATATCCTTTTGGATCTTATACCAATAACATCTCACTGCCGGGGGGTTCAATGCAAATGTTTCAAGTCAAGGGTCTTTCAAGGGTCTTTCAAGGGTCTTATCACGGATAATAATCCAAACAACGTCTGAACCAGGTTCCCAATTCAACAAGTTTTCCATTCAAATGGGTTTCTTATATCTCTCAGTTTTTATACAGGGAAGATGGCGTCCTTCAACTTGACGTACCACGGCAACCTCCTATACGCCTCGTCCTCGTCTTCCTGCGTCGGCACCCTCTGCAACTCCTGCAACGCCGCCAAGTTCGGCAACCCACTACTCCTCCTCCGACGATCCCCCAGCTCCACATCCCTACTACTTCTTCTCCCCCCGCCACCCATCAAGAGCACCAGTCGCTGCCACCGCGTCGGGCCGCCGCTCGCCGCGCGGCGCAGGCGTGCGAGCTGTGGTAATTTTCTTCCCAACGAACGCGAATCTAAAATAAATCTTTCAGGTGCACAATAAATCTCCGCTGGTGAATGTAACTTAAAGCGGGACGGTATATATATTTTCAGAGTCGATACGCGTACGTCAAGTCGTCAACTGCCACAAGTTTCCGGTATGCTCACGGTTGTTACACCAGGTGTTCGGTTGCGATACTAAAACTGCCTTTGAAACAGACGAACTGTTAGTCTTCCTTGATAATAAACTTAGAGCTATGCCTAACGATGGCCAATGCTCTCCTTTCGCGAAATATACCTTTGAAACAGACGAACTGTTAGTCTTCCTTGATAATAAACTTAGAGCTATGCCTAACGATGGCCAATGCTCTCCTTTCGCGAAATATACCTATGTGCACCAGTTAGTTACAAAACGGGCCTTTATTATTTTAATATAGAAATGATAATAACAAATATTACCACTTTTCCAGACATACCTTTGAAACAGACGAACTGTTAGTCTTCCTTGATAATAAACTTAGAGCTATGCCTAACGATGGCCAATGCTCTCCTTTCGCGAAATATACCTATGTGCACCAGTTAGTTACAAAACGGGCAACCTTCGGAAATCTTCGCGGAAAGGGTAGTTTATATAGGGAAAACTCACAACTCCTGACTCATCAAGCAGTCCTTCAAGCAATAACAACAATTTTCTAACCAATCAAACCTCACGTAGGCGCAATAGCTTCTGCCTCATTGCATATCTCTGTAGTAACGACGCATGCACCAGCCGCCTCGTCGCGCGCTGGGACTTCTTTCACTCCTAAAACAGCCGTTTGCGCCCCCGGCACGACAGAGCCGCTTGGCGCGCCGCACCGTCGCGTAAGTGATTTTGACTCCGGGCGGCAAGTACCCCTTTGGCAGGCACGACCGCTTGCATAGCGGACAGAGGGACGAGCGGGATTGCAAGTACCGGTCAATGCACTTGGGGTGGTAGTAGTGCATGCATGGCAGCACGCGGATCTGGCACTGCGCGTGGTACTCTTCCAAACATATCGGGCACTCTTCCTGGTCATATTTGAGTGTGTTTTTGCTCGACCTCGGAAGGAACGTCTCAACCAGGAGGAACTTGTCCACTACCGAGCGCGGGACCTTGACTCGCTTGATCCCGAGCTCCTCAATGTTCACCTCGCCGCGGCGCACGCTGCGGAACAGGCTGCGTTTCTGCCAGTATGCCACGAGCTGGAACACGACAAACATGGCGAGCACCAGCATCAGCGCGGCCGAGATGACGATTGCGCCCAGGAGCCCACCGCGCACCTGCTTCACCGGCATTGCACCGGGTGGTGGTTGAGAATCCAACGGAGGAGGGTCTTGCACCTGGCGCATGCGCAACGCCACCCCATGGTCGTCCGGCAGCGACGCCATGGCGAGCCGGATCGTGTCGACCAGCTGCTCGCCCGCGCTCCGGCCGACCTCAATTGCCGGCACCGCACTGATCCACGAGTCGATGCGGTGTCTGTGCTTGTTGTTCTTACGAGTCGTCCGCGACTTGCCGTAGTACACGGCCGCGGTGGCGTCCGACGCCCACGCCTGCCGCACCGAGTCGTGCACGTTGCTAGGCTCCGTCATCACCAGGGCCACCTCAGACTCGTACGTTTTCCACGGGTCGCTCGATAACGCAGCGGCGTATATGATATCCTCGGCAACCATCTCGCCGTCTTGCGTGGCCAGCGACACGACAGGCACAATGGTATCGTTGAGGTACCACCCCTATTATAGTTAGAACAAGGGACCCTCTCTCTTTGACGTACAAACTCAAAATTGGGCCCCACGACCGCCGCCTCGAGCACGGTCGGCCGGGCAAGCGTCACGTCAAGCAGTGTATGGTCCTTTTTGCGGCGCAATTGGCTGTTGCGGCGTGACCCGGTGAGAAACACGTACATTTGTCGTATGGAAAAATGATCACCAACCTTGATGAATGAGGATGAGGGGGTTTTTAGAAATCCATTTATTCCTTCCTCAACCAGAGGCAATCTCGTCATTGGCGGAAATCTTGGCCAGCAAGCTTTGCACGTCGAGCAGCGACTGCCGGATGGACGCGTCGAGTGGGGTGGATGTGACGAGTTGTAGAGACTGCTTGAGGTTTTCGTCAATCATTGCTGTCGTTTCACGGATCTTCCACAGCTCGTCGAGAATGAGCTGTTCTTCGTCGGTCACTCGCGGGTCGTGGTGGTTGTGCTCTTCACTCATGGGTGGAGGTTTTCAAATCAGGTAAGTGGTGGTAGACATATACATCTAGCAACCCCAGCGGATCGTGCGGCTCAAGATTTTTAATTAGTGAGATGAAAAAAATTATGATTTTTTTGATACAAATTTATACAAGTGATGGATGAGATTGATGGGATTGACGAGATTGAGGAGGAGGACCCGCAAACTGCAGCTCGAGGCCCTGGAACTCGCAGCTCGAAAGCGAGTCGAACGCAATGTCCAGTGCCACCAGCATCCACTCCACCAGGCCGTACCGCGACAACGCGCCGGGTGTCTGGTACAATCTGTGCTGCACCAGGTAATGCCCCAGCGGGATGAACAGCAGCACGTACAGCTGCGCGATGCGTCTGCGGTACTTGACCACCTGCGCGTTGGACCGTGCTGTCAAGTACGTCACGGCGGCCATCCACGCTGCTGACAACAGCCCGTACGACACGAGCCCCGTATCGTGCACCTCCTCGTCATCAATCGATGGAATGTACGCTTGGATGTTAGTTAGAGAAGTTTGTGTTTCGACGTACCAAATACGCCCGCGGCGAGGGTGCGCAGCAGACCTAGTGCCAAGAACCACCGGGGCAGCCTCGACCCAGGGCTGTGAACTAGCAAATACCACAGCGCAACTAGCACCAGTCGCGGGCCTGAGGCAATGGCGATGACGAGCTGGAACAGGGCGCGCTCCGGGAACCGGTCGCCTGTCGCAGCGGATACTTGAGGGAACCTTCATGTTAGTAGCTTTCGAAATACGAACGTACCATTCGTAGGGGTATGCAAAGTACTGGTTCTTGACGGCGTCGGTGTAGTGGTACAAGAACGTGGTGATGAATGCTAGTGCGAATGCGCCTAGGCTGTTAGTGATGAGCTGGTCCCGTATTCATCATACCTGACGCCAGCCACGTGTGCACACTGGACACCCAGCTCGCATTGATCTAATTCTCTGTCAGCACCCTCTCATATACTCATACCAAAACGTACCGACGCAAGGTGCCTCGTCGGGCCACTGTGCTTCTCCATCGCTCGGTTGTGACGGGTGGTGAAAAATCCCAAGGGTCCCGGAGATTCATCTCCCCACACATGTTTCCCAAACCACTGCTCGTAACGTTTGATGCGTTTGGCACGCTGTTCCGGCCACGGGCATCGATAGCCCAGCTTTATATCGACTACCTGACCAATCACCACTCTTGTGTGGATCTCCCGCCTCTCGAGCAGGTCGGCCGCCAGTTCGCCCAGGCGTTCAAGACGCAGCAGCGCAGGCACCCCATCTACGGCCGCACCACGGGACAATCTCCGCAATCGTGGTGGTCCACGGTCATCCGCGCGTCGCTGCACCCGGCCCAGCTGAATGAAGACGCGGTGACTGGGCTGTACAATCACTTCAACTCCAGCGGGCCGTACGCGGTGTTTGACGACTCGGCGGGGTGCCTCGCCGCGTTGCGTCGTGATGGGATCGAAACAGGCGTGGTGTCCAACTCGGACCCGCGGCTCAGGGACGTGCTGGATGGTCTCGGTCTCGGTGCGTGCAAAGTGGCCGTGTCGTACGAAACCGGGTTCGAGAAGCCGGAACGAGAGGCATTCTTGAACGCGGTGGAGGTGCTGAGTTGTGAAAAGGTTGATCTCAACAAAGTGTGGCATGTGGGCGACGAGCGGAAAAAAGACCTCGACGGCGCGGTGGCGGCGGGGATCAATGGTGTATGGGTCGATAGGGAATTGGAGGTGTTGAGCAGTGGAGAAGAGTGTAGGGTCGTGAAGGATACGGTTCCCTGTATAGTGTACGTGAGCAGTTTGGAAGCAGTGCCAAAGTTGTTTCAACGTCATTGAGTATCTAGCATTATTTAACATTTCTATCATTGGGTGGAAGAGAATTCTTATGCATTCATTTTGATTCGTCGGCCGTTTCAGTCGTTGGACTTTTCAGTACCGTCTTTTGCCTCTTTAGTAGGCTCGTCCTTTGGGTCCTCAGTCTTTGAGTCTTCAGTCTTTTGGTCTTCAAGAGATTCGTCCCTTCGGGACTCATCTCCTCGGGACTCATCTCTTTGGGCGTCTCTCTCAATCTCCTCTCTCAATCCAGGCAAAAACTTGTCAATGCGCTGCCAAGTGACCTGCCAAAACTGCTCATCCGCTCCAAACCCACTACTGCCCGCGACCAACAATATATTCTTCAAGCTCTCCACCACGCTCTCCCGCAGCGAGTTCTCGCGCCGTCCTGAATTCACCAGCCGGTCCAGCGTATCGAGCATCTTAGTCCACAGCTCCAGCACCCGATCATTGTGCGACTGCACCTGCACCACGTACTGCAGAAACACCCGACACATGAGCGTCGCCACATGCAGCCGCGTCGCAGCCATGCCCTCCGGGTCCAGGCGGAACACCTCGGGCTTGAGCAGGCACTCGATCAGCGGGAACATGACCTTGTCGAACGTCTGCGGCCAGTCTTGCGCGTTGGTTTCTGAGGGATCTAGTAAAATACGCTGCACGTGTTTGAGCGCCTCATCGCGAACGGCGCGGGACGGCGACGAGCATAGATTCGCCAGGACGCCCGTGTAGTCGAACCACCGCTGCTGCCAGTCCGCCTCGTTGCGGTCAATCGTCGCCCCGAGAGCCGTCACCGAGTGCACAACCTCTGGAGTGTCGTCGGATACACAAGAAAGGGCGCGCAGAATGGGGCCAAAGTTTTGGCTAGTCACTTCAGACTGGTCGACCGATTTGATCGCAGCGTACACCTCGCTCGGGTGCGTCTCGGAGATGATGCCAATCAAAGTCCAGTAGTCGTCGGAATTGATGACAATATTTCTGCACCACGAATCCAACAGCTTGAGCAGCGGCCCGGCCAGTTGCTGCGACCCGGATTTGAGAATGCTGCCGTTAATACCCAGAATATTCGACAGCGTCGTGGCGAGCTCGTGCTCCAACGCATCCTTGTCCGACGACTGCTCAGACGACCCGGCATGCATCACCACCACAATGCTGTACACTGCAATCCTCCACAGAAACTTGTCGCCAAACGCCTGCCAGTTCTTGAGGTACGTGTTCAACGTCGACCACACTTTGATGACAGCGTCCTCGTCCTTGTAACACAGCACCGTCGCCATGTCCAAATAAAACAGTGTCACCGGGTAGTACGCCTGTTTCTGGTCGACCAGCTTGGGCAATCTCGCCACTAGCCACGATACAACCGTTGACAGTGACCCCGAGTCGAGCCCGCGTATTGTGGTGAAAAACTCTTGCAACCCACACTGCTTGATGCACTCAATTGTCGATTTCGTCGAGTCCAGCTCTTCGTCCGTGGGCTCGGCCGCCTGCTCAGACTTGACCAAGCTGTACAATGCATTGAAAAAGAACCCCACATCTCGACCGCCTTTATTCATCGTAACAGTCACGTGTGGCTCCACGGGGCTCAGCGGCACGACGCCATACTGCTCCAGCTCTTGAGAGAACGGGGCACTGATCAGACTATACAAGTACAGATTGGCTAGTGCCGGCAGAATGTGGTCCCATGCCTGTTTGACATTCTGTGCATGCGCCGTAACGATTCGGAACAGAATGACCGACGCCATCTGGGCCTTGGAGTCGGACCCAAACGGCACACTGAGATCGCTTACTGTGAGTGAACCTCCTGTTGTTGTGGTGGTGCCCTCGACCTCGATGCGGGTGTTTGTGGTCGGCGCACTTTGGTCGCCGGCACCTAGTGTCGACATTCGCGATAGGCACTCGACGATATGGTCAATTGCGCCGTCGACCTGATAATGCGCCGACAGGCGGGCCACTTGGTCAAACCCGGTGATGACTCTCGATAGCACAGTGTCGTCGCTGGCGGTTGCAAAAATAAACGAAAGTGTGGTGGTGATCGGCTTCCACGCTGACTGGAACACGTACCGATCGTATGCATTGGTTCGAGGTCCTCCTCCTCCAACCTGTTCAATCTCGCCAGCCTGGGCGGTGCGTAGTAAGATAGACTTCCACGCAAACTCAAAGCTCTCGTCATTGTCGTGCTCGTCGGGCATGATGATCTCGCGCGACTTGATGGTGCGGTAAATCTCCTCCAGGTACTCTTCCCTAAAGTTCTTTTGCGAGTTGGTGCCCTCCAAATTCCGCTTGAACCCTTCGAGCGTCATCTTGCGCTTGTTCTGCGAGTTGTGCTGGTCGGTATTAAGCATAATGACCGCGTACGACAGCACAAACGTGGCGTCGGCGTCGGCAACGTCCTCTTGGTTGCCCTCGCCTTGGTAGTACTGCTCGGAGAATTTGGAAAAGATCTTTTCAATCAATGCAGACTCGCCAGGAAGTCGGAACGTGGACAAAAACTCTCGTAATGCCTCATCTAGACGCATGCCTGAAAAGTTGAAACTCTCGATAAACTTGCCCAAAACTTCAGAATTTGACGACTTGGACAAGTACTCTCCAAGCACTTTTTTGTTAATTCTCCCCGAAGACTTTAACCACCGGGCTATACTCTCCGGCGTGTCGTCTGGTATGATCCCTTGCTCCACCACCATCGCCAGACCGAGCTTGGGCTTTTCGTTAAACGCCTCGGCCGCGGCAATGGCCTGCTTCTTTTGCCGCTTCTTCTCAATCATGGAATTGACCTTGGCCAGCGTCGCTTCATCAGGTCGCGGTCGAGCGAGACCACCAGCAAGGCCATGCACTAGTGAGAGTACCGCCTCGAGGCACAATGGCGGCACACTGGGCGTAGACCACTGCGCCGAGTCTGGGTATGCACTTCGACACAGGAATCCGACCAGGTCCTCACACAGATCCGTCCGGTCGACATCACAGTCGTAGTTGACAAACAAGTCGGTGAAAAATGCAGGTGTTCGTGAAAGATTGCTGATTGCCTCGATCATGATTTCCCGGGCCTCGGGGCCTTTGAGTATAGGACCGACCACGGGCGTCGCAGCCCTGGGTGTCGGGGGGAGTGCTGCTGCTGCTGCTGCTCCTGCAGCTCCACCAGGTACAGGAGTTCCGGCTTGGGATCTCACCGGGTGGATGACCATTTTGACTAGCTTTGGAGCATTGGGCACGCCGTCGTAGAAAATCTTGTCCACGTCTGGTTCGCGTGGAATATCCATCAGCGGTGTTAGAGTTGTAAGTAAGTATGTGAAAAAGTACTCCTGCTGGAGCTTGAGATGCTTTTTGCATGTTTGTAACACGGTGCAAAAGACTACCAATGCCGATTGGAGCAGCGCCGGGTTGTCGTTACGCACCAATTGTAGTAAATGCTTGCACAGCTTGCGGGTTGTCAAATTCAGCAATGACCGGTGCCGCTCGAAACTAGTGCCGGATACTTCAAACGCCACATTGATAAGTCGCAGCGCCATGATTCTTGTAGAGTCCGTGTACTGGTGCTGGTTCACAGGGTCCAGGATTGATACCAGCACTTGAAGCACTTCCCGTATCGATGCAATTCCATATGGCTCACTAATGCGTGTCGTCGTGCTTTCTGTATCCTTGACCTCCTTCTCAGTAGTCTCTTTCGTACTTTCATCTTGTGCGTTTTCCACCCTGATTGTCGACCCCATGTCCTCTATCCCAGCGTTGTCATCTGTCTGCGGGCTCTTCATCTGCACCTCGCCCTCTTCCTCCACCCCAATGCTCTCGTCCTCAGGCTCCATGTACTGCAGTCGCGAAAACACCGAATGCGACAGCTTGATCATTGTCATCTCCGCGGCCCTGCGCAGCACGTCGCCGCGGCGCATCTGGCAAGCCATGGACAAACACGTCTCGACAATCTCGCACACACTCTCGTCCGACAGCAACGCCGCAAACTTGTCGCTGCACGCCACTTGCTCCATCAGCGCCAATATCTTCAGCAGCACCGCGTCGTCCTCGTTCTGGTCTGTGGCCTGGAACCGGCAATGCGTAATGGCCTGGGCCAGCTCCTGCAGCGCAACGCTCAAATCCACAGACTGCGCATTGACCACTTCCAGCGTGAGGAACTTGCCAATGGCGTTGAGCGAGAGCAGTGTGATGGTGCCCGTCGTTGCCTGGCTCCGCACCACTTGCAGAAACGGCTGCAGGAGTGCCTCTGCGCTGTATGTTTGAAAGTCGTCAATGTCGTTCAGATCTGATCTCAGCCGCGAAAAGCCGTCAATCAGCGGGTGGTCCTATTTGGTCAGTTCAATTTAGTATTCTCTCATAAACGTACACCGCCTTCGCGGCCTCGCAGGCCCATTCCGCTGGCCAGGCTGTACTGGTCCGTGTCGACGACGGGCGTGCTAAGGATGGACGCGACGCCACTCTGCGCCCACCGGGCGTTTTTGCGCATCGCCGCGGCCACGGCGACGCATTCGTTTGTGACCAGAAACACAGGATCGATGGAAATGGCCATCTCTGGTTTGGATCTATGGGTCGTGGGTGAATAGAGTAGTTACGCTTAAGAGGGTTTTAAGGGTGCGACGTGGCCGGGCGACGAGACGAGTCGCGCGTGCGGCGGGGCGTGGGATTTTACGAGTTTGAATGAATGAATAAAATGCAATTGTACAGAAGTTTTGGTAAATATGGTAATAAATAAACATAATGCAGTTGTGGAGTTCAGATGGATGCAGAGTGTGAATTGGAAATTGGAAGGAATGCGAGAATTCTGAGACGAGCCGCACGCGGCTCATCTTGTTCAAATCACGCCCCGCTGGTTAAGATACACAACAAAGTCCAGCACCTTGTCGTTCTCCTTATCCATGTCATTCTGCACTAGTCGCGTAAACAGTGAGACCTTCTTAGGCGGGCCGTACCGTTTATAACCAGAATCCTGAGCTTTGACGTGCGAGAACTTGCACTTGTCGCCATTGCCGCACTTGCCCCGGACAAAGTACTTGCACAGCGGCTTGTTCGATTGCTTCTTTTGTGATTTACCGACTAGTCGTTCGTGCTCCTCTCTCAATGTGCGCAGTCTCTGCTTTTCAGCCTCTTTCTCAGCGACCCGCTTGTTACTGGGCCAGTTCTTGCGTCGCTCTGCGATCCACTTGTCCACGTCGCTCGTATCGACTTGGATCGTTGGAACCAGCGTCCCTTCGTCTTCATCGGATGCGTCTTCCTGTTTCTCGTGTTTCTCGTTGCGCTTCGGCTTGTCCTTGTCGGGTGGCCGTTGGTACGGGTGTGTAGCCGCCGCTGCAGCTGCACTCAGACTTCCCTGTCCACCCCGTCCACTGCCTCCAGAACCCTTCAAACCTGTCGCCGCCTTGCCTCTAGCCCCCGGCGGCGGCGGCGGAGGGTTGTAGAAGTACTCGTTCATGGCGTTCCTAAGCGTAAAGCGATACCGGCAGAAAGTTTGTTCTGCGCCCGCACCGCTTAAGCCCGACCGACCGACCCGCGCTCCGCTTTCAAGCAGCTCCAACTACTTTTAACCTTCACACCACACGACCAACTTCCATCATGAGCGGTGCTGCGTCCAATTCCGCCTTCAAGAAGGCCACCGACTTCCTGTTCTCCAAGCAGGCGTTGAGGTATGTTTATTGGATGACGTGAACACGAGAGCTAACTTTGTAGATGTGCGTATTAGGGGAATTCTTCCGCGATCTGTGACCAATGTGACCAATGTACTAACAGCGGCAGATGTCTGCTCGACACACTTCTGGGGCCCTGTGTCCAACTTTGGCATTCCGTTCGCGGCAATCATGGACTTGAAGAAGGACCCGACTTTGATCTCGGGCCCAATGACCGGCTCGTTGATCGTCTACTCGTTGGTGTTTATGCGATACTCGTACGTACTTGTAGAGAAACTACAACTAACGGATCTTTTAGCACTGCAGTGACACCGTGGAATCCGCTCTTGTTCGGGTGCCACTTCGTTAACGAGATAGCACAGCTTGGCCAAGGCGCCCGGTTCGTCAACTACTGGTACATGGGTGGTAAGGATCGAGCCGTGACGGAAGCAAAGACTCCTGCCGCACCAGTACAGGACTCGAAGAAGGACTAAAGTATATGTATTAAAAAAATAAAGATATTTATGATCCGTCGTGGTCTTGTGAATCGAACAGGCCCCGTGCTTGTGACTTGTTCTGGGTCGGCCCCAGCTGCGAGGCACTGACCTGGGACCGCACCTCGAGTTCGCGGTCCAGCTCGTCCTCTTGGAGCTCGAAATCGGGGTACTGGTCTTGTGCAACTGTCGACGTGGGTTGCTGGTGCTCGTCCCATTGAATCTCATGGGCTTCGTCGTCGTCGTTGGCTACAAACAAGCTGCCGTCTGGAACATTCGAAGACTCCACGCCCACAGGTCTTGGATTCTCAAACGTACTTCTCGGGTTCTGGGTCTGCGTAGTGTACTGCGTCGGCGGCATTGCATTGTCGACATGGCCCACGAGCCTGGCCCTATTATCCACTTGTATAATCTCCGGCTCCTCGTCCCCCTCCGCCTGGAACGTCTCGCCACTACTCAAAAACACCCCCTGTAATTCCACATCTTTAGGTATCGACGGGCCTTCAATGAAGAATACGACCGGGAATTTGGGGTCCTGGTACACCGCCCGCACCACCACGCCGCCTGTGAACTCGGCTGCTGCCTGCACCAGCCCGCGGAACTCGCGCGTACGGATGGCAATGCTATGCCCCAGCATGACTTTCGCATAGTCGACATCGTCGTACCGCGTGCGTACCTCGGTGTGAATGGGATTCTTGAGCACTTCATGCGCACTGGTGACGCCCTGGGTGCGGCTCACCAGGCTGACATGCTCGCTTTCAAACGTGAATGAAAACTCCTCCGCTTTCATGCTCATATGGTCCATGTACTTTTTGAGCGTGCGTGCATCGAATATGAAACTGTAGGGGCACGAATTCAAATCAAGAGATGCAGAGTGCGATTCTTGGTGCGCATTGAGGCATGGGATGCGGTAGCTCTTGGATATCTTCCTGCTTGTATCGATACGAAACTCGAGACACGATGCCCTCCCCAGCTGGTCGTCCTCGATCTCCTCATTGGTGCGCTCGTCGATGAGAACTAGCTTGATCTGGTGGATCTTGAGCATGTCCTTGTCGACTTTTCTGAATATCGGCGCCAGCGCTTTGCTCTGTAACTGGAACGACGTCGTTGGCGCTGTGGTTAGATGCGATCCTACTGACACCTTGTCGCCACGCCGTCTGGCTTGTCGGATCTGGCGTCCGTAGCGGTACCCGCGGAAGAACGACACTGGGAACTTGGCTGAGTGGAACACGGACCGCGACGAGTTGAATGCAGAGAGCACGACCTGGGTGCCGGATAACTCAACAGTCACATGCTCCCCAAGTTTTGAGATGCTCTGGATGGCTTTTGTCCAGCATTGCAGCCTTACGCCTGCTTCGATCACTGCCGTCAGTTCAATCATTTGTTGAGTGCAAGTCGCGCACGCGACGCGTTGGAATATTCTACGCGTATATTGAAAATTGAATACTCATGAGTGAAAATTCTGAAATTCTAGTATTAAATTATGCGTTATCTACTGATTCTTCAATCACCGCCTTCTTCTTCTTTTTCTTCTTCTTCACCTCGCCGTCCTCGCCCACTTGCTTCGTTTTCTTCTTAGTCTTCTTCTCTCCATCTTTGGCCTTCTTCTTCACCTTTTTATGCACCACAACTACTTGTTCATTCGGATCTTCATTCTTGAGCAGCTCCTCGCGTAGTTTCCTAGCGGCCTCTGCGCCCGAGTCGTCGTTGTGCTCCAAGTTGAGATCCCTCAACCTGCTCGCAACATTGAGCAGGCTCTTTTTACTAGTTTTCACAAGACTCACCTCTTCAATGCCGTCGTCCTCGCCGTCGACCATTTCGTCCTGTACAATCTCGACCTTGCGTCGGTGGATAGCGGGTTTCTTTTTTGAAGGAACAATGCGGCTGTTCTGCTTAGGAGACGTTCCAGTAGGCGTGGGTGAATCCTTGGGCGAATCTTTAGGAGAATCCTTTGGCGAGTCTCGAGCGGATGGAACCTGGATATAAAACGGGTCATCCCGCTGCCGCTCCAATCTCTCCGCCCGTCTCTTCTCCAGCTCCTCCGGAGTCTCCTCCTCCACAACATGCAGCGAATGCACCTCAGACTGCGTCTCGATAGTTTCCTCGTCCGAGTCTTCAAAATCGAGATCAAACGCAGTGTTAAAGTAGTCGCAGTGGTCGTAAATAGGCGTTTCCAGGTCTAGACCCTCTGGGACCTGGATCTTGCGCTGACTATTCGGCGCTATTGGATTGAGTTCGTATGCATTAAACATGGACAAAAGTCCGAGGGTGATGATGGCAGGCGGGTACATTTCGTCAGCGGCGTGGTCGTCCAGTGCTTGAGATATGACCTTGAACAGCTCCGAAAACTCCGTCGCCCGCTCTTGCACTTCAAAATCAGCCGAACTGCAATGCAGCTCCAAAAACCCAGCAACTTTCTCAGTGACTCGTTTGAAGAATGCAGCTTGGTTGGCGTCCCAGTTTTGTTCCAAAGTCGCACCGTACGCGGCGTACACTTTGACAATTGCCTGGATGATACATTGCAATGCAGCGGCATCACTAGTGTCAACAGCTATAATGGTGTTAATAGTCTCGTAAGGCTCTTCAATGCACTTGGCGTACTCGCCAACGATCCAAACCACCGCCGGGATCAACGTCGATGGAGGATTGGATCCTAGGATGTTTGTGCATGCAGTAACAACGCCATCCCTTACCGACGGCACTCGGATAGCCACATTTCTCAGCTGCTCGCCGATCTGTGTCCCTACAGAATCGTCGAGATTCTGTTTCAGCACATCAACAAGCTCGACTAAAATGCCAGTGTACCAATCAAAATCCGGCAGCAGCGAGTATGTATTCCTAGAACACAGCGCAATAATCTTCTTCATAACCTCCACTTTAAAGTTCTTGGGCGGAACAGTATCTCGAACTTGCTCCATAAGCTTGGTCACAATCTGATAAATATTGTCTTCATTCACCACCCCCGAAATAAGGTCCAGCACCCGTTCACGGATAGTAAGATCCGGATCGTCAATGCAGTCGAGAATAGTGTCCTCGTGATCCGACACAAACTGCGGGTGGATTTTGACAATCTTGGACAATGCTAACAGACCCACGTACTTCAAGTTCTGGTCGTTCTGCTCCAGAAACATCCTCAGCTTGTTCACACACAACGCAGCTAGTTCATAATCCGACTCGTCCAGCATCCCGCCAGACACAATGCAATTGATGCACTCATACAACAACGACATTGCAGTCGTTGATTCGATTTGTTGCAGAATGGGCGGGAGTAATTTAGGCTTGAGTCGCGGCTCGGCAGGCGCAAGAGACGAAAACAGCTTGAGAATCTTGATCAGCATCCAATTGTTATGAGACGTTGTTAAAAGTTCATACAATTGCGGTGCCAGTGCCAAAAACGTCTTTGACGAACTTGTCGTCTGCTTTGCCAGCTCGCAAATCACATTCACCGTAGCACTCACCACCGACGGATCAGGGTCCTCCAGCTTGTCCTTGAGCCGCGGGAACGCCGTCCTCAACGCCTCCGGGAACTGCAAAAACACCTTGTACATGGCCAGCACTGCCTTTTTACGAATATACGGCCGCGAGTGGTTCAGCATTTTTGTAATGTCGTCGCTCAAGTCCTGGGCCAGACTCGGGGTCACAATTGTCGCCACCCCGCTCAGAGCTACACTTACTTCCATCGGGTGCGCCGACCCTAGATCTTTTTTGAGCAAGTTTGTCGTCAGCATCAATACGTCAGTGTCGGCTCTAAAGCTCTGGATCGCGGCGAGGTACCCGACTCGCTTTTGTTGAAACTTGGCACTGCTCATCACTTCCAGCACGTGGAACGCCGCCCACGACATGTCGTACCCGTACATTTCCAAATACGCCAGCTTCAATATGGCCATGGTCTTGGTGTCAATGTCCGGCGACCGTGCTTCGGTGCGGCAATCGGCCAACGCATCCTTGAGATACTTCTCCCGCGCCGCGGGGTCTTTGGACGACCGGATTCCTCGAATCAGGTCATGCAGCGACTTTTCGAACCTGATTATTAGCTCTGTTTTTCCCCTAAATTGCATACACTAGTCCGAACGGACGGAGGCGTGACCGAGTATCGTCTCGCACCAGTGACATGTCGAGTTGAGCAGTCCCACAATTTGGGTGTGAGATTTATGTGCGTGTGAGCACTCGCGCCTGAACATCGCCGCACACTCAATATACGACAACGACAACGGACTAAATGGACAGGCATAGATGAGCGACTCGAAACATCACAGAGGGCCAAGCATAGCGTCGCAGACGTATGCCGTGCCGGATGATTCGCAAGAATTGTACGATTCTTCAGACTCGGACTCGTCGTACGCCGGGTCCGGGGAACAGCTGCAAGAGAACGAATTCTCGCCCGTGAATTATTTACAAGCAGCATTTGCGCGTGTGTTTGACCCGCAGAATTTGGATCGAGCCGTCGTCACTCAAGCACAGACTTCAGGAATGATCAATTCAAAGTCGCAGGAACTGGCCGAGCTGCAGCAACAGGCGTCGCAGCGGGTGCAAGAGATCAAGACAATGTTTAACAACGGCATCAAGGTAGCCAGGCAAGTGCAGCGGGATTTGGACTACGTGCAAAAGAAGACTGTCGCTCTGAATAAAAAAGCGCGGGTCAGGCATCCAATAGAGTTTCAACAGGCACAAGAGGATATAAAGGATCGAAACTAACGAATGTGTATAAATAAAAACTAGAATTACTTGATTCCTAACCACCCACTCTCCAGACTTCGACGCTGAGGATGCGGAACTTGTTTCCCGAGCCGCTCAATGGCTCGTTGCCGAAGGTCAGCGACCGGAAGCTCTCGCCGCTGTTGAGGTCGTCATCGATCCACAGCCCGTAGTGAGCGTCGCCGCCGCCCATGCTCAGAAAGTCGTGCGTGCAATAAATAATAAAGTCGTTGAGGCCAGTATACGGGAACGCCTGGAACCGTAAGTCTCCCGAAGAACCTACTGGGGTCGTCTTCCATAAGAAACTCTCGCCATTGCCGTGGAACCGACGATGCTCAGTCGGTCGAAAGTGTTCATTTGCATACGCACCAAATACGTACCCCTGTGCGTCTCTCAGTGCTAGCACGTACCCGCATCTACTGCCCGATGCTCTTGGCGGCTGGCACCGGTCGTACAAGGTGTGCAGCGACGTGCCGTGTCGTTCCAAAGTGTACACCAAGCTCCAGGTATCGTAGAGTTGCAATCTCGGCGGCATCAGAGCACGGATCTCTTCGGCCAGTGCGCTGTCCAGCAGCTTGTGCTTGATATCGTCTGTGTATCCATCCAACGTGATGCGCGAAAGAGGCGGCTCCTCGCGGTCTTCAAACATGTCGCCGTTGGTGGCCAGCTTGTCATTGTCATTGTCGGCAGCGCTGCCGACAGAGTGACGGCGGAACGCTCTAATAGCATTGGCGATTGCGCCAAATCTTTGTTGAGGCTCAATCTCACTCATGACATTTGACGGAATGCGTCTTGGAGGTGTCGTCCGTTGTTGATGAATCAACTATGAGAGGCTGTTTTGTGTGATTTGGATCGGTTTGCGGGGAGCATTTGTGGACGCAGGAGCCGCACGCACGGCGGGTTTGAGAGCACTTTTATGAACTTATGCAGTCTATGAAGGAGATTGTTCAATTGATTATAGATATTTATTTTGAAAAGTCGAGGGTTAATTTACTCAAAAAGTTGTTCTCCGATATTTCATCTCCTCCTCCATCGCCTGCTGGATCAGTGCCATAGCTATCAACGCCGTGGAACCAATCATCACGACCCACGGGTACAAGATTGAGAATATCACCAAACTCGCCGCGCCGATAAACGCCAATGTCGGATGCACTGCAATTAGGGACACCAGTGCCGCGGCAATCAGAAGACATATGGTCGGGTGGAGCATCGCTAGCGAGGTGAAGGACACTCCGAGTAGGGCCAGATACACCCATAACACAAGCATTCACGTGTAGGTAAACGCTGAGAATATGGAAGGAGATTGAATGGATGTGTTGAGGTGCGGCTCGGTGAGGCGCTAAAAGGTCCGTCGTTCTAATTGGGAATATACCAGACCATATCTGTTCTCTTACATACATGTATCGACTCCTCACGAGTTATTCTACCTATACTTTCTATAGTAGTCGCTGTAACGAACGCTTAGAGCGGGAATATGTAACCACAATCCACAATCATTCTGAATAATCCTTCTACTCTGCCGGATGCAGGTGTCCCATTCAATCTCCAAGATATCAGTTACAAATAAATTTCCGCCTACTCAAAGGACTACAATTGGTGAACCAGGCTACTCACCCAAATGGAAGTATTGCCTTGCCAAAGGCCACGAAACTTTAAGGGATCCAGGATAGTTCGCCACTTTGTGCTCTATGATCAGCCGGTCCAAAGGAGTTTGTCCCTTTTCTCTCACATCACAGCCTGCATTCTCTCCATACTTGGTGATTACCCAAACGACACAATTCCGAGGCCAATAGCCTATGTATCCTGGCAAACCCCGCGGCGCCGCTAAGCCGATCAGGAACGTGAAACATTAAAAACCGACAGCGCCGCGTGCGGCGAGATTGGAGATTACAAACGGTTTGTTCCCATAACTCAATATAACACTAAGATACACAAGTTCTAGAATATAAGTTCCATACAACCTTTCATAGCTCCATCATATGACAAAAACCCACTCCTTTCCTACTGAGAACGGCACAGCATCGGAGTCATATGGCTTTCAGTTCACCTACCCTCCAGCATGTGATGTCGGCTGAGTCCTTTTAGCGTTATTCCTTCAAGTACAAAACCTGCTTATCTCAACGGTTATCGTGCATGAATACTTGTGATCGTCTCTCTACTTTGAATATCTGTTAAGATCTCCTTCAGATATCCGCATCCGGATCTTCCAAAACAGCAATGAAACGAACCAGAATAGCAACCTGGATCTTGGGAATCTGTATGCAGGACATACAAAAATGGGTGGCGGTAGATATAAAAGGCATTAGCCCTAATTTTTGGCGTCGCGGCGTCCCCCCTGCGGCGCTGATAATAATGCAGCCTCATCACCGACCGGCCGACGTCATGTGTTTATATTATTCTACAGGAGCAATATTTATTCTTACTAGCTGTTAGCGATGACTGTAGTTAGTTTTTGTTAGGTCGTTAGAAATCCCCAAACGGCATGCACAACAAAATGATGCCGTACATTAGAGAGATTAAATTAGAGTGCCCCATTCCGTGCGGTTCCCATAATACGCACACACGTGGCTGGTACAGTACGAATATAAGATCAATGTGACCTCCAATCTCCAATTATTATGCTTAATAACTCCGAAGCCTCTTTTTCTCCCTGACTCACTCGTTTTCATTTGCGGAGTGCGTGATTTGCTGGTTATAAATACAAGTATACAGACAGGTACCATATACACAAAGAGTACCACCAAACGCCTTCCATGATCCACCAAGTTCTACAAGTACACGACCATATACACGAGTGTCATCACAGCTGCTTGGAACCATTTTTTAGACCCATCACGTTACTAGGAGAGAGCGAAGGAGAGAGCGTTCCAAAACACGCGCTAGCGTCGATTCCTTAGCGCCCTAACCCTCAACTCTGGGACCACAACATTGCTTATATAGTACCAGCCGTCCTTTTTTAGTTGGTCCTTTATTCAAGAATTCAAAGAATGCTTGCGGTGCCGTTCAACCAGGTGAGTAAACATACAAGGGCCGACACGACCGGCGTGGCTCATAGTGGGTTTGGCGTCATTGATCCAAACTCACTGAGCGCAAAGACGGACATATTGTTCCGCAAAATGCATGACGCGAAGTTGAGCTCGCCGATATGTGGACCGATAGGACCACAGTATGTCGATTTGTGGGCCGTGTATGCTGGTGCGCCGCCGCCGCTGAACGAGTCGAACAGAAGAGACATGCCGTTCCTGGTGGTTCCTGCGGGGGATATTTTGAAGAACCCTGAGCATCAAGTTGCATTGAGAGTAGTCAACACTAGAGCGAATGTTACAAAGCGATCGATGAACATTTCAGTCATGAAACGGAGAGAAGTGGAGGAGATGGTTAAAAAGTTTGGCGACAAGCGCGTTCAGAGCCCGTACCCGACTGTGATTATGCACGATGCGGTGATCCCTCTAGATGTGAAGCAGATGCGGATTGCGATATCGGGCAAACTGCAGCATGTGGACTTGTTGCTGGTTGTTCAATTGAACAGCAAGTTTCCACGAATGGTGGCACACAAGGTCGACGCTGCGTTTCTGTCCATTGTGCGGCTGTTTGACCAGCTTCCATTCAAAGTCAAGACTCCCGAGCCTGAGAAATTGGGTGTGAAGGAGATGATAAGTCGAAGGAGGTTTACAGCATGGGGCATGCCGCAGTTGCAAGACGCGACGGATATGTGGAGGGACAAGCAGGGCTTTGACAGGGAAAGAATCCGCCCGCCGCTGCCTCCGTCGATGGAGAATATAGAGACCAAGCGGAGGTATGAATATTTGAGGGAAAAAATAAGTGCGTCGATTTTTTTCTATTCTGCGTCGTGTTTGTTGAGAGCTCCAAATAATGCCAACCTGGGTACTATATACCAAGCTATTGCTGAGATGAAACCGCTTGGATTAGGTCAGCAATTTGACAGCCAGTTTGAATCAATATACACATCAAAGCTGGAGACTTATCAACACGATGACACCAAAATTCGAGTTTCTGACCTACATGTTACGTTATTACGGTGGCTCTATGTCGCATGTTGCCATGACCCCGATGTACCCGAGCTCGACTCGTCCAAAGTCAACAGCATGCGGTTCAACCGGGTCGTATTCTCGTCCGACTGGTGCTTCTTTTTCCACATTCGCAAAATCATTCGCAATGAGTTCAAAAAGTACCAAATACATCAACGACTGCAACGCAAGTACGACAAGTACGTGGCCAAGATGAACGCCGCCAACCGGCCGGTGATGGACCGCGACACATACGACACGATGAAGAAGAGCTACGACCAGGATGATTTTTACAATGGAAGAATAAGCACCCCAAGTTCGCAAATGGACGACGTTCCTGTGCCGCCACTCAAAAATTCACGAGTGGTGTTTGACTTTGAAGTACTTGATTTTGACCCGCACGACCCGTTTTCCATCCTCGATAACGTGCCCCAAGAGTCAATGATATACGATCAGTTCATGATCCTGTGCCAGATCTTCTCCATCAGTTTTGCGGCTGCGAGCCCGCGGTTCAAAAACTGGACCGACGCGGTGCTGGACAAGTACCCGCAGTACGACTTTGAGCGGCTGGAGCGGCTGCTCCAGATTGACCTTCTACCGCGATGCATCAATGCCGGGTGGCTCACGTCTCGGGCGGCGGTGGCAATGTCGAATTTCGAAATGAAGGTGCGGTACCTGATGGCCGACATTTCGCGCATGTTGCAGAATGATTCTTTCGGGTACGATATACCGCCAATGATTTTAGAGCACCATTACGAGCCGTTATTAAGGTAGAAATTATCATTACACAGTCTATAGATATCTTATAAGAAGTTGTTACTTCTTCTTGTTTGCGTTTTCTTCGTCAGTCTCCACCTTCTTTCGCTCCGCGTACCGCTCCTTGAGCTCTTTACAGCCTACTTCTGGGCCAATCCGTCTAAACTGCTTGATGATCAGGTTCTTGACCTCCACGTCTTCGTGCTCCTTCAACTGCTTGGCCATGTCTCGATATAGCAGAGCAAAGTACTTTTTGTCGATTCTAAACTTGCCGTCGTCTCGATCAATCTCGTCCAGATTGGTATCAAAGCCCTCACCCGCTTTGAGTGGCACACCAGCACTGCCAATTCCTTCCAACACACCGGCATGGTACGCCTGAATCAACCCGCCTTGCTGCTCAATCTTGTTCTTCCTGTTCTCGTCCCGCCACTCAGAGGGAGTCGCACGCCGCGTCGAGGTCCAGCCAATGTCCAACAGCTTTTGTCGAGTAATCTCCTTACGCACAACTTTGCGGTTGGTCAGTGGGTTGAACGACGCAGGGTTCACGCCGCCGACCCAAAGAATCATGTAAATGAACGCACACTTGAACACGTGCAATGCGAAAAAGCCCCACTGCCATGCTGGAGTACTAAACCCAGACGGCGAGTCGTCCTTCAATTGCGGGATCAGCTTCTCAGCAACGTTCATGATCAACGTCGTAGGAGCATACCCGGGAGTAGGATTCAGATAAACTGGGAAATCGAGATACAGCCAAAACAACAACAGCGACACTACTCGTACAAACCGGCTGTAGTTGTACTCCCAGATTGGCACCACCATCTGGCCCTCCACCAGCACGTCTGCAATCTTGGACGATTGATCCACCTGTTTCTGGTGCTGCGGCATGTGTGCTTCCCGTTCAAACAGCAACGCCCCCTCGCTGGTCAAAAACCCCGGGTGCTTGGACACTGCAAACTTGACAGGCGCAGCGTTGTAAAAGTATGACGGCGACAGCACCATGGGCAGCGTCTTGAAGACGTTGTGCAGCCACGAGATGGGCTGGTCCGCAGGCACGTTGAAGCAGTAGTCCTGCTCCGGGTCCTCATTCATGCGAATGTAGATGTCGATGGTGGAGACCTTTGCCATTTTGATTTATGGATCCTGGACAAAGTGGCAATGGAGAAAGGAAAGGAGAAGAAGGTTTCGACAGCAAAAGGTGTCGACTTGAAATTAAAGCGGGGTTTTGCGCCCGCCCGCAGACGAGCCGCAGCCAGTTTTTCCTTTGGGTAATTAGGTCACAGTGCGTGCGTGCACACAGGGGGGAAGTGGAAGTGGGGTGTAGAGGTAGAGGGAGTATATGAATGTGTATGCTAGATTTACAACTTGTACAGAAATTGTATAGGTGAGATGAGATTTGTGGGGGATATGAGAGAGCGTACAAATAGATCCAGGTTTAAATGAATCCGCGCCGCACGAGATGCGGCGGAGGGGTAAGATGTGGAAAAAGTTGATCGTACGGCTGCCTATTGATGGTTAAATAAAGAGTGAAACGATATGAGATATTGTACTAATGGATGTTATTTGAAGTGATGGACCATTAAAGAGTAGGAGCAGCTTAGGGCCGCCCATTTCTCCAGGTTCCATTGGTTACCCCACGCTCTTTAGACGACTCTTCAATCACTCCATCTTGCATAGGACGACTCCAGTTCACTCACGCTTTGAAGAACAATACGACACGCCTAAGCACACCTTCGACACCTCAAACACCCAAAATCCCATGCTCCAACAATCCCATTACTCGATTCGGCACTCAAACATCAAATCAGCCGTGCTGCCAGACCGAAAATCTGCCCCCACTCGCCGAGCCAGCCGCCCCCACCAGCAGCTCTCCAGCTAAACATAAACCGTAGAGTTTGCCTTTCTTATTCGTCTTTTTATTCTTCTTATTCTATTCTAAAGAATGGTTGCTAGCGACAACTTTACTACCGTCTCCGAGCCGTTTGTGCAACCGCACTCGCGTCTGGGCGAGGGCCCGCTGTACGACCACCGCAACGGCGTGTTCAGCATCGTCGACATTATCGGCAAAAAAGTCCATTGGTACGACTACAACGCGAAGAACGTGGAGGCCACTCACAAATGGGTTGTGTTGGACTACTTTCCTGGCGTTTTGGGGCTGACGTCTACTCCAATGAAGTACGTGGCGGCCTTGACGTACGGGTTCGCGGTGGTCGACCTGACCAAGGCACAGGGCAATGGTGAGCTCGTTAAAGTGCAATTCAGCCACAAGACACACAGTGAAGATGCCAAACTGCGATTCAACGACGGCGTGGTCGATCCGCGGGGAAGATTCTTTGCAGGAACCATGAGCAGCTGGCCCATTGATCCAACAAGAAAGGGCACACTGTACCGTCAAGACACTGACGGGTCTGTGAAAAGCGTCATTCAAGACGTCGGCGTGCCCAATGGACAGGCGTTTTCGCCAGATCAAAAGACCTTCTACTTTACAGACTCGGATAAAGGTACAGTGTTCAAGTACGATTACGACGTCGAGACTGGCGAAATCTCGAACCGTACGCCATTGATCTGTCTGCATGCCGAGGGCAAGCCACGTGTAGACCCTGATGGAATGGCCATTAGTGAAGATGGGCATTTATGGATTGCAGTGTGGGGACTCTCACGAGTCCAGAGGTACACCCCTCAGGGTCAACTTGTCGCCGAGATTGAGTTCCCTGCAAAGCGAATCTCGTGCCCTGCATTCGCCGGCAAAAACCTTGACGAACTTGTCGTCACAGCTGCATCGTTGCATCTCCAAGACGCAGACTTTGACTACACCCAGGAAACAGACCGTGGTGGTGAGGTGTTCCGAACCAAGGTCAACGTCCGGGGGCTGCCAAAGAACATTGTTCCTATTTAAGAATCTTCATCATCATCATCATCATCATCAAGTAAACACGTAACTTTATCAACAAACATCTCCACAAGCTCGTTGGCTTCACTTCCTCCCTTGCGTAGTTCGCGTAGCTTGATCAGAGCCACGTCTCGTCGTGCTTCGGCGGTCTGTTCGCGAGTGTAGTCTGGGTCTTTGAGTATCGACAGCAGGGTGACTAGATGTACTTTGAGGCTGTCGAAGGAGAGGTAATGCTGGATCTCGGGGTTTTGGAGAATCTTTTCGAATTTTTCATTGGATTTTTCGAATTTTTCAGGGGCATTCGTACAACTAGCTGGTTTGACGTCTTGAGGGTTGGCAGTAGATTCACGAGACTGGGGAATACACACTTCTTTGTGCAACTTGTAACATGCCAATGAACAACTTATCAAGGTTAGCCATTTGATATATGAATTCCGAACTTACTATGGCGTAGAACATGCTGGACATTTGTACTTGGATGTGTTTTGCTTACACACCAAACAGTTCATCTTGTCGTGACGTGAAAAAATTGGCGGGGGCCCACTGCAGGAATCTGCATCCGGATACTTGACAGCCTGCATTCGCCACCAAATTCCAAAACTCAATGATTCGACGAATACCAAGATTTCATGTCCGCTCATTCAGCAGTCGCGTGTTTGTGGACGAATGCCCAGCTCCGACACACGACACGGGGTGCACCCACTGCATGCCGTCCAACATGGACATGTTCGTCCAGCCGACCAAATCAACGCCTCCAACGCCGTTCCACACCCGGCATGTCATTATCCACACTGGTCATAGCAACTGGCCAAGCAGACTTCAGGACGACCACGAGTCGCTGATATCAAAGCTGACCCCGCTGCGCCGCATGTTCCAGTCAGTACGTACAGACAGACAAATTCCCTTCATACTAACAGAACATCCAAAAAGCCAGACTCGACAGTGATTATCCATAATTCCGACCTGCCAACCGGCCCGCTCCCCTCAGCGCATGTTTACCCGGACAATCTGTTCTTCGACCGGATTGAGTCTGCGGAACTCTTTGCACAGGCGATTCTTGGCGGCGGCGGGCGGCGAGATCCGGCATCGTATGCGGGCCTGAACCCGGTGCCAGTGAAAAATCCAATGGTGCTCGTGTGCGGACACGGCAACCGCGACGAGCGCTGCGGGGTCATTGCGCCGCTGCTGGTGGACGAATTCAGTCGGGTGCTCGACATGAAGGGTATGCTCTACGACTCGGACACAAACCCACACGGGGTGCTTGTAGGCAAATGCTCGCATGTCGGTGGCCACGCATTCGCAGGCAACGTTATCATCCACGACGGCGCAGGAGGCGACGGCGTGTGGTACTCGAGGGTCTTCCCGCACCATGTTCAGGGGCTGGTGCTGGAGACCTTGGAGAACGGCCGGGTGGTGAAGAGCCTGGCTCGGAAATAGACACACTACTATTTACAATCTTGTATATACAGCTTCACTCACATAGTCCTTTTGCGGACCGGACACCTCGTAGCGGATGGAAAACTCATTGAAAGTCGAATCGTCCTCGTATTTGAACCGGTAGAAGGGCTTGTACAAGTCCCTGACGCACAAATGCTCGGTGCCTGTGGCCTGCTCCACCTGCATCGTGGTGGTCGAACTTGGACCCGGCACGATATCGTGGAACCAGTTGGTCACAGTCACTTCACTGTTCGTCCAGTCAAACTCGGTCCTGTACACCGCCAGCCGGTCGTCGTGCGGTGTGTATCTATAGACGTAGCGCATCTGGGCCGGCGCCGAGTGGCCAGCAGCCACAATAGTCATCAGCCCCTCCTCCTTGTAGACGTATTCATGCTCGTGCTCCTCCTGGCGCTGCTCAAACTGCGCCGTGCCTTGGAACCTTGTGTCCATGGCCCGGTCCAGCTGGTTGCAGATGCTGCGACTGACCGCCCACCGTCCCTTGAGCCCTTGGAATAGGCGTAGAGTCGTCGACGTCGACATTTTACCCGTGTTGCGAGGGAGAACCGGGTTTTCGTAATTGTATGCGTGGATCGCATCCTTTCGCATGCACGGCCGGTTATCAGCTGTGCATTCATTTTGCACACTCACACATTCCATTCAGCACCACCACCACCCAGAGCTTACCACCACCAGTCATCCCCTATTCATAGAAATCCAAGGGTCCAAGAGTACTAGAAACATATGAGAAGGTAGACAGAAGCCATGATGCAGAAGCCCCTCGCCCGGCCGCCAGCGACGATAGTGTCGTCGCCGCTGGAGGAGTGGACGAGATTCCTCAACTCGCTAGAGCAGGACCTGATGGACCCGATCACACAGCACCCGTCTGCGGATTTGAGTGTGCTCACTTGTGGCTGTCTGCTGAGCGACCAACTGGCAGCAACAGAATCCAACAAGCGGTGCCCGTCGTGCGGTGCTGATAACGTTACGACCCTGACCAAGCTAGGCCCACTACGCAGTATTTATGAGAAGATTGAGCAGCAAAAGCGCAAACTGGGCGTCGACCTGCTCGCTGGGAAACTGGACAGACTAGGCGTGACGACCGAAACTCGCCGAGATGGAGATGAAGACGAGCTCCTGGCTTCGAATATCGACTTTGACCTGATACAGCCGCGTGCCCTCCACCAAGGAGAGCTGGGGTCCAAGCCGGGGCTTATAGATTTATTCAAAAACGCAGCAGCATCTATTTCCAAGAATAAAGGCAAGGCGAGTGCGGCAAATACAACGACAGAGTGGCTTCAGCAAGTGCAGGCCAGCACGACGGCGGCATTGGCTCCTTCAAGGTCTGCCGGCGGAGTATCCACCTCAGCAGGCAATTCGTCGTCAACGGCATCGATACGGTCGCCGCTGGGGTCTCCTACTATTGCATCCATGCCTGCTCCAGTGCCACCGGTATCTTCAAAGCTTCCAGCACAGCCCCTGATCAACCAGAGCGGACCCATGGGCATCCCTCAACACGGCGGAAGCACCCATGTGCTGCTGCCCAGCAGCTACTTGCCCGACGACGAAAAACGAGAATACAACTACGGCAAGTGCTTCCCAGTGTTTAGAAAACAGTTTCAACATGGAACACAACCAAGAACGTTTCTGCAGCGGTCCAAAAGGGCCACTTTCTCTACTTGCATTTCCCCAGACGCTTCCAAATTCGCATTAGTGAGCGCCACCAAATTCCAAATCTACGCCATTCCCACTGATTTCAACGACGCGCCGATTTTGCTGAGCGAGCCTGCGGTGGAAAAGTGGGGCGATACGCCCATGGTCTCTATGAGCAACAAGCATGTCGCAGTAGCCGGCCGCAATGGGCTCATACGCATATACGACTTTGACGCACGGGTCATTTTCAGCCAGACCCACCGGATGGAGATCCATTGCATGGCGCTGAGTCCGTTTGGATCGATGCTTGCATTTGGTATATACGCCAAGAACCCATTGCCGTCGTCGCAAAAGGGCGATTTGGCAGAAGACGAACGAACGTCGATGATTGTACTGACTACACTACAGCCCAAGCCGTCGGACCCGTCGATATTTAATTCAGATACAAAAGGTATATCGATCGTGATACCTTACAGAGACACGATCAATTTTTTGAAATTTTCGCCCGACGAGGCATTGATCACATGTGCGACGATGGCAGAGTCGCGGTTCATGGTCATATCGCTGGCTAATAGACGAGAGCCGCGACTGGTCATGAAATCGTCGCGCCGCGTCGACCCCGATGAGGAGTACGAAGGAATCACGTCTGTCAACTTTTTCCCGGCTGCGTCTAATAGGCACCACTACATGTGCGTCACGTCGTCGGTGCTGACCACTGCGCCGCCCATCATTCTCGACACCAAGATCACTGCGCCGTCGTCGTCGTCGGCGTCCATTGCGTCGGCCGTGTCGCAGCCGGCGCTGCTGATGCGTGTGGACAAGGTCGGCTCGCGGATCCACGGCTCAGCGATTTCGCCACGGGCAGACGCGTTGGCGTTTTTGGACAAGTCTGGCGTTGTGTATGTGATGCATGCTCCTGGGTTGCTCACCGACCAGCGCCGCATCGCCGTCGCCACAGAGGTTGCGGCGGCGCCGCAGCGATCTTCGGCGGCGTCCATCCAGTTCTCGCCCTCGGGCCAGGTGCTGGTGGTTGTAGATAGACGGGGCGATGTGCATATCCAGGATTACGGTGCTGGAACGCCCCAGCAGGCCGGTGTGGGGAAATGCCGCTTGTTGGCTTGATGAGATGAGATTAGAAAATAAAAAAACGAAAAGGACTGACGAAGAGCTAACTAATAACGACCCGCAATGATACTAGAAAGTAAATGTACATTTTAATATTGAGAATATGAATAAATAACAAAGTCTAAAAAAGATTCAAGACTAAAAGACGCTCCTGATTCGCATATCTGCAATCTTCTTCTCCACATCCCTCGGCGTGCGGTCATTCAACTCGCTCGCAATCCGCTGCTGCACTTCAGAAGGCAGCGACGCAAACCGTTCACACAAGTCGCCATCAATTGTAGCCTTGACTGGAGCGTAGTACCCTCTGTAGATAAGGTGGTCCCTCCCCAGAACCAGCTCGTCGTGCTCTTTCCGAATCAACGTTTCCAGACTCTCAAAGAAGATGGCATCAGACTTTGATGCAATCGGCACCAGCGCGCCGATTGTGCCCTGGATGCCCGCGTACAGCACCGACTCGGCGCCGCCGGGCACGAGGCTCGCCCGGCACACTGAGGTGATCAGGTCGCCCGTGAAGAAATGGGACACCAGCTCCAGCCGGTGCGCCGAAGACCCGTTCAGCGTCGGCTGCTCGTTGCGCAGCACGACCCCGTGGTCGTCCTCGTGTGCAATGTCCATAGCCGACTGCGGGCACGCCAGCAGGAACACGTTGCCGAACCGGTCGCCACAAAGTGTCGACGAAGGATCGAGCTGAACAGAGCTGGTAACGTGCCGCGAGACTGTGTCGTCTGCAAACGGGATCAACGCATTGTCCGTTTCCTTGTGTACGACATAAGTGACCGAGTCGCGCATGTCGCCGACAATGATCATGTCCTCGGCGGTAGACAGTGTCGAGATGCAGCTGATGGGCAGTTCAAGCTCCTGTTTCCTTAACAGTTGTTTCTTACCCATGTCGTATACACGCAGCTTGTTGCCTAGCCCGGCAAACAGTAACCCATTGAAACACAGGAAAGCTAATGGAGCCTCGCTGACCGGGGTGACATGCACAAGCTCGAGTCGCTCTCCACTAAACTTGTACACTCGAATGAACCCGGATTCGCAGCTTTTCGGCAGCATGACTTGGTCCTTTGCAGTACCGACAACAAGGTACTCTTGCTGGTCAGAGCTGAATATACACGTGCCGACACTGAACGCTGCTTCATTGTCTGTGAGAATGACTCGATCCAGCACCCCGACAGCAGGGTCAACGACCTCGATACACGACGACCAGTGGCCGTGCTTGCGCTCGTAATGCGCCCCGACGCCTGATAAATTGTTGTCCGATTCAACCACGTAGCAGTACGACGACGGGTGCCGCTGCGGCCGCACCATGCGTCGCGGGGTGTACTTGAGCGGAATCTCCGTCTGCCGCAGCTTGTCCTGGAGATCGGTAATGGTGAAAATGTGCAGATTGTTCTCTTCCACGCCGATAATGCCGTTGGGTACTACAGACGAAGAAAGCGTAGACGCGTACCTCAACGACGGCACGTCCACAGGTGCCATATCAAAGCTCGACGTGGCGGTAGTATACCCGAGCCAAGGCTTGCTCGACAGTGCCAGTACAGCATCGTGCGACACCCGCTCGGAGCCCACTTTGATTGCAAACAGACCCACCGCCCTGGGCCCCAGGAACCGTGTTCGTGTATCGCTCAATTGGCCAGAAATATTGTCAAGCACCGAGGAAATGTACACCCCGTTGGCGAGCCCAATGTGCAGCAGCTGGAACGGCACGCTCTCGCTTGAATGCTGCATGTGCGAGATGACAATAGAACTTGGCTCTGCGGTCAGCGCCTGGATGGTCAGCACCTCCAGCGTACTGCCCAAATCCAGCGACAGGATCCGGATCGTGGCGTCTTGGCACCCGACGGCCATAAACGATGTGCGCACCCTGCCGGATGGAATATCTCCTACGCAGAGACACGCAATCCCGCCAGGAACATCGACCCGCTCATTGTACTCGTTGAGATTACCCTCCTCATCAATCTCAAAGTACACAATCTGGTTGGTGTTCAATCCAATCGCCACTTGGTAATTGTTTGCAGACGCATGCACAATGCGCTCGTTGGCATTGGGCTTCCACTCCACTACTTCCTCCTTACCAGCAGTCAAGTGCCGGATCCCATTGGGATGCACTTGAATCAGAGTATCTCTGCCAAGCTGCTGGATCGCCAATGTTCGTACATTCTCTGCAATGCCCGACGTCTTCACCTGGCTCACCTTCTCGCCGACCTCCAGCACCATCGTCGAGTTGGCAAACGAGAGCACTATATATTTATCAAACTTGTCGTCGTCTCGTAATTTCACGCTCCACAGCGCCAGCGGGCGCGCAGGCAGAGTCGACGTCGTTATAGGCGTCGATGGAAGTCCATATTTCAGCGACCGCAGCGTAGACCGGCTGCCGCGGCCAGACATTGTGATAATCTGCTGCGAGTCCCCGTTCGTCACCACGTCAATGCCCATCAACGGCGCGAGCGAGTTCAGACTGCTCAACTCACGCAGCGACTCGGTGGGCTGCCATTTGAACGTGGGCACTTTGACATCTTCGTTTTCGACTCGGTAGTCCCGCGAGCTGTACTCGCCAAAATCCGTCTCGTCGCCGAGATCGTCAATCTGGTACATGATATGATTCCCACTCTCCGTCGCACAGAATAAGAGACCCAATCGGAAAATGTTCAACGAGTTGCACACCGGGATCGTCTGCAAGAACTTGATCGTCATGCTCTTGACTTCAGGAATCCCGCCACGCTCTTCATCCCGGTCAATGTCCATGGTCAGCATGAACAAATCGCCATTGCTCGCCTGCAGAAAGAAAAACAGCTGGCCCTTGTACCTGTGCATTACTCCGTTAATAATCGTTAGCGACTCTTCGCTTCCAATGCGTCGAGGAATGGGCACACGCACAGCCGGGTGGTCTATCATCACATAATAAATCCAGTCCTTTGTACCTACCAACACACCACCAGGGCCATTTTCGCCGCCCAGAACTTGTATCAGAATATTCGAGTCGCGGTCTACCACCGTCCTCCACGGCGCAATGACGTGGTTAATGCCCAGATCCAGTTCATTGAACACCACCACCTTCTCGGCCTCTTTCACCTCTTCCCCCTCAACCTGCTCATCCATCCCTTTATAATTGACCTCTAGTGTAGCAAACATGGGGTTCCAATTCCCCGTATCCAGCGCCACCAAGTCGTAAACCAGTGTGTTCTTCGAGTGCGCCTCCAGCGGCGACGCAATGACCACGTTCTCGTCGCGATCGCGATTGATCCCGTACACAAGCTTGTTTTTCTCCACACTAGCCACCATGCATGCTCTTCCTAGCGGGTCGACCGCGAGGTACTCGCCAGGAACCACGCGTCGCACTCCCGTCTTGCCAAACGGCTCGGCAAACAGCTTGACGAACCGGTTGCGATCGCTTCTATATTCCAGCACCGACAAATTGCCCGAGTCTGAAGTGACCAGCAGCCGCTCCTTGGAGTTGCGCGAGACGCGGAACGGCACAATCTCGCGAATAATGCCAAAGCAGTTCTGCGAAAGTATGAGCTCGAGTCTGCCCGTGTCCTTGTCGAGGGTCATGAGCTCCAGGTGCGACCCGCGACACACGACAAGTTCCTGGTTCTTACCGCCCATGAACCGGCCAAGCACCGATTTGTGGATCGTCGACGGCTTTTGCAGCGTTATCGAGTACAGGTGCCGTGACATTTGTGTGATGGTGGTGGTGAAGACTGAGCGGTCCCAATTTTTCATCCCCCCATGACATTATGGACGGTGGGGTGGAATCTGTGATGTATATTGTATATTGATTTTGTTAGATTCCTTCTTATTGTATAATTCCAGTTCAAAATCTCTATGGAAATAGAAAAATGAATGCTCAATCTCAATGATACCCAATTCCCATCCAACCGAGCCTCACCATGCTGCGGCTCAAAAGTTTCCAGCGCGGGCGAGATTTTTTTTCGCTATCGTGAACTAGTAAACCAAACTCGCATCCTCAACACAACCACAGATGGACGCCAGTGAGAAGCAGAAGCGGCAGATCAGAATCAAAAACAAGCTGCGCAGGCAGAAACTGTTTGCTACGATCAAGCATGAAAAGAACAAGACGCGGCACAAGCAGCGCAAGGAGCGTGCCAAGGCCGAAGAAGAGGACCCGACACTGAAAGAAGAACGGCTCAAGGAAAACGTTACAGAGACCATCGAGTCGAAACGAGTATTCGACGAGACGGTGAATACGGAAATCGAAGGCGACGACGAGTTCACGCCGTACTTCAAGGACCGCAAGCTGCCCAAGATTTTGATCACCACCAACAAGCACGCACACAAGGCGGCGTACGAGTTTGGCGAGATATTACTGGAGATTCTGCCAAACTCCAACTTTGTCAAACGGAAGGAACAGTTTGAGATGAAAGATATCGCCAAACTGTGTGCCAAGCGGGATTATACAGACGTGGTGGTGATCAACGAGGACAAGAAGACGGTCAACGGCCTAACGTTTATGCATTTGCCCGAGGGGCCGACATTCTACTTCTCGGTCACCTCGTTAATCACGACAGATCGAATCCAGGGCCACGGCCGAATGACGGACCATATCCCCGAACTCATTCTCAACAACTTTAGCACCCGGCTGGGCCAGACTGTGGGCCGCATGTTCCAGTCGCTATTCCCCCAGCAGCCGGAGATCCAGGGCCGGCAAGTGGTCACATTGCATAACCAGAGAGACTACATTTTCTTCAGAAGACACCGGTACGTGTTTAAGAACGCCGAAAAAGTCGGGCTGCAGGAGCTGGGACCGCAGTTCACACTCAAGCTGCGCCGCATCCAGAAGGGCATCAAGGAGGAGGTGCAGTGGGAACACCGCCCAGACATGGACAAGGACAAGCGCAAATTTTACCTGTAGTATATTATATTTACAATTCATGCAACTTCTTAGTATTTTACTATCCCTCGAGTTTGACTACTTGGAACCCGTTAAAACTGTCGCTCTTGGGGCCAATGACTGTAGCACCGGCGCCGCCGAGATTATCTGCCAACGCAGGAGTCAGGTACTTTTCCGCCACCCGCTTTACTTCACAAGCCTTTACAGACAATAACTCATGTCGCAGCTTGTTCCTCATCTCGTTCGTGAGGCCAAATAGCAGCTCGTGGTTAATCTCCGACCGCGGCGGGATGGGCGAGTCTATGCCCTGGAATACAGACAACTTGGCGCTCAGCAGCTCCTGGTCAGTAATGTCGTGCCCCAGCACCCAATCCGCACACCCAGCAACTGTCTTCAGTGTGTTGACAGGGTTGGGGTCGCGGTACGAGTAGAACGAAACAACGCCGTCAAGTGCCGAGTAACTCGCGCCGCCGCCGTACGCACCTCCTTTTTCTCGAATCTCCTGGTGCAAGTGTCGGTAAGTCAGGTGCGAGCACAGCACTCGCAGAGCAGCGGCGTCTTCGTGGATATATGGCACGCCCTTGACCGCCACGCCGGCGTAGCTGACCCCGAGCGGCAGCTCAAAGTGGGTCTTGTTTTGGGTCTGTTTGCTGATATCGGATATCGGCGTGATAGGTTCATGCGTGGGCAAGCCATGCACCAAGTCGTTGAACATTGTCTGGTTATGGCGCAGGTTGTCGTTGCCTGGGGTGAACGTGACACCGCCAGTGATACCTTCTTGCGTGGCTACCACGGCTGCAATCTGCTCCAGCTGTGGTACTACTTCTTTAAGAAGTTCATCATCGCTGAGGTCGGCGAGTTTGCGGATATACTGCACTTGCTCAACACCGTTGAGCAGTTCGTCCAGTCGCCGCTTGTTCGACACCACGCTCGCCGCATGGCGTGTGGCGTATGCGTGGCCCGACGGAACAATGTCGCCGACCGCGTTGGCGGCAGACGCTTGTAGGAATTGGCGCAGCTTGGACACATTTTTGAAATCCGTGTCTCTCAAGAACTGGTTCAAAAAGTCGTAAATGTGGAACGACTTGGAATCTAGAGACGAGGCGGAGAGTTGCAGGTTGAGCGAAAACCGCGAGAGGTTAGTAGGATCGCTGGCGACATGCAGCGACGAGCTGATTCCGCCGGTATGTAATCGAATCTGGTTCTCCAATTCGTCAATTGGCGTTTTTGTAGTACCTAGATTCGTCAAGGATGACGCAAAGAGCGGAAGTAGTGGCCGCAAGTGGGCAGGCACGTTGGCAAGGTTTTTCAAAAATGTCAAATACGTCAAACCTTGGGTACCCGTTTCTCGCACATAGAGGTTTTCCAACTTTTCAACATGCACAGGCGCCTTGTCCCGTGCAATCTCGTCGACAGTCAGCATGGGCAGCAAGTTGTCGTCGCCCTTCTCACTCGGCTCAATGGCAGTCACTTCCTTCTTACGGGCAATAGTCGCCTGCAGCCGCTCTTCCTCTTCTGCTGCTAATTTAGCCTCAAACTCGGCGTCGGGCCGCATCACAAACTCAAATGCCGGAGCGTCGACCAGCCTTTGCTGGACAGTCTCCTGGAACAGTTTCGGCCTTTCGGCGATCCGATCCCGGAAGATCTTGAGCATGTTTTCGTCGTCAATGGTCTCGTGCGGCTTGTCACCGTTGAACACTCGCGGCATCAACTTATTCACAGCTTCAAGGCCATAATTCGAGGATATTTCACGCTGGCTCAGTTCCACCTGGTTGATCACCGCTTCCAGGTGGTTCTTGGGAATCCCCTCCTTGACCACACTTTCCAGTGTCGCCGTAACTGCCTCCTTGAACTTTGGTACATCCTCCTCCTTCATACCCTGCAGCCCGATCGAGTATATCGTCTTGCCTGGAAGTCGCTGTACACCGGTATTCGCCGCGAAATCAGACCCAAGCCCAGTATCGATCAATGCCTTGTAGAACACCGACGAGTGGCCATACGTCAGCAGTAGACCAAGCACCTCCCACACCACATTATCAGCGACATTGCCAGCGTCGGCCACCACCCACGAAAGCGACGCCTTGACTTGTTTATCCGGATCACACAGCGGATCAACGGGACCCGTGCTTTCTACCAGTACATGCTCGTCCATCTTGAGCGGCTGCAATACACCTTCCTTCAGATCCAGCCGTTTGACAGGCTTGATCATGTCGTACATGGGCTTGAGGATCTCCTCCAGCTTCATCTTGCCGTACGACACACTGAACGCGTTCGACGGGTGGTACCTCGTGTCATGGAACTTTTTCAAATCCTCGTACTCCAGCTCGGTGATATGTTTCGGATCGCCGCCGCTGCTTTGCAAACTGGGGTATATGCTCCTCAGCCACGTCTCTGTGAACAAGTACGCCGGGTCGCTCGTCATTCCCTTCATCTCATTATACACCACACCTTTGAAAATCACTTTTGAATCCTCACCCTCCTCCTCTCGCTCGAGCCGCCACCCTTCTTGGCGGAAATCCGACTCGCGCAACAACGGGTTGTACACCGCGTCCAGATACACCTGCTGCAGGTTCTTGAAATCCGTCTGGTTCGTCGTCGCAAACGGGTAGTACGTATAATCCAGCCCGGTCATTGCGTTCATAAAGTTGGACAGCGACCGGGTGAGCATGGAGAAGAACGGGTCCTTGACCGGGAACTGGTGCGATCCGCACAGCGTCGTGTGTTCCAGGATATGCGGCACGCCGGTCAAGTCAGGCGGATTGGTCTTGAAGCCGATGGAAAACACATTGTTGTCGTCGTCGCGGTCCAGGTGCAAGTGCCGGGCTCCAGTGTCGTGATGGCGCAACTCCACGGCGGTCATCTGGAGCATGGGGATCTGGTTCACGTCGCCGACCGTGAACCCGGATATCTTTTCGCCAATTTTGTATGTGCGAGTGCTGTACTCACGGCGAGTAGCTCTGAAGAGCCCTCTGACTCCACTCCGCAGCATCCTTGAATCTATAAAGAATCACCGTCGTCGTTGAAAACTAGCGATGGGATGGGCATTGGGACTGGCGGTCTAGATGCACGGTCCGCGCCGCCCGGGCGTGCGGCGTTGTGGATATATTCGCTTGCTTCATTGAGTACATTCGTTCCATTGTTCACGCTTTCCGATATCATTCGAATTGTGATACTCCTTTCCAACAGTACCGTCTTGCCATGTTAGCTTACTGGTTTGAGGTCTCTGAGCGTCGGAACTCGACAACTTTTGCGAGATTCGTCGCAACACACTCTTTTGATCCTGGGTAATTAAGGCCTAGGATTTCGTCCAGGTTATCGTATGTTTTCCTGAAGAATTAGTATGGTATTGCTATAAGTATGTTATGTATCAGTCCATGAAGACAGAGGCTTGGACACTTCTAGACAATTGTACCCGGACTACACATTGCAAGACACCACAGAGTGATTGTTTCTCAAGAGCATTAACATTCAGTCATTATTAATAAGCACAAAAATTACACAACTATTTCATAACCATTTGCCGGATTTCGTTCAAATAGTCCCTATCAAACGTTTCATCAGGTGAGAACCAGTGGCCGCACTTGCGCTGCCACCGCTCGTCCTCATGCTGCATCCGCTTAAGCATGTCGTTCGTAATATCGAATTCTTTGCCCACTTGGAATTCTCCGTGCATCGAGGTATGCATTGACGCACTGGGGCGTAGAACAGACTCCCCTGCACCACCACCCACGCGGCTGCGTACAGATACATCCAAATCCTCCATCCCTTCAAACGGATCAGCTTCGTCAGTGTTGCCCACTCTTATCCAGCACATTTTATCCGGATCAAACACCATGTCCCCGACAACCTGTACTCCCTTGTTCGAAATAAACGCAATCAGCCCGGGACCCTTGGGGTTGACACTTTCAAACTTTTTCAGCTCAATGTCGTTGCCTTCCCATATAAGCTTGCGCGGATTGAACCGCATGTCGCCATTGTATCCCTTGCTGATTATGCTAGTCTTTGGTGGGCCAAGTTGCTGAATGAGTCCCGGTCCCTTTTTCTTGCTCTCTTTGGAACGTCGTTTGGTCAAATGGGCCGACGATTTCTTACTGCTGAGAGATGACTTGGTCGGTTTGGATTCTACTTTGGATGGTTTCTCGCGAAACGTATCCAATGGCTTGTGTTTGATTGTCCGTACGCGAGATGCCTTGGGTGTGACGGTGAATGAATGTTCAGTGTCCATATTCGTCGGCAAATCTCCAAGTTTATCCAATTCCGTACCATCTCCAAATACTTTTGTCGCTCTTCCACGGGTATATTTCGGACGTGCCGAGGGGGTTCGGTGAGCAGAGAAATTGGACATGGACTGCACGCTTCGTAGTTGCGCTGACGGTATCCGTTTTTTGGTCGGCGATACTTCGCCAAGACTGTTTTCGCCTATGCGAGCCAGTTTTGTCGTTGTCGGTCTTTTAGTAGGACTAGTGTCTCGCTTCTCTTCGCGCAATTGCGGCATGCTTTGTTTCATTTTGAGCATACTGCTCTTCTTCTTGTCGGATGATAATGATGAATTGCGCTTCTTTCCCTTAACGACCACATTTCTGTGCATTGTTTTTTCCTTCTGATGCGCAAATGCTTCGTCCTTGACATCAATTCCATCGAAAAAGTCTAGATCAACTTCGTCCTCATTCCCATTCAGCATCTCCAACGTTTTCAACGAATTCCCCGAACCATTGCTTCTAATAGTGTCGTACTTTTTGCCTTGCATCATTAGCTCGTCTTCGTGATCGGCCACATATTGTGCATCCCGTTGTCGCGTCTCCAAAATCTCTTGGAAATTGACATGCTTCTCAGGCAGTTCCAACCCATCCAAAAATGCTTCACCGTCGTCTGCTTCGCTCTCTTCGTATGAGCTGGACATGACAGACGAGACAGACGTTTCAGACATGCGAGACGTTGCTCGTGAGCTTTCCTCTCCCCATGAATCAAAGTCTTCCTCTTGGTCCACATGCAGCTGGTGCTTGACCTTTTGCAGCCGAGAGGCCAAATCCCCAGGTGCGTCGATATCGAACCCATCTTCAAAGTCTTCTGGTTCCTTTATCACCAGTCGTCTGTTGGAATGCTTAGTTGGTGCTTTTGTAGGCGACTTGCTCCTGGATTTGGATTGTGGCGGGTTGAATAGCGCACCTTGCGATACACTAATCGCTGCCTTTGAAGGTTTACGAGCTCGAAGCGTCTTCACTTCCTGGGTATCATCTCCATCGTCGTCACCATCGTCATCCAAATCCAAATGTCTAAACGCCTCTCTAATTTCTTGCTGTGATCGCTTCACAGTGCCATACTTTACGGGGCTACCTGTGGTACTTCGAACCCTCAACGTAGAGGGGCGTTTTCGTATCGTATTATGCTCTGCCTCGTCGTCGCCGTCGCCGTAGTCGACGCTCTTTCGCATATTCCGCTGCAGGTTGAACGACGACATTTTCGTAGTCAGGTTGCTCTCGTCATTGAACCCGAGATCGGCGCTGTCTTCTCGAAAAGCAGTCAGGAACTTTGCGCCTTGAGCCTTTTGCTGAGCAAACGCATTGCCAAACCGGTCCTCCTCCTCATCGTCATCGTCGTCTTCATCGTCCAAATCTCTAGGCCTTACAAACGAGCCTGCCGAACTCACACTGGCATGCAAGACGCTCTCTCGAGGCAGAAAGTCGTCCTCCAGGTCGCCAAAGTCGTCGTCCCAGCTCTCCACCTTCTTCATGGACTGCTGCTTACGCGCAAGGAGATGTGTCGTCACGCCAGGTTGGCTGTGCGGCATGGTTTTTTAGAGTTCTCCCTCTTCCTCTCTCTCTTTCTAGTGCTATTAGTGCGCTAAGTGGAACCAGGGTATCGGTATTGGAATGTGGGTGAGCCAAGACACCGCGCGCCGCCGCCGCCAGCCAGACTGACACTGTAAACAAACGCGAAATGGCGGTGGCTGGACCGCGATATTAAAAGTTTTTCGGCGTGTTTGACTGGTGCGCTGGTGGTTTTGACGCTTTAAGAGAGCTTGCTACTGAGTTTGTATCGCGTACATGTCGGGTTTTCGATAATTGGGGTTCCCTCAATGATCCCTGAACCTGTCGTGCGGCTCATGGAGCTGAGACATTTGTATAATGGCAGTCGAGTTGGCATTTTCAGTGCTGGCTGAAACGATGGAATTGTTTGTGGAACGGCCTTGAATCAGTCCTGCATGTTGATATATAGTTCTTCGGGAGCTGGTTTTCATCTGGGTGGGGAGACATGTAGATAGCGGGCATCAAGTCAAGTAACCTCAAATGGATATCTTTGTTGGAGAAAGGTACTCCAAAGGAAACGGAACAGTACAAAAATATAAAAGAAGGTCCGGTCCCTTTACGTGGCAGATAGCCATGCAGGAATTGAAACATGCCTGGGTATTGTGACACTGGTTTTGGCTCCACAAGATGTAGCACGTAGGATCTATAATATACTAGGAGATGTAACCCCAGTTTCAATGACTTGGATATTTCTATAAAATGTAACACCGCATATTATAGACGACGGAGGACATATCCTTCAAGGCTCAAAGGTCGACGCGGATCTAGTACATCCATCCTGAATTCATCCTTGTGTAGAAATCACCAAACGAAACGGTCGGCCCGGCCTGGGACATTTATTCAGGTAACCCATTGTTAAATTTCAGAATTCAAAATATCTATGTTGTAACGGCGATGACCTTGGTCCGATGCGGCGGGGACCTAGAGAAGTGGACTGATCTTGGTTTGTCCTGAACTTGTCTCATCTCTGATACTCAAGCCCAGCGAAGCTTACAACGTTCCAAGACTTACGATACAGGCCCTGTGTGGAAGCTGGTTGGCTCTTTCGGATCATTCAGGCGATACCGTGACTCTAGCGTGTGGATTAAGGTTTCATTATCGGAAGTCGGAATGCCGCCAAAAAAAACACAAAATGCTCTATATAAAGGATATAAGCTTCGTCCTTTCTTTAGAAAAAAGTCTCTTGTGGCTTGTAGTTATTGATCAAGTTTCCATTCTTCACTCCGAATTGAATACAAGGAAGCAAGAAAAAATGGCTGAAAAGGTTGAAAAAGTTGAACTGAGCGACGACGTGCGACGATTCGTGAGAGAAGAAGTACAACGAGCATTGTACGAAGTTATGGAGGGCGAGACTGTTGCTGAATTCAAGAAGAATCTGCACAAGTCGCTGTTAGCCACAGTTCCCGTGGAGGTTGACCACGCGATGCGGAAGCAGGCTGTTCAAAAGTTGAAGCACGAGGAAGATACGTACTTCGACGAGGCACGAAAGGCGCTGATTGACCATAATAGACACGTTACTGAGGGCACTGACAAGTTGAAGCGAGTGCCGTTTGTCAAGCAAGATGACTTGCCGGCGATTTACTCGCTCACGCCACTTGTCTCGTCAAAGGCGGTGTACACTCTTCAGGAGTGGGAAGTTGAGCTTTACTGTAAGGGCTATGGCATTACACGCACTGGCAATTTTGAGCAGGATTGCAATTTGATTAACGAGGCAATTGGTGCTATTCCAGGTAGTAAGCCGGTTTCTACGCAATCTACCCCGTTTACAACACGCCCAGCTTCTCCAACTTTGCCTTGATGGAATGGGGCATGAATAGTCATCAAGAGAGAAATTAAACCTATACTATCTATATATTTCAAGTGAGTTTGTTTAAAATAAATGAAGTACTCTTGGTTACAAGAGATTCAAGCCTCGCGCGGCTTGTCTCACATTTTTTTTTCTCTTGCCGGGCAGCCGCGCAACTGCGGTGTGGGCGAGAAAATATTTTGCATTGACAACAATTTGATATATAGATATTCAAGAGCATTAACAAAAAGATGGCAGAAAGCACGACGATACAGTCACTATCGAAGAAACAGAAGAAGGCTCTCGAGTTTAGATCGAAAAAGAAGAGCGGAGAGAGCACAGATGCGATTAAAGAAGACCGAAAGGCCAAGAAGCGGGCAAGAGAAGATGAGAAAGCTGAGGAGAGCAAGAAGTTAGAAGCAAAGGAGAAGAAAAGCGATGCGGTAAAGGATACGGAAGATGGACCTAAAAAGAAAAAGGCCAAAGCGTCCGGGTCAGGGAAGTCGAAGAAGAAGTTTATTCTATTTATTGGCAATTTGCCGTACAACGTCACGGAAGAGGAGATTCAAGAGCATTTCAAGGCCGCTGCTCCACTAACATTACGTCCTCGAAAGGGGTTTTCATTTGCAGAGTTCGAAGGTAATGATGCTGCTAGGAGGTTGAACGTGGCACTGCGACTGCATCACACCACGTTCAAGCATAGAAAGATCAATGTCGAGCTGACGGCAGGTGGCGGAGGAAACACGGCTGCTCGTCGACAAAAAGTGAAGGATCGAAATGAAAAGCTGCGGCAGGAGCTTGCAGAGCAAGCCGAGGAGGTCAAGAAGGAGAAGAAGGCCAAGTCTGAAAATGGTGGAAGTGGGGATAAGGCTGATAATGATACTGGCATTCATCCAGATAGATTGAGACAGATGCATTAGTTCTTTTTATCTTTAAGTAAAGCATTTTGGATTTTGGAGTTGTATATATAAAAGCATATTTGCAGTCAATTAGAACCAAAAAGAGACCAACGAGATAACAGATGAAAAAGAAGAGAGATTTGAAAAAAAAAACAAGAGCGATATTTGTAACAAGTATAAACCGAAATGAGCAATGGATAGAAAAAGAGAAAAGAGGAGATAAAAAAAGCCAAGTCGTTAGATCAACAGAGATGATGGAAGTTTGCGAGGAGACGGAATAAAGGAGAGTAGGATGGAAAGGGAGACAATCTAGTTATACAAGGAGCGACAGAAGGGAGATACCAAAGAAAGAGGATAAAATAAAAGGTGTCGTGATTAGGAAAAGCATGTGAGTGAGTGAGTAAGAGAGTAAGAGAGAGAGAGAAGGATAAAGAGTAGATTGGACTCCCTTTTAAATAATGATGCACCTCTTTGCCTTCTTCTTGACAACAGGAGGTGTGAGAACTGCATGGATAGCCTCATCGAACACAGTCTTGAGACCCTTTTGGGTCAATGCTGAGCACTCGAGGTACTTGACTGCTCCAATCTCCTTGGCGATAGCCAGGCCCTGCTGGTAAGTAATCGGCTGCTGACGTCGTTCTCGCAGCTTTTCTACCGTTTCTCGGTCATCTCTCAAGTCGAGCTTGGTGCCGACAAGAATGATTGGGGTATTTGGAGCGTGATGCGTAATCTCTGGATACCACTTTGTCTTGACGTTCTCGAACGACGCGGGTGACACGAGCGAGAAGCAGATTAGGAACACGCCGGTTTGAGGGTATGAGAGCGGCCGTAGTCGGTCGTAGTCCTCCTGACCAGCAGTATCCCAGAGCCCGAGATTGATGGGCTTCGAGTCGACCATGACGTTTGCCGAGTAGTTGTCGAATCTGGAGATTGTTAGTTGGAAACGCGTATCGGGATTCTTTCCTCGAAACATACACCGTGGGAATATATTCGCCGGGGAAAGCATTTGTCGTGTAGGAAATAAGCATGCAAGTTTTACCGACAGCACTGATTTTACATTAGCACTGAGCCGAGAGATATAATATCACCATACCCGTCGCCGGTAACGACACATTTTATGCTCTGCATTTCTGTGGGGGGTGGCCGGAGAAGGAACGAGTCGTTAGAAGGTTGTCAGAGTGAGAGCTTTCGTGGAAAAGAAACCGTATGCAGATGCTGGATCACTGTGGGAATTGTGAGTATGAACAAAAAAAAAGCGTGGGCTCGGTCGATATCTGTCGCACTGAGAGAAGGGGGAGATTTGGACTGTTTGGAGATGGTGAGATTTGTGTTTTTCGTTGCGGGCGCGCCAGAGAAGTCAAAGTGCCAGTTGGAAAAAAAATTAAGGGGCGAGAGAGAAAGTGGCGGGCGCGTGGGGCGCGCGTGAGAAGGTTTTTGTGCCGTGCAATTTAGTAGGATTTCAGTGGAAATTTAGTAGGATTTTAGGGGATTTTGTATGGTTTTAGTGGAATTGCTGTCTAGTGTTTAGTGTAGGTCTATTCTACAAATCTCCTCTAGTCTCTGGTCTCTTGTCCATTCATTCAGATACCCCCTGACCGCAGGATTCTATTGCATGTACAAGTACAGTACGCCAATCATAATGTGAATCTCCACAGCTGCACTTCCTAAAGGTTCTAGAATTGTATTATTTCCGTCGGTTGCGAAATTAAATCCCACCGTTTATTGTTCTCTTGGATTGTATTTCCCGGATCTGCTGTCCTACGACGTCCAATAGTCCCTGAGTCCTGCTTTTTATCGGATCTGATGCGGTAAGCAGGCACGTTCTACGCTGCATCTCGGAGGGGGGATACGTGGTCTTTCAAACCGTAAGCCTTAGTTATTATAGATTCAAAGGATTTACGCTGTTGTGGAAGAAATGTATCTGTGTATACTAGATACAGCTCTTTTGGATTATAGTTGACAATACCCTCATCAACAGCCACTTCTACAGTATAGAATTGAACAGCAGAATTCAACTGCAGATATCCTATCCTTCTCCGTATTGGAGTACTCTCAAAATGCTCGCAGTAAAGTGTAGTCCCGGCACTGTGTGTCTCATAAAACGCTCAACGGCTACATCAACGGGGTGTCTAAGACAGACTGCTGGAACAGTTTGGTATGCACCAGGCTGTGAGGGCCAAAAATACTGCGATTTCTGACATTCAAGCTTTATGGTTCGAGGAGTGACAGTGGTTGACAGTTACTGACAGGTACACCAACAAGGTTCTAAGGTGTACAATGCTTCTTTAGTGATGTAGCTGTTCAATCCTTCATATCTCTTTGAGCTCATTTTCAAAACATTTATATCTACAATTCCTGAGAATTATCTTTACAAAGCTACTCTACTGATATATCTTTGTTCATAGGCTGACTCAATGCTCTACTGATGGTGGTGGCCTACACTTGACAAGCACCCCCAGTATCCATCATTCCTCTAAACAACTTCATCAGTCAATACCTTGAAAAGAATCATATATTTCAATTCAATCCTCCATCCCAATTACGCGGCTGAGTCTCTAGACTGTCTCATAGACTAGAGACCAACCTATAAACCCTTACCACCACCACCCAGAACACAACAAACTGAGTTTATTTTCCAAATGCAACGACCATAATTCCAACAACAGTTTCAATAAAATACCAGCAATTCATTAAATGCCAGGTACATTTGCTCCCTTAGTGACGTCACAGACACTCTACTCCATACCGTCCCGGCAACAACAGCGCCCCACACACACACACAAAAAACCCGCGCCGCTTTCAACATTTTTGCTCCCAAAACGTTCTGTGCAGCAGACCCATTTTGCTGCAAGTCAGCGAACTAAGAATAAAGTCTCTACCCGCCGGCATTTCTCCACCTCCCCTTCTCTCTTGTAGAATCTTTCTCCACCCAAAAAGTCTGAAATAGATTCATCTTCAGAAATGTCTGCTGGACTAGGGCCTGCGACTCAGGCGCCGCCTCTCAAGCCGCGGGATTCAATTGGGTCACAGCCTCCGCTCTCGCCGGTGACCGACAGCGGCGAGTCGACGAGTAACAATGGCGCTAACCTGGACGAAGTCGTCATACGGACGGACAGCCTGACGCTCAATCCGGTCCTTTCAAACACGGCAACCAGCTCATTGCCTAGTGCGATTCCAGAGAATGCAGTAGTCAACAACAGCATCAGCAGCCCGGTTGCGGCACAACAACAACCAATAGGATCTGGCATCACTGCACAACAATCCCAGCATTTGCTGGAGGATCCGAAACTGCAAGAGATTATGATGGCTGATGTCGGCTCATCCGCGTTGCTGACGCGGCTCAAACAGAGCATTGCTTCGGCTCGAGAGTTTGCTACGTTTGTGAAAAAGAGGGCCCAATTCGAAAGTGAGAATCAGGCCAGTATGAAGAAGCTGTCGAGGGCAACTCGAGAAGCGATAAAGAAGCCTGAAGGTCGTCAAGGCACGTTTGTGACTCAGTTTGACGAGATTGTACGCGTCAATGAGCGTGTGGCGGACATTGGCCAGACGTTTGTAGCGGCGCTCCACAAGATGCACGACGACTTGAGTGAACTGGCAAGAACTTGTGATAAAAGTAGAAAAAACACGAAAGAGCGAAGTGTGAGAGAAGAGAAGAATCTCACAGACGCAGAACAGCTTGCTGACCGAGCCAAGAGCAAATACGACTCGCTTGCCGACGACTTTGAACGCATGCGCACGGGTGACCCGGCTAGGAACAAGTTTGGCCTGAAGCAGAAATCCGGCGCACAGCACGAAGAAGAGCTCCATCGTAAGGTGATGAGTGCCGAAAGCGAGTACCGACAGAAGGTGGACGCTGCCCAGCGGGCTAGAACAGAGTTGGTCAACAAGCTGCGGCCAGTGACGGTACGCGAGTTGAAAAACCTCATTTTGGAATGTGACTCGGGCATTTCGCTACAGTTGGCCAAGTACGCCAATCTGAGCGAAACTCTGGCGCTCAATTCTGGATTTATAATCGCTCCATTGAAGCCAGAATCTAGCTCCACTGCCGCATTGACGATGAAAGAGGTTGCTGCCAAAGTGGACAATGAGTTGGATTTCTACAATTACGTTCTTCAGATCCCCAAGACTCGAAAACTTAATAGACCGCTGGTGGTTTATAAACAGCATCCGTCGCTTGCGTCTGCCTATCCAACTTCTACACCGGCGCCGGCACCAATCCCAGCTCCTGCGCCTGCGCCTCCGCCAGTACAACAACAGCCGCTATCTTCCTCAACGTTCAATTCAAATTCTTCTGCAGCTGCGGTAGCACTGGCATCGACGACCGCTGGTGCGGCTTCTAATAGTGGTCGAGGAGTACATCCAGTATCTTCTCCACCGAATACTACCACCAATTCAACGACGTCTCCACCAATTGGATCGAAAACTACTACCGATTGGGCCAACACTTCTACTGTAGCACCTGGCTCTGCATCTATAGCGTCTTCTGCAATCACGTCCACTGCGCCGGCATACCCTCCTGGAACTGCTAACAAAATGCCAGTCTACGGTACTGACCTCGAAGGGCTGCTGGACTTTGAAGAAGGCACCGTGCCACGGGTCGTATATCAATGCATCCAGGCAGTGGATGCGTTTGGACTGGAGGTTGAAGGAATATACCGACATGCCGGCCAGCAAGCGCAGATTCAAGAAATCAAGCGGCTGTTCGACGCCGATTCAAGCACTGTGGATCTTTTACAACCCAATGCGAATCTCAACGACATTCACTCTGTCGCTGCGGCGCTCAAGCTGTACTTCCGGGAGCTGCCCAACCCGCTGCTGTGTCGAGAGTACCAGCAAGAGTTTCTGGACGCTGCTGCTGCGCAGGACACGATGCAGCGGCGGGACGCGATCCACGCCACGATCAACAAGCTTCCGGACGCCAACTACTCGACTCTGCGGTACCTGACGTTCCACCTGCACCGCGTACAAGAGCGGGAGGCGACGAACCGAATGTCGATAGACAATCTGGGGCTCGTGTGGGGTCCGCTGGTGATGACGATAGACAATAGCAACCCGCAGGAGCGGGCCATTCAGGCGAGAATAATGTCTGTGATCATTTTCAACGCTTACACAATTTTTGATGCTGATTAACTATGTAATGAATAAATATCTTCATGCTTATTATGCAATATATCATGCAATATAATCGTAAACGTCCGGGTCTTCAGGGTTGCGCGCAAAAAACTCGTCCTGGATCAACGCCTCGATACACTTTTTCACGTCCGCCACCACGACCTGGCCGCGGTCGCGCATCTGCTCAACGACCAGCTGCACCAGCTCGCCGTGCCGCAGCTGCCGCCGCGCCTTCATGATCCGCGTCGCGGCCGCCTGCATCTCGTAGCTCCTGTCGCTGCGAACTTGCTCTTCAATTTCACGCACCCGTGCCGCCGCATCTTGTGCGGCACGCGGCATTTGCAACATGGGGATCCGGATCTTGTGCGACTTGAATTTCAATGAGTTGTTGAGTGCGAACGTGTCAGTGCGGTGCACTTCCTTCGTGTCTGGCGACTTGGTGAGTACTTTCACTTTACCGTGCGTCAGCGACAGCAGCGACCGCTTGACCAGCCCGCTACTACTATCTGCACTTGTCCCTGATGGAACCAGAGCACTTCGTATCTGCTCGTAATTTAAAGAGTCGCGGTCGTTGAACATGAGCAGAATGAGCCCCTGGACCTGCGACGTGGTGATCTCCTTGACGCCGCACGCGAGCCGCGCCCGGATGGACATGGTGCCCTGGCTGTGCTGCCAAGTGACGAGCCGCCGCGGGTACTTTTCGATATACAGCCGCTCAAACTCGCCAATCACCGCGGCCATATCTTTGGGGATCATGTACGGCTCTTCGGTACCAAATGACGGCCACTTCTTCGACACGAGTGTTGCGCTGAAATCGAAATCTTGTGGCGTCATGAGCTTTTTGAGTACCTGCATGTCGTCCATGCTAGTCTGGACGTCCTTCATCATGGCCTCCATGTTTTCGGTATAACTTGACCCGAATTCTTTCTTCAAGTATGAAATAAACGTCAGCTCGTCTTCCAAGTCGCCAAACCCGCGCCGCAGCTGCCGCCGCGCCAAGTCGCGCTCGTGCGCGACGCGGAAGTAGTCCTTGCCCGGCACGAACCGCAATATCTCGACGACAAACTCCATCTCGGCCTCGAGCGACGACGTGTACATTTGCTCTTTGGACGACCGCAGCACGCGGTCAATGTGTTTTTCCAACGCGTCGGCAATGTACTGCGTTTTCTCAGACAGTACTTCAAACGCCTCTCGCCATGATCTCACAAACTCTGAATTGTTGGAGAAGGCAGATTCGTTGAACTTGCGTGAAACGTCAAATAGCTTGATCAGTTCAAGCACAATGTGGCCGGACTGCGTCTCCGTATTGTTTGCCACCGCTAGGACATGCTCGCATTTATGTTTCACACACTCGTGCCATTCCTGACGCAGTTCGTCGCTTAAATTAACGTTCTGGCTATACTCGTAGAGTTTCTTTGCTAGATCAATCCCATCAGGTGCTGCAAATACTTCGGGAACTTTTTTGAAAATAATCAAGTACCGGTCGTGAGACTTTAGTAACGACACTTGTATGGCCAACTTGGCCCTGGACATGATACTCGAGTCGTGATCAAACCTCCTTGAGTTCAAATCTCTATGCATATTGTGTTCCGAGTCGAAGTCAAACACCTTGGTGCAGATTTCCTCCTCAATTATTAATTGCCTCGTGATTGTCTCCATGTGCTGCGACAGCGACATGCTCTCATCGCACACCACATAGCTGCAGTACAACTTACTCCCCTCAAAGAACTTGTCAATGAACCACCTTCTATCACCAGCATTACTCGACATCATTTCCCAAGTGGCACGCAGCCGCGGATGCGTGTTGCCGCCATTATCGCCACTTCTCAACACGGCCAGCAGCTCGTACACGCACTTCTGCAACGCCTGCTCAATCACAGGCCTATGCAGCACCCGTTTGGAGAACAGCTTGACTCCCGTCTCCCACATGGGCTCGCGGGATACTTTATTGTACAAGTAATCACGGTCAAGATAAAAGTACACGTTGCGGATAAACTTGAGCTTCAAAGTCCAATTGCTCCAGCTGGTGAATATCTCATTTAGTACAACCTCGTAGTCGTCGATATCACCCGTACAGCGCGATTCCAGTGGCGCGACTTGGGTGTCAATGTACCGCGTCATGGCGTCGAGGCAGTCCTGCCAGACCTGGTCCGCCACCCGGTCCTGGCACAGGTTCATCACGCACTTGTACAAATGCTCGAGTGCAAAGTCCGTTTGTCGACCGTGCAGTATCGCGTCCAGTGCATTGCGAAGCTTTTCTTGGGTGTTTTTGATGTACTCGATCCGCTTCGATGGCGCGGGAAGGTTGAGGTTCTTGATCTCAATGCGGCGGATCTGGTTCTTGAGCGGCAGCCGTCTGCCATTGCCGGTACCGGGACTGATATTTAAATCTGGGCCAGGAAATGCTTTCATGGTGGGTGAGTCTCTTTTGATGGGTTCACTCGTCGACGACGCGTTGGCGTTGGCGTTGGCGGCGAAGAAGGACGTCAGGGTCTTGGACTTCTTCTTGCCCTTGGACTTGACAGAGTTCTGTGGACTAGTTCGTGCGCGTTTGTTCGTGTTCGTCGTGGCCAATGTCGGGTTTGCAGATGACGAATCCTCGTCGGACATTGGAACCTATAGAAATGGCCCGAGTTTATTAGCCAAACAGGTTTATAAGCGTTGATTAGATAGCGGTCCCAGTAGAGCGCGCGCACCATTCTACTTCAAAGCCGCAGCTTCATTACTTGTACAAGAATACTGGAATAAATGAATCAATATATTACAACATATCAAAACTTTTACAAAAGCTTAATTTTCTAATTTTTGAGAGTTTAGTCGAAGAGACCCATGCCCATGTCCTCGTCAGACTCTTCCTCCTCCTTCTCCTCGGCAGCCTCCTCGGCGGCGGCAGCACCACCGGCAGCAGCAGCAGCGCCGCCAGCTGGGGCAGCACCGCCAGATGGAACAGAGGCAAGCTTCTCGGAGCCCTCAGCAACGAGCTGCTGGACGTCCTTGCCCTCAAGCTCGGCGAGCAAGGCAGAGATTCGGTCGTCCTCGGCCTCAATGCCGACAGAGGCCAACACGGCCTTGATGTCAGCGGCGGATGGGGAGGCGTTGCCACCGGCGTTCAACAAAAGGTAAGCGGCGAGGTACTTCATTTTCTGGGAGTTGTTAGTTGGACGGTTGATTCCAAAAAGACGTACTTTAGAATAATCGATTTAAGCGGTGAAGCGGACAATTCTTTGGAGAAGATGGAAATTTTGAGTGGGTTTGGCATATTTCTTCTAGTTGCACTTTGGGGCCGCGCGTGAAGGGGTGTGCTGAGATGTACACGCAGTTTGGAAGCGTGGGGCTCGAGCCGCGCGAAACAGCAGTCACGATGATGAATATATAGAGCAATTGATATATGGATTCTTGAATGAATCTAAGTAATTATTATAAAAGTGTAGTTCTTTGTTTGATATAGGAGTTGAAAGTTTTGATTATTAGATGCTCTCGTCAACAGCGACTGTCGTAGTAGCTGAGTCTGTTCACTGGGAGCTGCCAGAACCCTTGACGAATGTATATGACCACTTGGACACTTAATAAACGAGCATTTTTACATTGATATATTGTATATCTAACGTTAGAATATATTATCCAGTTCTTTGAGCTCTTTCTCATTTAATACAAGAAACCTGTATTCTCTTCAATCCATGCTTAGGGCACACTCACCTCCCAAATACGGCAACTGCGCTCCCCAATTTTTCACAGTCACACAAACCCTAAGTACACTTGAGCACACCACCACACACACACACCCACAGCCAAACCGCCTCCCAAGCGTGAGAGTTGAGCGGCGCGCGCGCACTCCACCCACTCACCAAAAAATATCCCAAACTCAAACGACTCCAACCACTCTCTTACATACCCAGCACAACCAAAATGTCCGAGCCAGGTACGTGAATTTTGTGATATTGAATACACCGACCGTGATATGAAGGCGACGAATTATTGCTTCTTTTTAATCGACTGCTGAATGTATCGACTTGAACGATGTTAAACGACTGAGTTGCCGCGAATATTCAACCCAAGAGTTTGCGACCCTGAATCCTGAACCCACGTATACGATACCTCTTAACACCGACAAGACTCTCTTAACTCTTTAAATCAACACATTCAAAAAGATGCAATAACGAACCCTTTCTACTCACCGTCGGATTTAAATAATAGTAAGAGCTAACACCCCCCATAGAGCAGAAGCGAAAGCGATCCTTCAAGAAGTTCTCCTTCCGAGGCGTTGACCTCAAGGACCTTTTGGACATGCCAATTGAGGACTTCACCAACTTGGTGCACGCCCGAGCCCGAAGAAGATTCTCCCGAGGCTTGAAGGCCAAGCCAATGGGTTTGATTCGAAAGTTGCGAGCCGCCAAGGCCAACGCCGAGTCTGGCGAGAAGCCAGCCGCCGTGCGAACCCACTTGCGAAACATGATCATTGTCCCAGAGATGATTGGCTCCGTTGTCGCTGTGTACTCGGGTAAGACGTTCAACACTGTTGAGATCAAGCCAGAGATGGTTGGCCACTACTTGGGTGAGTTCTCCATCACTTACAAGCCAGTCGCCCACAAGCGACCAGGTGCCTCTGGCAACAACCGATTCATGCCATTGAAGTAAATTTATTCTCCTCATCCCTCATCCTCTACTACATTCATGAAAAAAATCTTAAAAACGGGATATATCTTCGTATGTAACCCACCTCGACAATTTTTCATCAAACCAAAAGTGTTTTGTTCCATGAAATATTTGTATATGTTCAAATACATAATAACGACTTTGTACCATTGATTTTCTTCTGATATTGTAGAATTGCAGCTATTTCGGCTCCCGAAACCGGCGTGGTACGGTGGACATGTTCCGGCCGGTTGCAACGTGAGCCGCGCAGCTGGCGATGAGCACCTGCCTGTCGCATAATGCCAAGCTTAATTTTTTTTGCAAAATCTATACAGATATCGCATCATATAGAGTGAGACAGATGATTCAAGGAAAAATTCCAAGACTTTTGTAAAAACCTTTTATAAAACCTGCTTTCGCACTTTCTATTCTACTTTACAAAGATTCATGGGGTGGAAGACGTGGAAATGGATTCCTCACTTGAGAGAGGTCCACGATATCGAGGAAGAAGAGTCTGACTCATCAAAATCAGTAGAAACGGAGCTGGAATACCGAGACGAGGCGAACCGGCCATGGTGGAAGTTCTTCGACGAGTACGAGTACCGCATTACCTCTACGCAAAAGAAGCAGCATCGATGGTGGAAGTGGTTTGAGGACACTGACAGCCCCGCCGAGCGTAAGTTGCTGCTCAAGTTGGATATCCTTTTGACTTTCTACTCTTTTATTGTGTACTGGGTCAAGTACCTCGACCAGTCCAACCTGAACAATGCGTACGTCACGGGCATGAAAGAGGATTTGAACATGCAAGGAAACGACCTGGTGATCACCCAGGCCATGTTCACGGTCGGCTCGATCGTGTTCCAGATTCCGTTCATGTACCTGTTTGTCAAAGTGCCTTTGAACATTGCATTGCCGGTGATGGACATGGGGTGGGGTGTTTTCACACTGGCGATTTTCAAGGCCACCAACGTGAGCCAGCTCAAGGCGTTCCGGTTCTTTGTCGGTGCATTCGAGTCGTCGTTCTACCCGGGCATTCACTATCTGTTGGGATGCTGGTACAAGCCGGCAGAGTACGGTCGCCGGGGCGGGGTGTATTACTTTGGCCAGATGCTTGGCGTACTGACTGCGGGTCTGTTGCAGTCTGCGGCATTTGACAACCTCAATGGCGTCAACGGGCTCGCGGGATGGCGATGGATGTTTATCATTGACGCAATCATTACATTCCCGGTGGGTATTCTCGGGTTCTGGTGCTTGCCAGGAACTCCGGAAAAATGCTACTCCATTTTCTTAACTGATGATGAAATCAGGTTAGCTAGAAAGCGAATGAGAACTGACGGCGAGAAGAGCGTTTCGGAAAAATCACCCGACTTGTTCAATTGGCAGCTTTGGAAAAAGATTCTCAAGGACTGGAAGATTTATGTTCTAACTCTGTTCAACATTTTCTGCTGGAACAATAATAACGGCACCTCGGGCGCATACTTGCTGTGGCTCAAGTCGCTGGACCGGTTCTCTCCAGGCAAGTTGAACCAGCTTTCTGCTATTACCCCCGCATTGGGGATACTGTGGATCTTCCTTATATGCACGGGCGCAGATATATTCCGCAGCAGGTACGGAGCCATTGTGGTATCACAGATCTTCAACTTTATCGGCAACGTCATCCTGGCAGTGTGGTTCGTGCCGGAACACGCCAAATGGTTTGCGTTCATGCTGCAGTACTTTGGCTGGTCCATGGCGTCGGTGCTGTATGGGTGGCTGGCAGATATCTGCCGGCACAACCCTGCTGAGCGGTCGATTATCTTGGTGTTTGCCAATATCATGGCGCAACAGTCGACGGCGTGGATCGCGGTGTTGGTGTGGAAGACGGTCGAGGCGCCGCGGTACCTCAAGGGGTACAGTTTGACTGCCACGTCTGCTTTCTTGCTAGCAGTATGGAGTTTCGTCGTCTTGTGGTTTTATAAACGGGAAGAACGCAAAAACGCGGAGAGGAATGGCATTATTCTGTATAATAGTGCTGAGGGAGAATCTCCCCCGGAATCTAAGGACTCTAATGACTCTAATGAATCCAAGCATCCGCAGCCAGCTCGTGTCATTGAAGAGTGACACTTTTAACTAACATTTCAACATGCATTTTATATATTTATATTCAATGAAAACCCTTCAACGAGGTTTCACCATCTTTAATATACCTGACAGAATTCGAAACAAAAAATGAATAAGCTATGGAATAGAAAACTAAAAGAACAAAAAATAATTAGACCTTTTCGTCGTGCACAAGCTCGTCTTCGGCGCCGGCCAAGTCCTCGTTGCTGATGACATAGTTCTTGAACTTTCGAGTCGGCACCTCCCGCTCAAACATGAGATCAAGCTCTTCGAAAGTTCGGTTGGCCATCTCCGGCAATCGGAACCAACACCAAATGACTGAAAATGTCGAAATGCCAGCATACAAAAACTCGGTCTTGGCGCCAGCGTTGATGGCACCGGGGTTGAGGAAGTATGGACCGAGCACTGTGGTGAAGATACCGCCTAGTGCAGTGACAAACGCCGCGAGAGAAAGAGTGTGTGATCGCAGACGCGTGGATGGAGCTTCGGTACCAATGATATAAGTCAATGGACCTTGAGTCACCTGCCAGAAGAACTGCACCAGAATCAAAATACTAGACTGGGCCCATCGGAAGCCGTGGTTGGATTCTGGCCCGAACGAGAGAAACGCGACAATGTAAAGCAGGGCGACAATGAGCGCAAGGCCGTACATGAATGTGAACCGGTGGCCAAGGTATCGAATAGGGAAAACTGCAAGACACGTGCCGACGAATCCTAGACCGTTAAGGCCAACGCCCATATCAAACGATTGCTTTGCATCGAGCCCGAGTTGCTGGAAGAAATATGTCGCGTATCCGACTGGGTTTCCACTGAAATCCTGGATCAACCAAGTAATGATGGCGATTTCGGTTCGTCGTCGATTAGCACGGCCTCGGAAACAGTCTCGGTACGTGACACCGGCCACGAGCTCTTTCTCCAGCTGATCAGTCTTGATCATCATGGCAATGGTTCGATCGAGGTCCTCATCGGATGCTCCAACGGTGAGCCGCAGCAGCGATTTCTTGGCATCATCATACCGGTCATGTCGCACCAGCCACCATGGCGACTCTGGAGCAAAGAAAATGCCAACCAGCAGGACCAACGGCCAGAACCATTGGATTGCAAATGGGATTCTATAAGCCCACTCATCGGTCCGGTCGACAAAGCCTCGAATGATACCAGTGCAGATAAACTGGCCCATCACATAACACAAGTTGATGTAGCCGGTCAAAAACGGTCGCAAACCAAGTGGAAGCACTTCAGAGGCGTACGAGGCAACAATGATAGGAAAGCCTGCCCATACAAATCCGAGTAAATATTGCGACACTGTGAGCACTTGCACAGACGGCGCGAAAAACTCCATGAAAATGAGGATACAAGTAAGCACCAAGTACGCCGCAAACGTGATTCTTCGGCCGTACCGCTCCATGGGGAAGTTGACCAGAAGCGATCCAATAGTCTGGCCCACAACGCTGCCCATATTCAAGGCCACCTGCCATTTGGCAGGCACCTGGTTTCCGGCAGCCGGGTCTCCCCTAACGGGCTCGCCGTACTTGTCTCGAAACGCAGGCAGCGCGTAAAAGTTGCCCAGGATCTCAATATCGTATGCTCTCATGATGATACACAGCGAAATGAGCATGGACCACAAGACACCCTTGTAGTAGATCTTGACCGCTTTGATGGCCGAGCCAAGTTCATGCTCGAGTTGTCCACCTTGGATGGCCATCTCCATATCGAAGAACCCTTTGCCATCGGGATCTCGCTCAATACCATGGTCGTCGACCACCACGGCGTGATCTTCTCGTTTCTCATTCTCGACGTGGTCGGTCTCCATATTCTTTTCAACGGACATTGTGCTCAAAGTGTAAGAAACAGAGCTGCTGATCCAAATTCATTTCTCGGATGGATCCAGTCCTCTTTATATATTTTCCTAAAATCACCTGCCTTGGCAAATGTTCGTGCAGAGTTATGACGGGATGGTGGTGAGACTCCACGCTATATTTTTCCCCTAAACGACCCCGCAATTTCCTCGATGGGCATTCATCGTTGATCCACCGCAAAAACGACAATCCATGCCGCGGGAGAAACACTTGTTTTTCGATAAATCTGGAGAATATCAGCACTAGTAACAGCAGTCACACGGCATGTTTCTTTTGGTACGAACGGTTGGTGCTGCGTGAAAAAGAGTTGTCGGCCCCTCCATCGGGCAGATTCTCGGTTGCGGGGGTGAGCCGTCCCCGGTCACCGCCCGCCGCCGCAAGAGATTGGTATTCTATTCCAAGTTTGCGAGAGCATGTCCGGGGTAGAATATGATCTCAGAATGATTCGTACGTATATAAATCGAATATTACAAGAATTAGAGAGCTTATGATATCATATCATCCAAGAGAATGCCAATGTCCAAATTGCCAAGATGCTTGTAATATTGAAAGCTTGGCTTGCTTCAAATCCACAGATCCGCAAAATAAATCAGAATTCTAGAATGATATTGAATCTTTGATCTGATCTGATGTCGACTGATTGTTCTAACGTGCAGTACGTGCGTACGGCTGGGGGTGCAGGTGCAGAGCGAGCAGGGGCGAGAAGATTCTCGGACGGATTGTCGGATTCTGCCCGTTAAGGGAGGAGAGAAATGATGAGCTTGCATTATTATATGGACAGAAAGACCCTTTTTTGAGGGTTCAACTGAAGAGACAGTGTATTTGAGAATTTACATCGTCGATACATCGCTCGAAACGGTAGCAATAGTGCACCAATTGAAAGTGTGGAGAAGTTGCGGAGAGCGGCCGGGCATACGCTAACTGCCGGTAATACGGCCGTTTCCCCGGTGCCTTGCTCTTCATATTTATATAAGCGGCTACAGACATGGTTTCTAGGTTTATGAAGGCGCGTTGTCTTATAAAATGGCATTGGTCGCCAGATTAGTACTCCACTTTGGAGGAACACAAGTTTTCAGTGTGATTAGAGGAAGCTTATAGAGACTGGCACCATTGGAGCACTGTTCATTGCAAAGCACAGTCCTTTCTAGAAATTCGCACCCTGAAATTGTTCATCTCTTCTCCGACTGCCAGACTTTGGTCTTAGTAGCGCTTTGGGGGATTCTAGAGGGCTCCCGACAGCACTCAGCCAGCCAGTCGCCTCATTTCCAAATTTGTCCAAAAAATCATATACATATATATTCGTCAAAAGTCATCAATACAATAAAAAGCGGATCAGAATTTTCTAGATCCATATAAATACAACATCTCAAAGCTCTCAGCCACCTCAACCCCGTCGTTCAATCCTCCTCAATCAGCTCCGCGGTGGCCGCTGGTTGGACGAATGCTTATAAAACCTCGAGTTCTTCATCCCGCTTTCAAAGTTCAAATCTGCAAAGATATCTGCCAACGTCGCCACGCCGTTGATGGCTGCGCTGCCTGGCCGTGCGCTTAGGTTCGAGGAGCCCATTAATGGCGCTGCTGAGATGGAGTATAGAGACGCACCAAACACCAACACTGTCGAAATCTTCATTTTTTGTGGTAGTGAAGAGAAAGAGCACTGGGGCAACCTGAAACTGGAGCTACATAGATTTATATATTTATTATTCCCATGAGACAGTAGCTATATTAGGGCGCGAGAACCGCACACAGAAAAACCTTGCCAAAAAGTGAGGCATGGAAAATAATACGCGCATGTACCCAAGTTTCAAGACCGCACAACCTGTAGGTACACATGTGCCGTATGAGTTGTATCTCCGCCATAGAATTGTCTGAATTTCTCCATAAGAATACTCTAAGAAGACCGAAATCTACACAAATCTCAACGGCCAACAAACAGTTCTTCAACAATAAAAAAAACCTAATCTAAAGATACGACGCCACGGCGTTGGAAGCGTGCATGGGTTGAGACTTGGGGCGCCGCGTGTGCGGGTGGACGAGACGAGAAGGGCGTGCTGACGTGCATGTGCGCTGCTGCATGTCGCACGTCTAAATGTGATTTGTGGATTTTGTTCAATCTGTACTACTGAAGAATATGGATAATATAGTATAGTTGTTGTAGTAATGGTTGTACTTGATGGGATTGAGATGTTGAGTTTGATATAGCCATAAAGAAACGTTGAATGAAGACCTGTACAAACAAGCAATCCTTCAAATACTCGAGGCAGCCATGTGCTTTAAAAGTCTAGAACTGCCGTCGGTCGGCTAATTGCCCCATGGAGCTGTCCAACTCCCGTCAGCCGAACCAACCCATGCTGCTTCATGTTCATGTTCATGCCAGGTACCGTCCACTCAACTGACAAGTCGCTTCAATGTGTACACGTACTATTATTCAACCGCCCCACTCATTCAGATCTCCCCTTTAAAACGCACTACTTCATAGTGCCCCCAGCGACTCGCCAACAGGTATCTCACAGATACCCCCTAATCCCTAACCAGCGGGGCCGCGCGAGACTACCGGGTACACTGTACTCACACTCTGACTGAGACAACCCACACCCAAAAAAAATTTCTTCGCTTGTGCGGCTGAAGACATTGAGAAGATCCGGATGCAACAAAAAAAAAAGATATATCTATCAGATTAGTTTCAAAGAATCTGCGAAAAAAGAAGACACTCCGATACGGGGAATCGAACCCCGGTCTGCTCGGTGAGAACGAACTATGATAGCCACTACACTATATCGGATAGAAGTACTTCTTGTACGAAGAAATTTTTAGCTTGGAGGTATACCCACGGAGTGGGATCCTGCGGCTCGGATCTGAGACAAAATTGCGGCTCGAGAGCCAGTATGTGCCGAAGCTCTCAGCAAAAGGGGCTACAAACAACAAGAGCGCCCAGGGAGGACAGCTGTGGACAGGGTGACTCAGTCTCAGGAAGCAGCCTAAAGGGAGGCTGCCCCCAGGGACTTTGCTACAGCGGTGGAAATCCGGTTCTAAAATTGTATTTCTGGTGCTACTGGTAGTCGACAGAAGATAGAAGGGGCCCTTTAGAGGACGGATGGACCACCCTCCTTTGGCATAAATACTAACATGTCCATTAAATGGAGTTGATGTGGTTTATAAGATCGATCATGTCATCATCAGAGTCGAGGTATAGTTCGCGACCAATTTGATCGGGCAGCTGAGCAATGTTGTCTCTATAAATAAGACAAATATTCGCACTCATTAGAATTCCATCAGTACACTCGGTATCGTGCATATAAGAAGCAAGCCGAGCTAGAGAGTTTCTTGCATCCTCGTCTTTGACTTTGGATAGGATTACGAGAACTACTCTTCCCACATTGCCAGTCTGTTCAATAACTTCGACCAAAACAACGTCTGACGACCTCATTGCTCTTGTTATCCCTACAGCTCGCACTGGATACTCGCATATGACAAGAAAATTCCTATCAACAGTCTTGTTTATATTCCGTACAATTTCTTCCGCCAAAGCACTTGTGAATGATGGCTCATTGTTGTAGCGTTTTGCTGTCCTTTGATACCGCCTTATACCTTCCATTTGGTTGTAACAGTGGTCACATGATATCTCAGTTACAGTGCTCTTAAAATTGATTACAGGTGCGCGCCGCGCGCGCCGCACAGCACATTTTGCCTTTTCTTTCCAGTTCTTGTACTGCTCTGCACTTTTTTTCACTGCTCTGCACTCTTTTACTGCTCGGCACCACATTTTTACTGGAGACTGCCGCATCTTCCCCTTCGTGTTTACCTGCTATGACGTTAGTTCGCGGCCAGCCGCACCACCGGGCCAAGCCCGCGTACTTGGACATCGAGGAGTACCGTCTCCCGGAGGCTGGGGATGAGTACATCCTCTTGACCACCGACCGATTGTTTAAAAATCGTACCCGAAACGATGATCTCTACGAGGATATGGCTGACGTCGCGTACTATATCCTCGAGAAGTTGGAGTTGGAGGAGATGGAGCTGCGGCCCGATGCTCTGACACTCTATGCCACTCTAGATCATTACAATCGTGTTATCCTTGCGTCTCCTGACACAGAGGGTCTCCGAATTTTGGAGCTTAATCTTCGGGATGGTGGTCCTATCGAGTACGTGAAAGGGGAGGAAAAGTACTCAATAGGACTCTGGGATCCTCCAAGAGGTGACTACCAACGAACTATATTCCGAGCTCAGGTCAAGGGCCTGTACCTGGACGGTGATGGCACTCGCCTACCTAACCGGTTCCTCGAGCAGTTGGATCAAGCCGGTGGCTTCCTGCTGCATTTTGATGTCGCTGAACCTCCATTGTGCAAGACGGCCGGCAACGGATCGTTCAAGGGATTTGCCCTCTCCGAGTCGCGAATCGTGTTCGAGTTCTTGTTGAAATCGGACCGCACTGCATTGAAATGGTCGGCTTTCAAAGGTTCCGGCATTGAAGTTCAGCAATTGAAATACCGAAACCGACGAAACCGCTGATACACTACCAGCTATGCCTCTGGCGACCGGGGCCATACTATCACCACCCGCAGGCGAGCCTGCGTCTTATGCGGGAAAGCTGAAGACCGCATCAGCCATGTCCTCTTGGAATGTTTGGTAGCTTAATGTCGCTTTAGCCAATTGGCTCTGAGCACTCCCTTATCCCTTCGTGCCTACTTCTTGTGGCACTGATTAGTCCTGGCCATTGACGAGCTTGTCCAAGCTTATCGCTATCATATCTCCATCACTAATCGAGAAGCTGAATTCTTCATTATAGACAGTTTTGTCCGCCATGTGCAAAGCGGGATCCTCTGGACGTTTATCGCTTTTTTCCACCGACGGGCTCTCCGCTCTATCCATCTTGTGGAGCCGGGATAACTCCTTTCACATTCTAGCTGGTTTTTAGTCTTCGGACTTTCCAGTTTCACAATGGTTTGCTCTCAATTGGTTTTGTGATTTTATTTGGAAAAAACATATTTATCATACATTATTTTTTAATATTTTCTAGAAACATTATTTTTTACATATATTGATTGGCCAAATCAAAAAAAATTGACCAAATTAAGAGTTTTTACAAAATATAGTAGAGAGAATCACTGAGCTTTTATAGTTCACAAATACGCTCAAACATTCGATCTCCTTTCACCAGAATAGAAATTTGAAAGCAGAATTGTCCAGGAACTATGGGCTAGTTGTTGTTGGTCGTGCTAACTCAACGATAAATAACAAATAAATATAGAAAACCATTGCCAAACTCTCTTGCATGAGCTGGTGGTCGGTGATGGTATTGTCTCTCCTTTAAAAACTAACTCGACATGGAGATCGCTTAAGCGTCACCTCTTGTAAGAATCACTTGTGCAAAATACCGCTATTAATGTCGTCGAAAGTTGCATAGTCAAAGTCAAAAACTTTGATAAAATGCTCTCCGTCAACTTCTTGCCATCTGAAGTTGCGCTCCTCAAGGTCGTTGTGATATACACTGACCGACTTGAGTATGTCGTATACTTTGCCAATTTCGGTTCTTTCTTCAGTCCGGCGTTTCTCAAAGGTCTCGTCATCCTCTTCCATGCCGTCTTCCTCTGTACTAGGCAATTTGGTTCGACAATCTTCAACATACTCGGTAAGTATGAACAACCGCGGGTCAGCACCCTTCACGTCAATAGCACCAAATGCCACCAGCTTGGCAAAATGTCGCTGATCCACCGCAGTGAGCTGTGCTATACGGCGATAAGCTTCCAGTTCTCGCTCCATCCGCTCCACCGAAGCTGCATCGCACTCATACTCCTTTAGAACGCAAGTTTCTTTGTGTTTGCTCTTTGCAGGCTCATCGTGTCCGTAGAAATTGACCTTGGTTACACGTCTGCTCCGACCTGGATCAGAGTTTTCACTTTCAAGCACCTGAAAGCCACTCACTTTAAAATATTCGAGAATGCCAAAAGCGCTCGACTCGTACTTACCGCATTGAGTGAGAGAGGGAAACGCTTTTCCAAAGCGTACAAGGGCGCGTTCGATAATTGGGGTCCGATATCTGGTGAAAATTCTAGCATATGCCGCGGAGTCATAGTGTGTATAGGCTCTTGAATGAAATTTATAACCACGCAAGAGTTTCAACTGCTTGCCAAAAGCAGCGGATTTTGCGGCGGTGATTTGTTCCAGATTATTCACAGTCCCAAATACTCCATGTGCCGCATGCAAAAGAATCTCGACTCCGCGACGAAGCCTGTCGCTCCGGTATCCTCCATTGACAATGTACTGGAATGTGCACAAGCTGCTCCCAGTTTCTGTCAAGTCAATTGCATAATGACTATCTAAATTGGCTTCAACGAGCCCTGATTTTTGCTCTTTCAAATCTCGCAAATGCATGGCAATGAAAGTGAACCCATCTGAAATGGCAACATATGGGCACCCATTAAGGCATGCATGTCGAGATACGTTTCCAAGCCCGCTGTGAAAGCCATCCACCGGTCGCTTAAGAGAGCAGTGACGCAATTTGTCTGTAATATCTTTGCGGTCACGAGTATATCCATATACTGGCTTGTTGTTTGCATCTCTGGAAACAATGGCGCGTTTAACTAGAGGCTGATAAACTTTTGACAGACCACTGGAGGAATATGCCAATTGTTCTGAGGCCTTCTTTATCTTTTGCTTAGTGAGTGGATCTGCTATAGCAATATACCTCTCCAATGCGCTGTAGTCTTCTTTGAGTGGTTTGTCCCCAAATACCAGGATGTTAGCTGCACGATATGCCATACAAGGCTTTGTCAGCTCAAGTATTGCTGTACATTCTGAATGTAATTCTTGTCGTTCATTCCACCCGCATACATCCACAAGTATATCCGTGGTACCACCGTCCCCAGGGTCTTTGCTTATAGTAACCCCCAGGATAGGATTCAAAAACTTGAATATCCCATTTGCCCTGGTAATCAACAGCTTGAATACAGCTTCCGCCTGCGATTCTTGGCCGATATAATCTATTTGGAAATTTTGGGGCCACAGTGCGAGATCCTGAAGATTTGTCCAGAACGGAGTGTTTAGCAAACAGTTCAAAAGAAGCGTTATCTGCAATGCTCTGGGGTCGTCAAACGCATCAGATAGTTCGTCGTTTCCACACGATCCTACTGTGAGCTCTCTCTTTTGCCAGTTGGATAGTACAGAAGTAGTAACATCGCCGAAACGTTCAGTTGACGACTGGGAAGGGGCATTGTCGGCTGCGGCACCATTGTCGTCCATGAAGATTCTTCTCATCTTAGGGTGATCTTTCGATTGAAGTATAAACGACATCATATCTGGCCCAAGCTTCGTACGTTTATCTTCTGGAACAGAAACATCGGCGTTATGGGTGTCAAAGTAACTTTTCACGATGGGCATTTGATCTTCCAAGAGACTATTCATGTTAGCTAGCTTGTCAACGACTGCCGTTCGACCATTGCGCTCGCACGCATTTTGAAAGATGCGCGTGACTTCTTCCATGGGACCGGGAAAATACTTCTTCGCAAGCTCGTGGAGTTGAGGAAGAGCCAGTGCAATCTGGTCGTCACCATTGCCGAGTTCCTGGCTCTTCATTGCCGCCCCCAGATCGCTGCGTTCAAGTGCATGCATGTCGCATGTGTAAACTGCCAATTTGGGAGTTTCAGGGGCGATCTACAACCCTCTAGTCAACTCCATCACGTGACCACTTCACGTGACTGCTCGATGTTGTCGACAGAGAGCAGGCTGTGCTTGTCGTTCCAAGCTAGTGACGTCAATACCTATCGTATAACCTGACGTTATCCTTGATTCCCAATTACCACACTGATATAGTGATAATAGAAATAATCTTCGATAAACGATAATTAATACAATAAAAAGGTATGGTTAATTATTATAAAAGTACTTCACGAACCACCATTAGAAACTTGCACTGCATCACTTGACTATTCTTCTCCCAGAGCCTCGAGGTTCTTGCCATCTGCTTCTTAATCGAGGTCTGGTCTGTATCATTTTGTTATCAACTTTTCTTCAGTTAGGTTCGATTTCAATACAAGTTAGCCATCTATAGATCGCCTCAGTGAACCGAACTGCAAGAACCGATTGTGTGATTTGACATCATCGTTATCTGCGGCAATGTCAGTTGATGATAATAGCTCAATTACGATTATCTGCAATTGGTTTGACCTGCTCCTCCGAAATTTGGGGTACAACCTAGACTATTGAAGAGCAGCAACAAGCACTTTGTACATTTTGCTATCAACATAGTTTCCTATCCAATCGTATCAAATTCCAGGACCAAGATAAAAAACAGCTGCTTTGCAAATTCACAGCTTGTGAACGACTTTGGCAAGCCATTGGATTCATCAAAGCACTTTCTTCATACATTTTGGAGTGCCGCGCATCGAGCGGCGGCGATTGAGACAGTACAACTTGCCATCTGTAACAAGCCGATACCGATGCTCGGGATCTTTTCCTTGTAAATTTTTCATAGTATTACTGACATAAGTTTCGTCTGTAGATGGCATATCATGATCCATAATTCTGATCCAAGTGTTTGGGTCTGAAATGCGCATACCCTTTTCTGAGCCGCTCGGGACCCTCGATCTTCATATCCACAAGCGCCAATGACCGAGTCTCACAACCAGAGCTACCATTTCAACAACTGGTTCAGCAGCATTGTCTACGATCCGGCTCCCTTGCCCCGCGGCGAAGAGCCGTTGATAGAGTACCTAACCACTGACCGCGGCGACCCGATGCAGTCCGGCGACCCCGAAATCGAGTTGGCGGCTAAGATGCAACTGGTCAGCGACTGGATCGATACCGTTGGACAAGATTCCGCACTCAATTACATGGAACCTTTGCCGCCTTACATCACTTCTCCAAGCGGTTCGTCTGGGCATGCGCTTGATGTATACGAATCGAACGAATCGAATCACGACTACTGGAAGGATTTCTACACCCACGACTACATGCCAAATTGATCCGCCCCCATAAAGTTCATTACACGTACATGACATAAATATATATGCTCAGACTCGCTGCTCAATATCGTTTAAATAAAGATTTATATGCGCCTGCAACTGCTCGTTCTCGAGTGCCACTGCTCGCATCTCCAGCTCGAGCTGTTGCCGCATTTGATCCATTTGCATCTCGACACTCTCAATGTAAGCACGCTTCCGTTCCATGTCCTGGGCGTTGAGCTCTCGCTCCGCGATAAGCGTAGAGTGTTGATCTTGCAAGTCGCGCATCTTGTCTTCAACCTCTGTCTTCTTGTTCGCCTTTTGCCGCGTCGCCCGCTGTATTTTCTGCTGATTGCTTTCAATCTGCCGCTTCAACTGCTGGTTCTCACGTTCAAGACTCTGCGACTCTAATGTGCGCTGTTCGTGCATATCTTGATACTTGTTGAGTTTACTCATTGCCTCGTCTTCACGCTTCAGTTCAGCCGCACACTCGTCGAGAATCTTCACCAGCCCACGCGTATCTTGTTCAATCAGTTTGAAACTCTCTGAGGACGTGTCTAATAGCTTTTGACGCGTGTCGTAACTCTCGAGCGACGCTTTATTAGTTTGTAACGAGGTTTGCAGATCGTTGTTGATTTTGTGCAGCACCTCTGACGACTCGACAATATACGGGCGAAGCTTTTCGTTCTCCTTTCTCGCACTGCCTATCAGCTGCTTCAAGTTGCCAATCTCGACTTGCTTCTGTTCTTTTTCCTGGTGGTATTGTTGGTATTCTGTTGTGATCCGCTCTTGCACTTTCTTCAACTGCCGCAGCTCAGTCTCCACCGCCATATTGCTCTCTTCTGCGAGTGTAATCTTCTGAGGATCTCGAGCTTTCTCCAGCTCGAATATCCGCTGCTTCAAATACTCCGTCTCCGCACCAAGCTGATCCATCTTTCTCAAATTCTCGTCCGCTTTGGCGAACAGGTCCTCGCAATCTTTAGTGTGCTCTTCTCTGAACCGCGCATAGTTGACGACCGCCGAAAGAATACGCCTATATCGCTCCGCATCGGGCCGCATCACATCTCCTATACTGAAATCGTCTATTCCGCAGTCTACTAAGAACCGGTGCATGAGTCGTTGCACAGACATTGTCACACGCGCCTCCGCTTGAAAGTCGGGGTACTCATTGTCCACAGTACACACGGCCAGATCCGCGCGTAGTTTCGTCATGGATATTCCTGCGAATCGTTCCAAGATTTGCTCGAGAAGACTTGCAACGTATTGCGTCGTAGGGCGCTGGAGCTCGTGCACGGGGCTGTACATGTCACAGCGTTCCAAGCAGAGCGAAAGCTCTTCGTAGTCGAGTATAGGAAACACATCTTCGTGTTTACGTTGCACTATTTGAATATTAGATCTCTTTCTTCCTTCTCACCAACATACCCCTTCTGACAGTAGAAGGTGGAGCTATAGAGTTCCGATACATGATGTCCTAATTGTCAAACTCTAGGTCAGTTGTTTACCCTTCGAGTTCGACTTCCCAACCATGATCCGTCAGCCGCGCATTGGGCGTTGCCCCGGCAACGCCACTGTTCACATATTCTACACGATACTTCTAACAATTAATTAACATAAAAGATCCAAATAATCATGAAATGGTGACTACAGGAGAAAGTAAATTTTTTTTAAATTTCCCTCAAAGATCGGCATTCATACCGGAACCGTTCTCTCCCAGCACTTCCATAAGCCCTCCGCGCGGCGGCGGCGTGCATGAGCCCTTCGAGGCTCAACGGGCCATCAGATGCCCTGGGCCCTGAGACCTCATATTGAGCTTATTTTTTATGCTTTTGATGCGCGATCATTTTTTTATTTGGCTGATAATCAGTGTGAGCCCGGAACGGGCCGGGACCTGATGCTTTGAATAGCGGTGCGCACGCCTTATAAGATCATCAAACATCGCCGACGTCATAATGAGTCGACAAAGCCTGCTTCAAATTTTTCACTATCCTTCGATCAACATCACATCTTTTGGTTATTAAAATATAGCTATGGAAGACCTACAGTAAGTAACGGTTCAAGCAAGAGTTCAAACGGGTGGCTAACGGTACTAGGCTCAGCTCTAATGCGCTTGCGGCTCTCCACGAGTTTATGGCGGAGGAACAAGAACGTAAAGCGACATTTGCACAGCTCGAGGCAGCCGCGGAGCAGAAGTTCGATCTCGTGAAAAAAGATGCCGGACATGGCGCGCAGGTATGCGATATGAACTTGTTCAAAGAAGACTGGCAGCTGTCGCAGTTTTGGTACAGCGAAGCGACCGCCGAGGCGTTGGTGGACGAGTTGCTGGATGGTGCGGACAGTTCGACTAGGATAGCTATAATAAGCGCGCCATCTTTGTATGCTGCACTGAAGAAGCGAGAGAGCTGGCCCACAGAACATATTTATTTGCTCGAGTATGACGAGCGGTTTAGAGTGCTCGCAGGCGATCATTTTGTCCACTACGACTTGAATTCGCCTACTGGCATAGCACCAGAGCTCAAAGGTACGTTTGACCGCGTAGCAGTGGATCCGCCGTTTTTGAACGAAGACACACAGACAAAAGAGGCCGTGACCGCCAACTGGCTGTTGAAGACAGACCGATCGGCACGGTCGTCGGAAACCGGCGCGTTGCAGCACAAGATAATCATCTGCACTGGTGAACGGATGAAGGACGTTGTGCTGAGATCGTATGAAAATATCGAAGTGACAGAATTCGAACCTGAGCATGGCAACGGTCTAAGTAACGAGTTTCTGTGTTACGCTACCCCAGGGTGCGAGCGGCTCAGGGCCGCAGCTGCCGCACAGCAGCGTGCTTGAAAAGTTTAAGAAAAAAAGAACATTACTTTCGTGTCGGATATATAGAGAAATATCAAATACTTCTTCATTTAATTATACACAGAAAAAATTGACGGGGTCAAAATTTAGAGACCCTGCATACCACCTGGAACGCCGCCTTCTTGAGCAAACGTTTCAAAGTAGTCCTTCAAGGTAGTACCGCCAACAATGGCAGCAGTGCCCATGCCAGCAGCGCCGATAAGGTCGGCTCCGAATGACATGGCAGCAATGACTGCACCACCGGCAGCAGCAGCGACTGGAATATGTCGCTTGAGCTCCTTGACGATAGCAGTGTCTCGCTGGCCAACCAACACAATGTTCTGCTGCTTGAAAAGCTTGGCCACGTCTCGTGGACTGTTACCAGAGAGCTCAGCCCAAGTTCGAGCAAACAGAGCACAGGTGGAGATCAAGAACACGAAGTAGAATACAGTCTTGATTGGGTCCCACACGGCCTGAGCAATGCTGAATGGAGGAGTCAAATAGTAAGCCAACCCTGACACGGCAGTCAAACGGTTGGAGCCAGTCTGGACAGCCCAAGTGCCGAAAAGTCGAACCAAAAGGTTATCTGGGAAGTTTCGGTAGAGCGCCTGCGAGAAGAGGAACACATTCGAAGTGATGGCTGCAATGAATTGGAGCGGAAGACCACCAGTGTAGAGCAATGGGACAGGATATCGAGAAGCTGGTGCTCGCACTTTGGTAGACTTGATGGCCAGATCGACTCGCATAAACATGAGGTAAATGAGGCCCATGAAAGCGGCAACAGTCACATAGACTTCAATCAAGTTTGGCAAGTTGTTTCGGAAAAACGCATCAATCAATGCGTTCTTGTAGTCTCGGGTCCACAAGTTCTGGATCAATGCTGGGAAAGCGCCAGTGAATTCTTTGCCTCGACCAAAATCGTTAGTCTCCAACGACAATGCACGCCAAACAAACTCTTGCGAGCACTTCAACACACTGAAGAAGGAAGCAGCAGAGCCCCAACTATAGCCCTTCTGCATGACTTCGTCAGCATAGATCATAAACAAGCCTGGAGCGACAAGCTGTGCTACAAACAGGAAGCACTTGCTCACACCCATCTCGGATGGGTTGCCGTAAAGACCCGAAAACAAAATAGCAAAAGCTTGAAGCACAGTCAAGACAATTGCGAGCAGCTTCTGGGCGCTCTGGTAAAGCTGTCGGTCAATCTTGTAGTCGAAGTGAACATCCATAAATTGGAGTCCACCTAGAATCTGGAAGATGAAACCAGATGTGAGGATTGGAGAAATACCAATCTCAAGTAAAGATCCTTTCGTGCTCGCTAGAACTGTTCTAAGGAAGTAACTGAGTGGGGGTTAGCACTGACTGGAAGCATTCAAGCAACGTACAGAGGATCATATGTGTCCACGGCGGTGACACCATAGATGGAAATCTCACTGAGAATGAAGTACAAGGCACCGATGCATACGGTCCATACCAGCTTTTCATCATATGGAACCTATTTGGGAATTAGAGTTAGCCGAAATCAAATCTCAAGTCTCAATTTTCCAGCCCTCCAAAAAGAAAGGGGGGATGAACAAGACGACGGGAAAAAAAACGTACCTTTTGCAGAGGCAATTCGACTTCTGGAAGAATAGGAAGGAATGGTTTGACCAAATCCAATAGTCGCACTAAGCGTGAGTTAGCAAATCGATGCCAAACGTCGGACGACCCAGCAAGAACCCCGAAATGTTGCTTTGCTGGCGGCGGGGAGGGCGATCTCTCACATACAACCACTCATATTTGTTGTAACGACGGGGGAAAGTCCGCTCTGTATATATACAAGTAAGTGTCAAGCTCTCGAGCTGGGGGGCTGAAGTGTCAATGGAAACGAAACTTTCGCCAAGAATGCAAGTGTCCGCAGAGACCAAAAATCCAGGTTTGTCAAGAAGGCAACAAAAGAGGCTTCGAGAAAAGCTTTAATGTGTTGAGTCTGGTCTGGTGGTGGGAGGTTTTGCGCGCGGCACCACTTTGGGCCTTTTAAGCGGGGCATCTTCATAGAGAGGGGGGAAGCCGCGCGATAAGTACGAGCATCTCATATAAACGACCAATCAAGTGATGGCCGATAGCGACACGAAGCTCAAGAACGGGGCGCCTCCTGATAGCCACATTTCGTACGACGACGCAATCAGCTACTGGTCGTCTGTCCCGGCCACGGTGGACGGTGTGCTGGGCGGGTTCGGCAACTCGGTGGTGCCCAAGGTCGACGTTCTGGGCTCGAGCGCGTTTCTCAAACGACTCAACTTGCCTGATCCAGAACTCAAATACACATTAGACGTGGGAGCTGGGTACGTTGTTTCTTCTACTCAATTGTATAGGACTAACTTGGTAAAATTGTTAGAATTGGCCGTGTGACGCGAGATTTTCTGTCAAAAGTCAGCGACAAGGTCGATCTGCTCGAACCAGTCGAGTCGTTTGTCACCCAGGCTCACAAGGAACTGGCCAAGCTTAAGGATGAAGGAAAGGTTGGCGAGATCTACCAGCAGGGCATGCAGGACTTTTGCCCGGAAAAGGGCAAGTATTGGATCGTCTGGTGCCAATGGTGCGTGGGCCACCTCAACGATGAGAACCTGATCAAATTTTTCCAGCGATGCGCTGAGGGTCTACAGCCGGGAGGCATCATTGTGGTCAAGGAGAACAATACTAGGACTGAGGACGATTTCGACGAGACGGACAGCTCAGTGACGCGAACTGATGACAGCTTCAGGAAGTTGTTCACCAAAGCGGGCCTGTCGCTCATCATGACGGTGCAACAAAAGGGTCTGCCCAAAGAACTGTATCCAGTGCGAATGTACGCTTTGAAGCCAGCTAGTACATAAAAAAATTCAAAAGTATTTATTTCCAAATATACGTTTTATTAACTATTAAGCCACTATTCTTGTTAGTTGTTACCGGACATCGCTCGTGTTTTGTCCGCATCAAAAGTTGATAAAGGTATTTTCAAAATTTCAGATAGGAGCGAAAGACTAATTTCTGATTTGTATCCTCAACGGTCTAGTAACCTAGGATGAACTATGCTTGAATTGTATCATCATCAAGAAAACCCCCTTCACACTTTGATGCAGGATTTGTATAACTTACACTTGAGTTGTCTGTGTGAAGAAAGAGAAGAAAAAAAAATTTGGGCGGTGAAATATTTATACGTGCGTGCCCCCCAAGTACCCCAGGTCTCCTAGGTGACCGTGGGTGCCAAAATTCATGATTAATAAATAAATGTGATTAAACGAAAATAAATATATCAGATAGATGTCTCTAACAAGGAATTGCACTCTTCAGTCAAACCAGCAATGCCATAAGTGACGAGCTGTTGCTCAAATTTCTTGCAAACAGGGTTCAGCGCATGTGCTTCGTTACTGAGATTGGACATTGACACTTGACCCTGAACATTTGGATACGTCAGAAGAGTGCGAGCTTCGACTAGCGTCTTGACCAATAGCTTGCTTTCAGATAATTGTAACCGTAATCGGATAACAAGCCTGTTCTTGTCAACTGTAGTATTGGACATGTGCTGTAACTGCAGCAACTTCAAGTCATGAACAATACGTTTAGCCATTGCCCACCTCTCCTTGATCACAGCAATTCCAGCTGAAAGCCCATCTACATCCAGATCAGCCGTCAGCTGCTGTTCGAAAAAGACAAGCCAAGGATCATCCGAAAGAACTTTGGCCATGACGTTCTTGGACTCCAAGTCCACTGAAACGGCCAAAAGCCTATCGACGTTGAACAGCAAAGTCGAATTTTTGAATCGCGTTCTAGAAGTCACACTGCAAGCCTCTAGCAATGCAAACTTCTTTTTCAATTCCAAAATCTCCGCAATCTCAATCTGTCGATTATCTTGAAGAACCTTCTCTGCAGACTGCACGTCACGTTGCAACGCATGCTTATTAGAAAGCAATTCTTCCACAGATTCTCTCAGCGAATGCATGTTTTGGCTCTCCTTTTCCAGCAAATCTTTAGTGGCTGACAAAGACTTTTTAGTCTCTGCCAGATCACTTTGAGCTAGGATCAATTCATCACGATCACAATTCTCAAGTTCCTCTCTTTGCAGACGTAGATTCTCAAGCTTACGCTTCATTTCATGATATTTGGACGATATATCATCACACTCTTGCTCAATAGCAGCTTTTCTTCTTCGAATAATCGCTTGATCGTCTCGCAAGTTCTTCTGGTTGCGCTCCAAAACTTTGTAAACATCCTGAATAAGTGTGGTTCGCCAGCTGTACCATACATTTTTGGCTTGTTCTCGAGAGTATGTTTTCATCATCTTGAACTGGCCATTCATAATCTGCTTAGTATCTGGAGAGGCTTCGAAAAATTCGCGGAACAATACCGGATTCTCTTCGAGTGTATCTTCCTCGAATTGCTGAAAAACTTCCTTAGCAGTTCGCACATTGTTACGCATTTCACGAATACTGAAATCGTACACGCCAAATACAGCAATCTTCTGTCCCGCAACTACATAGTCTTCGAGTTTAGGCTCATCGTGAACATCACTGGTGAGCCCAAACGACGAATGTCCCCGTGTGCTTGTCAAGAAATCATCCATGAAATCGATTTGGATCGCATTGAGAAATTCAGAAAGCTCTACACTGGGCATATCCTCTTCCTCCTCGTCTTCTGCTTCATTATCTTCACCTTCTCCTTCGTCTTCATCCATGATCGGTTGAAGTCTTTGAATCATCTGGTTCTTCATAGGCGAGGGCTCCGGACCGGGAACTTCCCAGGTCTTGGCAGATTTCAAGGGAGTATGTGAGATAATCTCGATATCTGTAACCCGTTGCCTAGGAGGAGAAGCCTTAGGCGTGCGGCGGACAGCAGATCTTCTTGGAGTCAAACTTACAATACTGTCCTTGAGTGCTAGAGATGGAGTCCTTGCGGGTGACCGATTGGTGTTGAACTCAGAATTGGTGGTTTGGCGTTCTGGGGTGGATGGCTTCATCTTCTTTGAGGGCTCGAAAATGTCCAAACTGGGTCGTTTTAAGCCGTAGGGACTTTTCTTTTGAGCACTAGAGTTGATATTTATCTTACCCACTGCTTGTGTCATCTCCATAGAGTCGTCACCTTCCTCTCGGATGGTGCCTATTGCTCTCGTAACATCCATAGACATTTCGGAATCATTTCCAGGAGAAGCGTGAATGCGCCCAATAGCTCTTGTCACGTCCATGCTTACATCTTCGTCATCATTCTCCTCCTCATTTTCGCGATAAACGACCCCCAGGGAGCGTGTCATCTCCATGGAGGTTTCGCTATCGTCATCCATCTCTTGACTGTCTGGCGCCTCTAAAATCGATCCTAGTGCGCGGGTGACATCCATTGTCTGTTCATCATCATTATCGCTTTCATCAGAGTCATTCTGCACCACTTGCCCATTGACGGTAGTGAATTCCATGCTTTGCTCGCCATCATCATCATCGTCGTCATTATCATCAACTGCTTGATTCCGTGAAGCAATTTGCTGCACATTGGTAAACTCCATGGACTCTTCTCCCTCGCTGTTATCGTCTGAAGCATCGGCAGGTTTCTCGTCTGGCTGTTTGAAAATACTAGGAAACGACAGCTTTCTCGAGGTTTCATCATCTGCATTATTGACTTCTGCACCGATGATTTCGGGGTATAGCTTTCGCACAGGCTTTGCGGGAGAATCAAAACTAATCAGCATTCCTTCTTCTGCGGACTTCGGCGACTGCACGTTGGTTGCAACGCTTATATCCATATCAGACTCATCATCGTCCACAGATCTATTTCTGATAGGCGACTTTGACCGTGTGCGTGTAGCTGGACTAGGTGATCCCAGACTGGCAGTCAAGGTTCTTCTCGGCGATGGAGATTTTGCCGGAGACTTGGATTTCCTAGGACTGGCTTTCCGTCTGGGCGATGTGGTAGGTGGCGGTTTAGGGGACGGTGCCGTTGTCGATTGAGGAGGTTCTAATTTAGGTGGCGATACGAATGCTGTCTTCTTTAGTGCACTTTTGCGTCTGACCGGTTCTCTTGCTGGCGAGGCAGATTCCCGCTCCGGGTCAAAACGTCTATAGGTTAGATTTAGCAACTAACAGGTAACATACCGCACAGCAGCTTCTGGAGCAAACGAGACTCTTCTGTATAAACTTTTCCTTCGTTTGGCTTCTGTCGCTGCGAAACTCGAACTATCGCCGTCGTCGTCAAGATTACTTGCTTTGAGAATACCGCGACCCGGCGCCAGGGACGCTCTAGCACGCATTCGGATGGGCATAGTCATATCTTCGAACTCAGGATCATTGTTCTCTTTCTCCTTTTCCATGAGAAAGGCCGGCATACTCTTACGCCGGTTCATCTTTGCCGACATGCTTGTTATACCGTATTCCGACATGTAACGTAGAGTTAGTCGTCGCGTCGCGTACAATTGTTTACACCTCGTTCCATTTCTGGGCTCAGCCGTGCTGGGAACGGAGTTCCGCTGAAGCCGCACCACTGCCAAAATGTGCGCCGCATCCCAATTTTTCGAAGCGTGCTAGAGAGACCAGCTCGAATAGAGTGGAATAATGAACCAGGTCAAGGTACGTTTCTAACACTTTAAATAAAAGCTCGACTAACAAGTCAGACGATAGCTCATTATGGACCAGTCACTGCACTGGAGTTTGCAGGGGATTTGCTGTTGGTCGGGCAAGGTCCAAGAGTGAAAATTTATGAATGGAAGACGGGCAGTTTGATCAAAAGCATCAAACTGTTCAAGCGAGACAAGATCCATGGTATCAGAGTTCAAGGTGATAACGTCGTAATTTGGGGAGGAAGGAGTGTCGCTGCATTGAAATTGGACGGATCGATACTGTTTTCATCCAGGCATGTCAACGACTGGGTCTGCTCGGTGGCTTTCGCCCAGAGCGAAAGCGACGAGTTTCTCTACGTCCAGACGGCACACAATGCTATATACTGCCTTGATAATACGAGCAAAGTGATCAAAATTGTGACATGTGCGGAGAATAGTGTTTTGTACTCGGGTTCTATACTGGCATTGCCCAACGGCGATGCGCTCATAGGCGCCGGTACAGTTCTTGACGGAGCAGTCATTTGGCGGCTTAGCGATCAGCAGATACTCCACCGTTACAACACACACGAAGGGTCGATTTTTGGAGTGGTGTTTTCAAGTGACGGAAAACGGCTGATTACATGCTCTGACGATCGGTCTATTCGGCTATGGGATAACGAGCTGGGCGAGGAGATTGCGGTCGGTTGGGGTCATATGGGTAGAATTTGGGAAATGAGGTTCGCCGGAGACAAGATTATAAGTATTTCGGAAGACTTATCTGCAAGACTTTGGTCAGTGAAGCATGAAAAGTTGGAATGCGAGCGAATTTTCGAGGGCCATCTGGGCAGGAACGCATGGTGCGGTGCGGTGCATGAATCTGAAGATCTTCTCGTTACCGGCGGTGGAGATGGACGGGTGATAATATGGGATCTTAGGCTCCATCAGATTGACCAAAACCCAGAGTCTGTAGTGGCAGCCGATTATCGAGCAGTCCAGGATCTCGGGGCAGGAGAGATTAAGGACTTTGCATTGCTTGAGGATCTCACTCTGGCTGTTACAAAGTCTAAGCTTTTAATACGGGACAAAAATGCGCGTTGGAGAGGAGTGGATGGTGTGAAGGTGGATGCATATACACAGCTGATCACTTGGCCCGAGTTGGCTGTTGTATGTTGCGGAGACGGGACTGTGACTGAACTTCAGGTGACTTCAGATCAGGTCACAGTTTTGAAAACACACGAAGTCAAGCTTAAAGGAAGATTGAATTACATATTCGGGTTCCAGCACGCCAACCAGGGATACTTTTACGTTGCAGCTAGTCAAAATCCACACGCCAAGTTCCAAGTTTTTAAATTCGGTGAAAACACACCGACAGAACCACAGATTTTGGACCGACCGGCTGATTTCCAGCCTTCCTCTGCATTCTGCACACCGGAAGGTGTTTTGTATATTGGGTCACGACATGGGTCTCTAGTTAGCTATGACTTTGCGGCAATCTCGGCGGCGGCCGATAGTCTTCCTATAAGGTCCCTCCACCACACGCTCATGTCCCAAGATACCGTGACATCCATCTTTCAAGACGGCAATGTTATTTATCTCACCAGCAGAGGAGGCGAATATTGTGCGGTAACAGATACACCCGACGGACTAGAAACCGTAGCTATGAACAACCTCGCTAAGGGCGCAATCATGGGTGGTAAAGTTGTGGGCGGTGATCTTCTTCTCTACGGGTTCCGAAACGAGCAATTCTTCATCTGGGATGATACGACACAGTGCGAGCTCGCTAACGAGAAATGTGGTGGCATGCATCGAAACTGGGACGTGAAGTTCGACTCCAAGTGCTCCAGAAAATTCGTTTTCGCATACATTAAAGCGGGCCAGCTCTTTTTCAAGCGGCAGCTGATTGAGCCGCGGTACAATACAATGGTCCTACAGCAAGGCACCCACGGTCGTGAGATTAGAGCACTCGAGTTCTCACCACGTCCGCTCTCGGATGGGTCTCGAGCTCTGGCGACTGCATCCGAAGATACGTGTGTGCGGTTTTCTGTGCTTAGCGAAAATGAAAATCTTCGGACCCATGTTACTCAGCGGAAACATGTTGCTGGCATGCAATCAGTGCATTGGTCCCCTGATGGACAATACCTTCTGAGCTCGGCAGCAAACGAGGAGCTGTTTATTTGGAAGGTGAGTAATCTTTCTGGAAAGCTGTTTTCAAAGTTCCATTCTAGACTCCCTACAAGCAAGCCCATTCCAGATTTGCGTATAATGGACTTTAGCATGTCGCAGTATTATGGCGGGTACCTTCTCGCTACCATTTACTCAGATTCCACCATAAAGCTATGGAAGACCGACACGGACTTCCAGAACTTTGAACTTCTAAAAACCAGAGTTTATATGAGTTGCTGCTTGCTGAACTGCGAATTTGTTGGCGGTTCCGATTACCTCGTTGTGTCCGCTACCAATGGACGGGTGTTTGCTCTGAAAACAGCGGATACAACCGAGCTGCTCTTCGATACTCTTATTCACCAATCTAGTGTCAAAGCAGTTGCTATCATCGATGGAACTGAGGGTGAAAAGTATTACATCTCAGGCGGTGACGATAATGCGCTGGCCCTGAGCAAGTTTACATTACCGTCTTCTCCGCTGGTGACAAGATATATAGTAGAAGGTGCCCATATTGCTACTATCACTTCTATTGTGAAACTGCACAATGGCTTCATGTCGATCAGTGTCGACCAGGAGGTGAAACGGTGGATTATAAAGGGCGACCAGTTGAGACTCGTTGACAGCACATTCACCACTGTGGCAGACACTGGTGTGGCGGATTCGATAGTAGAGGAGAATCGCACCACCTTGTCTATAGCCGGATCGGGCCTATCTATTTGGCAATGCTAGTTGTATATTTATGTAGTTTAATTCTTTCATGCATTTCAAGTACTTCATGGTGGCATGCGGCTGAGACATTTTTCACCGGGACGGCTCAAAAAAATATTTCCTCGCGCTACAGGTACCATTTTTCACTCTCTGGAATCAGAACGACCACATCACAATGTCGTCGTTAGCAGCCCAGTTGGCGAATGTCGCAAGCGGCAAGAATGCGGCAGTGCTCGATAAGAAGAAACGAAAGAAGCTGCACTCGGTTTCCCTGATCTGGGAGCCGAAAGAGGCAGCGGGCCAGGACTTTGAAACGATCTACTATGAAGCGTTTGATGCACTTCAAGAGTTGGAGATCCTGGAGCCAAAATTTAAGGCTTTCGAGAACAGTATTTTTTCGAAAACGTCTATAAATATCGACCGAGAAGTTCAGGTATGTGTTTTATTTGTGAGGAGTCACATACTAACGATTTTTTCAGACTCAAGATCAGAACGACCTTCTTGATAAAGCGATCTCGAACTTCCTATCTCTAGTAGCTCCCCGAATCAATCTGCAGCCTGCTCTGCTTGCTCTAGAATGGCTTGTTCGGCGATTTCAGTACGTTACAACGCTCTCACACAAGATACTAACCTGTAACAAGAATCCACCATCACAATGCAGAGGAACTCATCACGACAGTTTTACCGTACTACTCTTCACCAGTATTTGTGCGTCTGCTCGATATCATTCCGGCTCCTTTGCCTAAAGCTTACTCGTGGCTCGAGCCAGGTAAGAAAGTTGCACAGAACCCATCACGTAACTTGATGATCAGAGCTTTGACCAACGACAGCGGCTTGTTCAGTTCCGTCACATCGCATGTGATTTCTATTGTCAACAATCAGCGAGATTATCACGGCTTGCTTGCATTCTGGTCTTCGTTATCGATTTGGACAATGGTCACGATGAAGGAGCAGAAGAAGAGTGCTGACGACATTGTGGAACGATACTTGCCTGCAATCTCGGCACTTATTCAGGCGAAAAAGCGACCAGATGCCCAAATTACTGCTTATATGGTGTTGGTTGTCTTGTCCGCACAGTTGCAACTCAGCTATGATGTGAAAATCGCCTCTATTCAATCTATATCTCGACATTGGTCCAAGCATTCTCAGAACAGTGGTCTTGCATGCGTTACTCAACTTGTCAAAGGCGATAACAATGCAGGCGAATTTGTAGATGCTGTATTGAAGGCTGTTGATTCTGTTGAAGATTTGGAATCTGAGATTGTCAGTTTGGCTGGCAAGTACGACATTCAGCGGTTCGTGGCTGTGTGGGCGCTGGGTGTGTTCAAGTCACAGGGATCGGTGAAGTCTGTTCAGAATATTCTTGAAAAAGTCAAGCTATCAGAATTTGAATTGGGTACAGTAATGAAGGGAGCTATCGAGTGGGCTGTTTCTGGCTCCACAGATACCGAGCAGAAGGCTGCACTTACTGAGCTTTTCGAGGTTTACAGCGACGCGGACAACGATGTATTTGCTAAGTCTCTCGCTTTGGCCACAATCTCTTTGGACAAGCTTGAACTGTCCTTGCAGTCATCTCTTCGAAAGGCTGAAGCAGGACAAACATCCGAAGACACATTGACCGAGGACAACACCCCGGTTGAAGAGGTTGCTGATATTGCCAAGCTTGCAAGTGAAAACTTTGACTCGTATTTGGACATTGTCGTCGATGTATCTAAACGAGTTGAGCTCATGGTAGAGGCGGTCTCCCAGGGTAAGAAAATCTCTGTTGAGCAGCTCACCCTGAAATCCGGCTCAGAGGCGTCGTTCTTGGCCCGTGTCTCGATAGGGCCATATCCACTTCTTGTTCGAGCGATGGCACTCAACTTGTTTATAGATTTGGCTACCGCTGAAATGAATACGGACTACCAGACCTTGCTTCCAACGCTTCTTCTTGGACTCACAGATACTTCTGAGCGTATCAGACGGTTGAGCGGCACCGCCATCACCGCCCTTGCCAAGAATTATCCAATAAAGAAGGCCCAGATCTGGGGCATGGACTCTGTGTATGGTACAGAGGACAGTGAGAGCGTCGTTGTCATGTCTTCTCAACAAATGCAGACGTTGCTCTCTGCCGTCCTGGTGCCAAACGTGAAGGAATGCGCAATGGATGGATCTTATATCGAGAAAGTTGTCCAGGATGCTTATAGCAAGGACAAGAAGTTTGTTCAAGAGTTTTGGGATTATATCCACGGTCACTCCCTCGGAGCTAATATCCCACAACTAAAGGCTCAGCTCTTGACTTTTGCTAACAGAGAGGGTAAGAATGACGTCAAGGCGTTTACATCGCTTTTGAGCTCCTGGATCGAATCGCGAGCATTGTGGGAAAAGCGATGTGCTGGAGAAAAGTTTGCTTTCAATGATCTAGAGAGCAAGGTAGTTGCACTTGTGACCAATGGCGATAAGGACAGTCTCAAATTCCTCGAATCGTCCATCAAGTCGAATACTAATCTGGCCAATATCGCCGGCGAGCAGATTGTTTCTAATTGGCACCGAATGCGTGGTGACAGTCAGAATGCTATCGTCAAATTCTTGGTCGACCATTCTACTGATGACAATGCTAGCTACGATTCACTACAGGTTTTGAACAATGTGAAGATTTCCAGCACACAGTTCGTTTCTTTACTCTCGGAATGCCAGCTCGATGCTATGGGATCCGATACTACTTCTGCAGCATCAGTTCCAAAGCGACGAAGACGAAGCAGTGCGGCTACCAAGCAGCTTCAACCTGGTGGAACGCTTGCAGCTGTGGCAGAACGGCATCTTCGAAAAGTGTCAACTGTGCTGGAGCTTTTGGAGAGCAATCATCCAGATGCATCTGTAGAGCTTCTAGCCCAGCTGTTCTCCATCTTGCGAGATATATTGTCCATCGGCAGTGACATGCATCTTCCTGTGGATTATGTTCAACAAGTGCTGGGCAACTGTATGATCTTGGTCGTTCGTGATTTGAAGGAAGAGAGACGCAAGTCGAGTGACAAGTACGACTCGAATGCTATTCGAGTAGACATTGTGGTTCAATGCATTCGAACCTCAGCTTCGCCTCAGGTTCAAAACAGGTTCCTTACACTAGTCGGTGAACTTGCGTCGCTAGAGCGAGAAATTGTGCTGCATGGTGTCATGCCTATTTTCACCTTCATGGGTGCCAATACAGTGCGAAAGGATGATGAGTACTCTGCCAAGATTATTCAAAACACCTTGGAGCAGGTTATTCCTGCTCTGTTCTCAGACGACTCTGATCGTCAAGAGGATATGGACTCTATCTTGAACTCGTTTGCTACCGCATTGATGCATGTGCCACGACACAGACGAGCGAAGATGTACTTTACCTTGATCCGAACTCTGGGTGTCGACGCCTCGTTTTATCGATTCTTGGTGTTTATCGGTACAAAGTATTACGAGCTTATCAACTCTCGACATCAGAAGGAAGCCGAGGCTTTGGTCGATTTTGGTAAGTCGCTCTCACGGTCTTTCTCTGCTGCTGAAAAGTTGCGAGCTATTAAAAAGTACTTGGAGGTAGTGTCAATCGTACCAACTGACGAAGTCACCGAAAACTCAGAGTTTGCCCAAAGCCCACTTTTCAAAAACGCAATGAAATACACCTCTCACAACCTCAAGGAGCTTAAAGCAGAGCTGTACGAGTTTGCCGGTGGTCTAGTTGGCTCCCGAGATGACAGCGAGAGCAATGATGAAGTCCGTGCTGAGTGCGCAGAAATCATTGAGCTATTGCTCGGTGCCCGTTTGGCTGCTGCCGGCAGCATTGACGAGGTCGTTAGCAATGCTGCATTCGAAGTATTGGAGCAGGTTATGGCCATCTTGCCAATCTCTGATCTTGTGCAAGTTGTCAGCCAGCTGCTTGAAGGCAGTACCGAGAATGTTGTCAAGGCTCACAGTCTTGCTCTGCTGCGCACCAGATTTGAAGAAGAACACGTTGATGATACTGTCGCTCAGGACGCTGCGCGTGTTGCGATTTCCAAGTGCAACGCTTATATCGACTCCGACCTCGACCATACGCTACTTGGATCCTGCTTGGATACTCTTGATGTTATTGTATCCCGATTTGGCTCTTCTCAAAGCCCAGAAGAGCTGCTACAGCTCTGTACTACTGCTGTTGGTGATAAGTGTCTTCGAAGTGACGTTGATGAAGTGTATGTCAACTCGGTTGCGCTGGTTAGCAGTCTATGCACAGTACTCGGAGCTAGAATCATTGGTCACTTTGGCAAAATTCTTCCTGTCGTTATTACACGATTTGAAAAAGCAATTGCTGATGATGAAGATTCAGAAGAGGCTGTGCAGTTGGCCTCGCTTGCATTGTTTGCAGGTATGGTGAAACGTATTCCAGCATTTGTGTCATCCAACCTGGCCAAGATTCTGGAGCTCACTTTCAAAGCTACTGTGGATTACGAACCGAGAGAGCGGCTTGTGGAGACGGTTATCACGAGCAGCGAGTACAAACATTCAGTTGCCGCGCTGGTGTCAACCTGGAAATTCGCAGTGCTGACCACGGAAGGTGTTTCACTTCACCTTGGTGCCTTGGATGTGATCACTGAATCTTGCAAGAAGAGGGAATTCGAGCCCTTCGCATCGAGCCTGGTGGATATGCTTTTGGAAGCATTTGGTGTGCGTGCAAGCAAGGTGCACGAGGTTAGCACTGTTAATCGAATTGAGTCGCTCGTTATTAGTTCCGCTCTCAAGATTGTGCTCAAGCTCAACGACAAGACATTCCGACCATTATTCGCACGAATCACTCGATGGGCCTTTGCCGAGCAGGATTATGACAAGCTGATCACTTATTTCAAATTCACGGTCAAAGTGTTTTCTACGCTCAAGCGTTTGGTGACGGATTACTATGGCAGATTGGTCGACCCAGTGTGCGAGCTTCTGGATAAGCTCAACACCAAGCCGAACGAGTCACTACGACGTTACGTTCTACAGTCTCTTGTAGCCTCGTTCCAAAACGACCACGACTCATTCTGGCAGCACGACAGATTTGAACACATCTCCAAGTCGCTCGCTAATCAGATTCCAACTATTGAGGCCAATCTTGGTCCGATCTTGGTCAAGGCATTCACCACACTTGCCGAAGTGTCTTCTACGTCTCAGGAGAATAACGAGTTCATCAACAACTTGGTTTGTGACCATATCAAGGCTCATTGCAGTGTCAATGAGAAGATTTGGGGTATCAGAGTTCTCAAGGGCTTGTACAGTAAGCTTGGTGAGCAATGGACGGCTCTTCTGCCACCACTTATTCCAATTCTTGCCGAATTGCTGGAAGATGATGAGGAAGTGGTTGAGAACGAAGTTCGTCGAGAGCTGGTGCCAGTGGTCGAGGAAGCGCTTGGAGAAAGCATCGATCGATACATGTCGTAAAAATATCATTAAATATATGTACAATAAACAATACAGTACCCACCATATGGGGCCCCTTTAACCTTGTCGTTGTTTATGCTTGGCGTTTATCTTACATCGAACGTAAACTCGGCCTTTTCTTCGTACAATCTGTGTTCAAGTTAGCGCTGTTGAAAATCTATCGGAATCGTACATAACAGCCTGAGCAGAATTTCTTCACAGATGCTCGCACTTTCATACCTCGCACCTGCGAGAAAAATGTGCCCGCAGCCAAGGTTGGCTGTCGCGTCGTAAGTGCTGTGAGCGTACCGCGTAGTAGCGAAAACATGTGTTAGTGTGTGTGTATTTGTGCAAAACTTCGACGATTCAAGGTCGGTTCTTGAAATTTTCGTCTTCAGTTGATGGATTGGTGCGGCTCGCGGCGGTGAGGGATCATCCGCGGGTTACCCTCCCAAGCGGGTCGGGTCACACGCCGCTCCAAGATGAGATCCGGGCCTTGTGCCCGCCAAAGCCGACCTTTAGACAATAAATAAATACAAACCGCGCAACGGTACAAGCCGGGGGAACTGTCCTGCTGCATTGCGAATTGTTGTGTGCGTGAATAATTGAGAAGAGAGAATCTGAGAAAAAGAAGGTTTGTGTTCTTTAGTCTGGGCTGATTTTGGACAAGCGAAAGTAAACGACGAACCTCATCTTAGGACGACCCACAGCAACCCATGAGTTGGAAAGGATTCACAAAAGCGGCCGCTCGTGTATGTGAAAGGATTGGAGAGAGAATAATGGCTAACGGTCTATAGGCGCCGCAGAGCTTCAAGCAGAAGTTCAATATGGTACGTTGAATTGTTAATAACCTGGTGGCGTTGCTAATTCAGCTGTTGTAGGGCGAAGTCACCAAAGATCCAGTTTACATCGACGCAGAACGACGGTTCAAGGAATTGGAGACTGAGACGAAAAAGCTTCATGAAGAATCTAAGAAATATTCAAATGCCGTAAATGGCATGCTCAACCATCAAATTGAATTCTCGAAAGCTGTGGAGGAAGTCTACAAGCCCATCTCTGGTCGAATGTCTGACCCAAATGCAGCCAAACCTGAGGGCAACCCAGACGGAATTCAGGCATGTGAGCAGTACAGAGATGTGGTCGCTGAACTACAAGCGACACTGGCACCGGAACTAGAGATGATTGAAACGCGAATCGTTGCACCTGCTGAGGAACTCTTGGGAGTCATCAAGGCGATCCGGAAGATGGCGACCAAGCGAGACCACAAGCAGCTCGATCTGGACCGACACACTAGCAGCCTTAGCAAATTGCAAAACAAGAAGGAGCGATCAGTCAAAGATGAAGAGCGAATGTACAAATCGGAGAATGATGTGGAAATTGCCACTCAGGAATACAATTACTTCAACGATATGCTGAAAGAGGAGCTGCCGCGACTTTTCCAACTAGAGGCGGAATTCATCAAACCACTCTTCCAAAGTTTCTATTACATGCAACTGAATATCTTTTACACCCTTTACAACCGAATGGAGGAGATGAAAATCCCATATTTTGATCTTACCAGTGATATTGAGACTCAATTCGCTGCTAAGCGTGGCAACGTCCAGGAGCAGGCGGAGGCTATCGGCATTACGCATTTCCGAGTGGGCCACGCCAAGGCTAAACTTGAACTTACAAAGAAGAAGTACGGAAAAGAGGCTGAGGCCACTTCTAGTGCTGGTGGCGTGGCAGCTGCTAATGACGTCCCACCTCCGTACCAGAGTGGATATGGTCAGCAGCAGCCGGCGTATGGACAGCAACCTGCATATGGCTCGCCGCAGCCTGCATATGGACAGCAACCGGCATATGGACAACAACCAGCTTATGGTCAACAGCCAGCTTATGGCCAACAGCAGCCAGCTTATGGTCAGCAACCTGCATATGGTGCGACAGCAACTGGGTATCCACAGGAAAAAGCTGCCGCTACGCCACCGGCCCCACCACCCGCTCCAGCCGCAGCAGGTGTCGAGTGGTGCACTGCATTGTACGACTACACTGCCCAAGCCGCAGGAGACTTGAACATCAAAGCTGGCGATCGGATAGAAATTGTTCAACGAACTAGCGATGCTAATGGGTGGTGGACCGGCCGAGTGAATGGCCAGCAAGGTGTGTTCCCAGGCAATTATGTGCAGCTGTCGTAGTGCAATGATCGAGTTTGAAGTTTTATTTTGTTCCATTCGTATCACGAGTGGAGAGTCTAGCAGCCAACGTATATATACATATATTAAATGTCTTCACGTGAATCCAGAAGTTTGAGTTATTCTAGGGGTCGTACGGAGGCTGCCAGTACGGATATTGCTTAAGGATAAAAGTACGTCAAATTCCCAGATATCTGATCCCGTGTAGAATACTGTCAGCATTCAGTGCCACATGGTATATCTGATCCCACCTACAATGGTGCTGCCATTATATTAGCGCTATTTATTAATTGATTGTATTCACAGGGCGCCGCCGCACCACTGCTCGTGCGGCGATTTGTTTGGAGTAGATTAAATTTATTGGCACTTCTTTCTTATCATCTATGGACTTTTGATATCGTCATGATTATATACATTTGTACAATATACTTTTTCTCGTAAACGGTCACAGCCTCTTTCTCATCATTCTCAACCCGCTCTATACTAAGCTAGTTTTGAAATACGTGGCATCAACTCCACCGTACACGTCTCTTTAAAACATCGATTGTAGCCTTTCTTATAGAAGGCTACAGGAAGTGTTGGAACCTGATGCAAAGGCTTCTGGGTGATCTAGATACGGCGCTGGTTTATGCCAGCAATGACACACCTTCAGCTCCTACTCCACTCACCCCCAATCGAGGTTGTACTGTATCTCTGTTGAATTCCTCTGATACACATGACTCAAAGGGGTTTGACACGTACTTTGAATCAGATATAGAATGTAGCCATGTGTGGAGTCGTCCTCAGTTTTGAGACAGTTAATACTTCACTCGATGCGCACGGATAATCTCATTCAGATATAATAATAACCTATAAGATTAAATAGCCCTTCTACTCTGAAAATTCTCAGTTCTTAGTATTTCTGCGTTTCACCAATGCTACTCTTGTTGCGTTCAGTAGGCTCCAGTCTCGAAGAATCCAATCAAGATACTGCCAGATTGAGCTGTTGATAGGCCATTCCATCAATTAGCCTCGATAATCTGACTTATTGTTACTGGAACATACGCCCTCTTTGTTGCAATTGTGCAGGTCCCATAATTGCAAATTGCTTGTAGCATTGAATAAGGTTCAACGAACCTACCGGTGCCACCTCAACGACTAAATGAAAAGCTTAATAAATTATGTTCGATAATATTATGCGACTTTATACGCTGTTGTGCTCAATGCTCAAAGCTACTGTACGGCAAACCTTTTAGCACGTAGAATGTTCCTAGTATTATCTTGATCTCAGATCTGAGATTCGGTGTTACTTTCTTAAGAGGCATTAAATGCCTTTGTCGGAGCAGAATATTTATAATAATACAATAAATAATATTTATAAATATCTAATTTATACTCATCTCACTCCTCAATGTCTTCGCTACCGGAATCGTACAGGTGCTCCCCTGCGACAGTTTGAACGCAATTCAAAGTTGGCCGCGAGGCATCATGAAGAGATTGGATTCGAAAACTCTGCGAGAGATCAATTGATTACTTGCGACTTTAAATTACGTGTACGCTGAGATCCTCCAATGCCTCCGTTTGCAACAGTTGGAAATAAAGCACCTGTAGCTCAAACGGCCACGAGGGATCACAGAATGCTGTACAATGACACACCAACGTCAGCCAATATCTAGACCGATGATAAAATCATCGCAGCACGCAGGACAGGATATGGGGTACAGTAGGTATCATGATGATGTTATGCAGCTAATGTAATGGTAATAATAATACGGATGCAATTAAGCCGATATTGATTGACGCATATAAAATCCATAACATAACGGATCTATAATTTCTATAATTGGAGCAGCTGGAGACTTTTATACGCTAAAATGCTTGTAACCCTAGTGGTAAACGATTTAATCTTATTAGTTAGAGTACACACGAAATCCAAACCGTTGCCATAGACGACGACCGCGAAGAACAAAAAATGAGAAACGGCGTCTCCCAGACAACCTGCGCATATCCCAATTAGGCAGCAATGTGAGACACTCGACGGATCTGGATTTTCTGGCTCGCTCGCAATTTATTTTTGCTTCTTTTGAGACTTTCTGGACGGAGGCACGCGAGGGACCCGTATATACATAGCTGGGACCCATCGGGCTTGCGGGTTTGTGGAGGGAGAGTGGGGTCCCTCTGGAGGGTCCAGTTTGTACTTGTTCCCTCATTTACTGGGCATAAATTCCAGTAGAAAGCTGGTAATTCCTTGAAAGCCATTTTCTTGAAACTGTCTACCAAATAATCAATCCGCAACTGCTGCAGTGAGAAAACAGGGTGAATCACCGAATCGCCGAATCAATCTGCACGGTGTGGACCGAAAAAAAGTTGGGTCCCCAGACCGGTTAATTTCTGGAACCCGCTCCCAATCTGTCCCATCCTGTCTGAGTCCTCCAGCCATATCCAAGGTCGCAAAACTCTTTCACTTCAACTACACTTCTACAGCTTGTTTGAAGAATTCCATCTCAATCTCCACGGAATAAGCCTTATACCACAGGTATTCTCATCAGAAGTTACTTGTCGCAACTCCTTCTTTGGCGTCCACTCGTTTGCTGTCGCTCATTCCACAGATTCACCAGCCACAAGCCCCAAGCAACGCACGCCGGCGGCCCTCGGGAGTTTCTACCTGGTTTCTTAGACGACGACCTCCACCAACCAGGACAACTATAAACCAACGGCTGCTACCGTTTAATCGACGCTTGCACTAATAAAGAGAAGGATTCTTGTCGAGACTCAATCACACAAAGCCAATTGCTCGGCGTCTGTCTGTGTGTGCGTGTGTGCCTTGAAATAGAAAAACCCGCTCCCAGGTTTTTCTCTAAAAGCAAAGAGATCACGTCGACTTTTAAGTCACCCAAAGCGTGTGAGTGCGTGTGTATATGGCCCGGCCGCAGCCCTCGTGCATCACTAGCAGCACCAAGTCATGAGCGACTATGAAAATAATATTTCCACCACAGGCACCGACGTTTCCACACTTCACTTCACCTCTGCGTCTTCACCGCCTACACGAAGCTCGCTTTCGACCTGGTGGAAACAGTTTAGACCCAAACTAACTCAGCGAGAAGGTGAGGAAATCAGCTTCGACCACCCTCACCTCCACCACCAAGTGCGTCCCTCCTCCGCCAATTCTTTCGGCAGCAACAGCAATACCGCTGCTCTCCGCCACTCCACACACCAACAACAGCAACAGCCCTCAACGACTGCCGACCCAAGCATACCCACAACGATAGCGCACCGTCCTCAAAGACCCAAGCTGCCACACATGTCGCATTCGAGCTCGGCGATCGGTGCTGTGTCGTCGTCGCCATCTGGCAAGGCCACTGCTTCCGCAGTGCCTTCCGAGCTGGGCGACAGTCCGATCTTTGGAGTGCCACTTCAGACGTCGATGCAGTACGCAAACGTTTCGATTTCTTTATCTGATCCTAGTGGCGAGCAATTTGTTTACGGCCATATTCCGGTAGTAGTGGCGAAATGCGGCGTCTATTTGAAGAAAAATGCAACAAATATCGAAGGAATCTTCCGACTCAGCGGTTCAGCAAGACGTATAAAGGAGCTACAAGCCATTTTTAATTCGCCTCCGCGGTTCGGTAAAGGCTTGGACTGGAACGGGTTCAACGTGCACGATGCAGCCAATATCTTGCGGCGGTACCTGAACAACTTACCTGAACCGATTATTCCGCTACAGTTTTACGAACTATTTAGAGATCCGTTACGTGAATACCCCTCAGTACTGGAGTGTCTTGATGTGACTGGCGGAGGAAGCGTAGCGAACACCGCTGCAAAAGAACTCGAAGGCACACCGTCATCAACAACTAATGTACTACCAACAACAAACACGGGAGTAACAGGAGCACCAGAGACTACCAACGGCTTTAGCTCGGCAACTGGCAGCAAGCTACCTGCAGCACCAACCACAGAGCTAGCCGGAGATCAATCTACTGTTCCTGAAACTATCGAAGACACTTCAAAGACCAAACTTTCAGCTACATCGCACGAAGGAGAGAGTAAAACGCAACAGGAAAACACAGTGGCTCCATCAAACGCAAAGGAGGCTGCGCTGTTTGAAGACACCAAACAAGCAGTAGATCGATATCAAAAGCTCATCGCAAACCTGCCTCAAATCAATCGGCAGCTTCTAATGTACATCCTGGATTTGCTCTCAATTTTTGCCGCCAAGTCCGACGAAAATAGAATGCCTGCATCGAATTTGGCTGCCATATTCCAGCCCAGTTTACTTTCACACCCGAGCCACGACATGGCACCCGAAGAGTATCAGCTTTCTCGAGCCGTGGTGGAATTCCTGATTCTCCACTCGAACAAGTTTCTGTCTCATATAGAAGCAATTGCATTGCAGGAGCATGAAGAGTCGAAGAGAAATGGTGGTACTGGAAATGTGACACTAGGTGCAGCAATAACAACGGCAGACAAGGCAGATCCGATACATCCACCAATGCCAAAGCGGCGTCATTCAAAGAGCTTAAGTAGTGTCGGGCCACTTCCACAACCCGCACTTTTAGGCTCTCGTGCATCAAGAGTGACGCCTAGCCAGCAAACTCCTGTTTTGATTGTCCCAAAACAACGCGTACAAGAGCAAGACCAGCATCCAGAAAGCTCCCAAGAGAAACTCTTGTCAACATTGAAGCGGAGTGTTAGTTTCACAAGAAAAGCATCCAAATCTCGAGCTGGATCGGGCTCCTCCTCTGGCAGTGCAGCGACGACGCCGCGCAAGTTTTCTAATAATCTGAAGCAAGAGGATGCAGTAGTAGCCGAGAACCAACCTATTCAGGGAAAAACAGACATTGGATTCGAGGATGCAACGCCGGTGACGTCTGGCACTATGCAGGATGCTTTAGCTGGCGCAGCCGAGAGTCCCGCCTCCGAATTGAGCGAAAAGCGTGGTGGCCTCAGTGGCCTATTCTCTAGACGCTCGAAAAGTCCTTCAAAGCGTGATGCAAACCTTATGCGTTCTCCAGACAATATTTCAATGACTCTTTCACCTTCGAACCTATCTATTGATCAAGCGTTGGCTTCTTCACCAAAGGCGGCTGATGTTACTGGCTCCCCTCGCCATCGACTGAACAATATTTTCCACTCCAACCATAGCAACAATTCCACCTCCAGTTTAACTGCCATTGACAAGACGCTTTCGGCATCTTCTCTTGATGATGGTGAAACCGACGACGATACGTTGCACCAGGAGGGAAGACCCGGGCGGTCGAGCTCTAGAGCTACGCAGGACAGTTCCAAGCGTAATGTATCAAAATGGAGAAAGTCACTCATGGTTTTCAACAATCTTGGAAGTGGAGAAGATATCACTTCGAGTCACACTCTGAGCTCTGGAGAGTTGCTACCTCCTCCGAATATCAGCGATGTCTCTGGCCTTTCGCCGTCGACTTCTCCAGGCGCCAACATTTCCAACAGCCCATCAAGTAGAGTAGGAGGATGGTTCAGGAAAATGAAGAGCAAAGAAAAGAATCTCGGAAGCGACAGCGAAGCGAATGAAAACAGCTCATGACGATAGACCTATTTTGTTAAAAAGAATTTGTTATAACTCAGTTTTTCATTGTTATTGACAATTTGCTACCACGGTGGCTATTCCTAAATATTTTTATTTTATTTCACATACATTCCCTATGTACTCTCATGCAAAAAACACTTTTTGATTTTATTTCTTATTGACGATATTAGCCATACAAACGTATCCGCACTGGCGAGATTTTACAGTACTAACATTTGGCTGGCGCACCTCGTGAGCGCAGCAGTGGATCTCGCTCCTCACACTGCCTTCGCGTTCATTGTCTCAACCCACGAACAACACGAACAGTAACCCCATAATAAATGAAACGACGGTGAGATATATAATTTATACTATTGAACGATGGATATCTCATCTCAGCTTGAGTCAATCCCGATTACTGGGTTCAAACAGTTCAGTTGGGTATTCATCGTGGATTGGGTTTTGGCTATAGCGGTGACGCTGTTTGTCATATTCTTCTTCAATCGACTGGTCGGCACATTGATCTCTATTGGGTTTCGCTGGGTATTTTGGCATCGCCTTCGCATACGATTGAAAGTACAGAGTGTGCAGCTTTCACTCTTAGGAGGGCGAATCTTCTTCAAGAATCTGACGTATGTGGGATCAAATGAAGTCATCATAGCTCTCCAGGGCACATTTACCTGGCGGTACTGGCTCCACAGACGTCGGCTATCAAAATTGGAGGCAGAACAATTAGGGGATTCCAAGCAGTCGTCTGATTCGATACCTGTTAGGCTCTCCATGCATATAGATGGACTGGAGTGGTTCATTTTCAATCGCTCGGCGGTATACGATGATTTATTCAGCTACGTACAGCGAAAGCGAGATAGCGACTCGTACACATCTTCATCATCTCCTGCATCGTCCGCAGGTAGCATATCTACAAGTACGACGGGGTCAGTGAGCGAAAGATCGACCCAGGCACAGTCTGGGGATACGATAGACCCCAAAGACCTTGAGTACGAACACACTATGGGTGTCTTGGAATCGCTCTTTTTGCGGCTGATGCCTTTGGAAATCAAATGCCATAGAGGGGCCGTAGTGTTAGGGAACAGCACAACGCCTTCGGTGCTGGTCGTTCATTTCTCGTCTGGAAAGTCAACGATCGACGTTGCCGCATCGTCCAGTCCCTTGGACAAGTATCGAATGTCATACATGATCAATATGCAAGCCCCAAATGTGGAAATTAGGCCAAATGTTGATTACCAGGGCCCACGCAACGATGCACATTTGAGAAAAAAGACCAGCAAGACGCGCACGGAAAAGTCGGGTAAGCTGCACAAGGCTTGGCGGTGGACGTCCACAGCAGCTCTTAAATCTTTTGCTTTTCTGTTGTCTCGACATATCAAGGATTCGGACAGTGAAGCAGATGAGATGTGGGAGAAGGCGCAATGGAAGGGGTTGACGCGGTATCTATCTAATGAGCCCGACGATGCTGGTTTACATGATACTGAGAGCATTGATCTTGATGAAGTCGTCGAAGATTATGGCAAACATTCTACAGTGGTAGACGCATCAGAAGTTAGTATAGTATATTTTTACGATATCCCAGGTATTGTACCAGCAAGAGCGCAACCAGCGCCAAGAACTGATGGACCTGACATTGGAAATGGAGGTGCCGCACCAGAGTGGGGTATAAATATGGTTTGGAAACAGGCAACAGTACACTATGGGCCATGGACAGACCGGCAAAGAGTCCCTCTACAATCCATGTTGTTCCCGCGCTATTGCGTGGATGCATCGGTGACGGACAGATTACAGCCTGGCCAACACCGCCGAAGCACGATGCTCAAGGTGCTTATCGAGCTTCAGGGAGATACCATCATTAGAATACCAACGAGAGAGTTCAGCAAAAACGCGGAATATTTTCAAAGATGCAAAGAAAGCCCGGAAAGCTATCCTCTTCGACCATTTGGTTGGCTAGAGCTTAAGGTCAAAGACGCCTCCAGCATAGCGTTTGACTCATCAATGGTAATTACGAGCCGTGGCAGCTATAACGATCTTCGCCTGGATTTGAAGTATCCAGAACTTAGATCCAGCGTCAATCATGGCCTGCTATTTTCGGCAGACTCTCATATTGTGAATTCTAATATTGCATATCCTATCAAATGGAATGGGCGCCAGAAGTGGTCATTTGATAACTTTTCACGCTCCGTGAAAACTTTTTTTATTCGTGAGCACGTCACTCTTTTGATTGATCTGTTCAAGGATTTTGGAGCCGGGCCTCCTCCAATCTATGACTTGTTCACTCCGGCAAGATATTTGGTGACCTGGGTAATTGAGGACTTCGGCATATTTTTAAACATCAACGATCTTAATATTATCAATAATCCATCCGATTTTGAGGATAACACATTTATTAATTTCAAGGGAGATGATCTTAGCATTTCATTGGACATACCACTTGAGCAAATTGTTGCAGTAAAAAATCAGGTTGATTTTACTATCAAAGTATGATGGTCCATTTGAGCGAGAACAGAGCTAACAAATAAACAGACACCTCGCTTTGACCTTGCCGTTGAAGCGCCGCCATGGCATACATTGAGCACATTTTTGGAAACAGACGGCCTCGGAAGAGCTTACGATTTTGGACTGGACGGCAGCTATCTGTATTATGCAGATGTGGTTCCCAGCAATACGGATACCTTGGTTATGAATCTACAAGGTTCAAACGTTACTTTTATCTGCTTTGGATTTATTATTAAATACTTGATGAAGATTCGAGAGAATTACTTTGGTGAAAACGCGCATTTCAGAACCCTCGAAGAATATTCTGACAACCATGAACCTCATGAGCCCCATTTTGCTCCACATCGGGTATGGAAGCTAATTGAAGTATCAAGCTAACAAGCGCAGATCGATAATGACTTGGATGTTTTGATTTACATATTCGTCTCTGGAGGATCGATAATACTTCCTGCCAATTTATACTCTGTCAACACGAATCTGCAACTCGACTTTGCATCACTTGACACTGACGTGCGCTTCACCAATTACTATATGGGTAAGAAGAATGAGACGGAAGATGAAGCTAATGGATAGATCTCCAAACAGATGTGAGCCCGATACGCGGAAGATACAACAACAGCGTAGATCTAACTAAGATCCTCGACACTGCGAAGGCTTCTGAAGAATTCGATTCTGAAATTTTCATCGATGGAATCGTTATACATGGCCATAGGCTCTTTGGACTGCCTCCGACAGAGCCCACATACTTCTGTAAATGGGACCTCGACATTGGTGACTTGGTAATCGACAGCAGATTTGATACCATACAAGCATTGGAAAGAGTTGGCAAGAATTTAGGGTACTCATTCGCCGACACAGAAAACTCATTACTGCTACCGGAGCCAGAGTTATTCGATGTAACATATTTGACTTTAAAACTTGGCTTCGTCAAAGTTCATGTTCATACCGATGTATGCTCTTTGGAATTGATGGTCAACTCAATTGAGCTTTCACAGAACGACCTGGCAAACGATCGATACTCAAAGCGGATTTCAATATCTCTTCCGACTGTACGTCTATCCTTATTTTCACGTCCCAAGGATGGCCAAGCGCCAGAAGTACTGTCCGCATTCAGGACGTCGATCATGGTTACGAACTTTGTTCAGAAGCGAAATGCATCACGGTTTAGGGAGCTTCAACAGAAGCATATCGCATTCCATGATGAGGTTTTCAATAGGGCACCGTTCTTGTTAGAAGGTGCTTACAGGAACCGAAGGCATTTTGCAGGCGAGAACCAACTGCATCCATCGATATCACTCCCCGTGGTTCCTCCCCCGCTGACCGCTGAGACGCTTCCTTTGATCGATCCCGGCGCAACATCAGATCTCGTTGGTATGAGCGAAGCCAGTATATCATCGGCTTCTACAAGAAATCGATATTCACTATCGCCCGAGTTAGCATCGAAACGGTCTGCGAGTTCGACATCAATCAATTCTTTATTCCTTAGTGCGCAAATAAGTGAGAGTGGTCATGGATTAAATCTGAAACGGGAATATGAGCCGGTAGCAGAGCCGGAAGAGCGACCCAACTCGTACATGCCCACAGAAAAATGGCATTCTCTTGCAAGGCTGGATAAAGAATTCCCGGATCAAGGACCAAAGTTTGATCTCCACCCTACTGTACATTATTCTGCCGAGGAGCCGATAGCACCAAGAGTCACTCTTGATCCTGAAGTGGAGTATGATAATTTTGTAATTGAGTTTGGTGTGCTTGAAGGCTATGTTGGTCCAAAGTCACTCGGTGGATTGAATGCAATTGTTGGAGCTTTTCAACATCAAAACACGGAGGAAACCTTGGATGATCTACAGGTTGATGTTTTGAGAAAACTAATTTATATCAATTACGGTGAGCCTGAAACCATCAATCTGCGAATTCTTCTACCCTCCACCAATATCAAATATGGGTCGGTTCAGCAGACGCAGGAAATCCACTCGCTTTTCGAGAATGAACAAAGTCACATATACCTCGAAACCAAGGATATCAATATAGCCGTGCGCATTGCTAAGACAAAGCAGCCACAGAGCATTGGTGAATATATGCAGGGTTCAATTGACCCAATACGCAATGTTGTATATCTTGATCTCTCGCATCTTAATATTGGTGTGCGGCGTGGCAGGTCCGAAGTTATATCTGGTCAGGGTAGAGAGGACTATGTACCGCTCAGCTTGCAGATCGAAGGGATGGAGTTTTGGTATCATGAGGACGAGACAAATGTGGGCTCACTGCGAGTGCGTGCTATTGACACCACCATATCGGCTGAACATCTATCGTGGCTTTCGAATTATCTTGAGCAGGCGGGTCGTGAGGCACACGATTTGAACAAAAATCAGGTTCGAACAGTCTCAAATACTCAAAACCGCGCAGCATTTGTCGTTCATGAGCTAGCAATGGCAGGCGAACGATTTACTATTGAGCATGATTCTTCGGTGCTAACAAAGCCAGCTTATGTTATCCGTTCTCCATTGCACATGAGAGTGGCAACAAGCTGGAAAATTCTCGCTAGACTTCGTCACTTGCTCAGCTCAGTACCAGAAGACTGGCGTCGTGAATTCGATGAGAAGGTCATCAGCAATACCTGGCAACTGCCTAAACATGTGAGACAGGATGTCATTGATGTTTTCATGAGATGGAGAAGTTGGGAATTGTCCAATATAAGTGCCAGCTACTTTTTCCGTCATGTTTTTATTGAGGTTTCGCTGAAAGATACCATTATATCATCCAGCACCCGCACATTACTGGACATTGAGAGCATTGGAGCGCGAATACAGTATACCGAAGAGGAGGACTTCATTCTATTTGACTATGCCAAAATGCTGTTGAGTTGGAGTAAAAGCAGCATTGAGGTCGAACATGCCGAAGAAGACGAACCAACTTTAGACGTCGAGCTATCATTGTCGTGTTCCAACATCCGAACTAGGCTGAGCTACAAGCTTCTCGAAGTCTATGGAACATTGGAAAGCTATATCCCCAAAAAGTCTGAAGAAGAAAAGATATTGGTCGTCCAAAAGCCGCATCTTCTTCCTCGCTTGAACCTAAGTTGCACATTGTTCAACAAGACCGCTTCTTTAAGATTGGCTCTTCCGTCAATAGAGCTCAAATCTGACTCGAGACACTTCAGAGTCTCCTGGCTTTTCAATCACTTATCTGCGGAGAAAGATGCTTCTGCTTGTTTGATTAGCGAACTTGAGACCATGAGACTGAGCATCCGCGATGCTGCCGATTCTTCAATCCTTACTCACATAATGAGTAACGTGGAGACCTCGTTTGTATTCTCGGGACCGATTATGACTAGTTCAAAATATTTGAAACTGACAGTTCAGCAAACGAGATTTTCGCTGAACAAGGATATTGCTGAACTGGCTGCGCTTCTCACTCTAATTCTGGAAGAAGACTACATGTTATTCACCAAGTGTTTTGAGAATGAGAGCGACTCTAAAGACATGGAGCTTTCTGAAGCTGCAGCTCCGAACCTGAGTTTCTTTGGACCGCTTTATGTCAGAATCGAACAGCTTGGTGGCCATGCAGATTTCAATGTCACGCCTTCTCTGCGACTGAGATACAATACAGGATTGGCCAAATTTGATCTCCGACAGCCAGATAAGATGTCTTTTTACTCGCAGGCTTATATAAAGAGTCAATCTTTGGATATTCGAACTATCATTGACAAGGAGGCCAAACTCTTCAAGCTAGCTTTCAGCGGCCTAGATATTACAGGGTCACTGCGACTGACAGAACTGGTCAATGCTTTGAATGTAGGACAGTTAAACATTCGGTTGGAGCGATCTGAGTTATACGCAGAGTCTGTGCTGATCTTGCTACGACATTTGAGATATGTGGATGAGAGCAAGGAATTGAGGTTGCTACAGAGCAATGTCGATAAACTGATGTCCCGAGCAAGGGATGTTTTCACTCCAGGAGCCAAGCCTGTAGAGCGAGCCAAGAAGCCCAGCATGCAATTCGCGTTCAACGTTCGGGCGGCTATTGATAGAACTATGACACTAGCTACTTTTGCTGACGACTCTGTGGCTTTGAATGGTTCGGGCTTATCTTGCATATTAAATTCCTTCCAATTCAAGCCCAATGGTGAGCCAACAAGGACTCCTACAAGAGTTGGCGCGAGTATTGATGAATGCATTCTAGCGCTAGTAGGTCAAGACATCAGCGACCGGCAAGCTCGTCTATTCTCTGTACAGCTTGATGGCTCCTTTACGGAAAATAACGGCGACGTGAAGAACGCTATTAACCTTCACAGCTCATTTGCCCACTTTCATTTCTCTGCAGCTGTTCTTCAGCGAATTGCCAAGTTGGTTGAAAAGTTTAAACTTGATGCTGATGAGCTGTTCGTTAAAGATGAGGTTAAAGACGTGGAAGTCGAGCCGAAGCTGCCAAACGGAGAACCTGACATTGAGCTCAAAGGTAAGCTGCAGCGCATTGCTGAGAGTGTAGTCACAAGCATCGAATTTCAAAATGTGGCATGGGCATGGGCGTTTGACGATAACAAAGAGGGTAGCCCAGGGCTGCTATTTGGATACGAGGCATTCAAGGTCTCGGCTTCGGGTTTCCAAGCAGAAACTTCTCTCAGTGGTGCTTACATCACTCCCGCACGCCCCAAGACTATTTTCTTGGTTGACAAATGCGACCCACAGGCTGCAAATACGGCGTTCTTGCCTAACATTATGCTAGCGGTGAAATACATAGTGAGCGATCGAAACCACCCAGTACTCAACGCTAAACTTGTGGCAGATTCGCTACAGATTACGGTACTTCCTAGTATCGTGCCTATAGTGTTTCGATGTTTGGACTCGTTCACCCTTAGTGCGGCTGCTCTCGAGAGTTTGGCACCTAAGGATGAGTTGAAAGAGGGCCTGAAAGATCAAGTAGCGGCAGCGCCGAAACCGTTGCGACTACCTTTCTCTCTTCGGGTCGCAATTATGTTCAAGTCTGCACGCATTAATGCTTGGGACGAGCAAGAGTTTAGACGAAATTATCATCTGAGAAGTGAAAATGTTGAGGCATCAACTCTAAATCCAGCAATTTTTTTGGAAACCCCGACCGTTCGGGCACAAGTGCATTATCAGCTAGAGGATAAGGCGCATGATTATTACAAAATGGATGTTCAAATCATGCCGTCATCGAATACCTTGTATCCCAAAGCGATGCCGGTCACCATGGCGTTCTACCACAACGTGAAGGATGCTATGCAACAGCGACAGGCGCGCAAGAAATCAGTGACGAAGCGTGCTGGTAGAGGCATTGAAACAGCTAGAAGGTTGAGTGTTAACGCTAATACAGCTTTGCAACAGCAGGCAAATACAGCCAAACTATTCAAGGGATTGGATGTCTTTATAAATGTCAGGTTTCTTCGGCAAGAAATGACATTAAGTTGCGCTCCGACCGCCAAAGTGGCTGCTTCCGTATCGCACGATAGATTTGCATTCACACTCAATACGGCTGACAACAACAATGAGCGATTTATTTCCATGAATGCGCGTCTGCAAAACCTAAAGGTCTCTCTACAACATGTATACTCTCGAGAAGTGTCTGGATTTGTATCTTTGGACGACTTGATGATATTCGCTGCCAAGCATAGTGCTTCGGTTGCTGAGAAGCCGATCATGGTTGCCGGAAAGCTGTCCGATGTGACGTTGGATATCAATCTTAAGCAGATGCAAGATTTGGAGCTGTTTGTCGATATTTGGCGACCTAGCAGCTTACTGACTAAGACCATTTCTCGCGTCCAGAGCGCTGAGAGCGTCGATGAGGTGATTAGTGCTGTCGACAGAGATGAAGGTTTAGTCGTGCAATACAAGCGTGCCACGGGTGGGGTAGCTGTCCCTTGGAACGTGGATATCAGTATTATCAACATCCACGGAGTTGTTGATATGGGTCAGAGCATGGGCCGGGCTACTTTCGTTATGGACCGTCTATGGCTGTCTTCACAGAAAACGGTGAACTGGGAGCAGCAAATAATGGCAGGGCTTGACAATTTCGAGCTCTCGTCAGAAGGAAGACTTGGTGGTCTGTTGCGACTTCAAAGACTGCGATTCAAGGTCGGCATTATGTGGGAAGATGCAGAGGGACAGGAGATAAGTGTTCCTTTGGTACAAGCGGTTGCCGGTCTTTCTAGCTTGAGTGTGAAAACCTCTCTGGATTTCCATCTCTTTGCGATGGCCTATGTTCGATCGTTACAATTTTCGCTCTCGAATCAGCACGATGCAAGACAGAAGCTCGGGGACCGAGTGTTTGTTATTGGAGGGTGCGATGTATTTAACTTGTACCTTACCAGTCTTGCAGCTTCCAACGTGCTGGATATATACCACACTGTTATGCGAATGAGGAGTGAGTCTCATGCGTCGTATGACGCGATCCTCAAGGAATCCGAGGCGGACGAGGACAAACCCTCGAAAGATGAATCCAAGAAGCAGCTCGGTGCAGCATTGATGCAAGCGTTAGGCAGATTGAGAACCATGTTGGATATGCAGATTGACCTTTGCAGTGTTTATGTGTTTCCGAATACATTCACTGATAACCTTGTGTTTACGGTTATCCTCAAGGGAGCTAATGCGAGATACGGTCAAGAGCAACAGGACAAATTCTTGGAGTCGATTCTGGACATGCGCATGGAAGAGTTCACCGTTGCTCTTGCATCGATGAGAAAAACGTTTGACGATGCGTATGACATCAACTCAGTGGAGATTGATGAGTTTGTTGATTATGCCAAGGACTCTGCACGTGGAGGAACGATCATCAGTGTTCCTGCGTTCTACATATCTATGAACACTTGGCAGGAGTACGAAGGGACGCTTGTTGAGTTTACATTCAACTCTTCGTTTGGGGGTCGTGTTGATATCCGATGGAATATTGGTGCGGTACAGTTCATTCGTGAGATGTGGGAGACCCACGTGAGAGCCTACACAGCAAGACGAGAGGCATATGCAATGAAAGCTTCCAATAAGGATGTTCTGGGTAAGATGAATTTGGCCATGGACATTGATGAAAATCTGAAAGAAGTGGAGCTCAACGCCAAGTACACTTATATTCCTCGTGCACCGCCAGTGATTGCCACACCGCAGTTGCGGGAGATGGGCGAGGCTACGCCGCCGATTGAGTGGATAGGATTACACAGGCAGAAGTTCCCGAGTATAACGCATCAATCGATTATCGTCGGGTTGCAGCGACTTGTTCATGAAATTGAGATTGTGTATAAACAGTTACTGGGGAGGTCGAGTGTGAATTAGGATTGTTTGGGTCGGAGATGAATTTTTTGTGATTGCATTTTTTATTTTATTATTAATTTTTTTCTTGTATTTATGTTAATGATCCTTATTATATGTTTATTTGTTTATTATTATGAGATGGCCATGGTTATTATGTGTACAGCGTTAAGCGGCGAGACTGTGGGCAAATATTTTTGTCCGCAAACTTCATGTGAGCGTCCTATAGAGCAGAAATTCCAATGTTTCTCAGACATATACCACGTAAAAGTGTATTCTAACCAAGAAAAACGCAAAAATGGCGGGCTTGGACCTTAAAAAAGGTTCCTTAAATATTCCCAAACTTTACGAAATCCAACAACAGCCTAGCTAGCTCAATCGGTAGAGCGTGTGACTCTTAATACCTCTATATCTTAGAGACTAAAGTCATCACAAGGTTGGGGGTTCGAGCCCCCCGTTGGGCTGTTCTTTTTTGTTTTTGCTACACTCTGATTGTTTCTATGCCCAAAAAAGGCATATATGACGGAAGACTCCGTCATTGAGGCGTGCGGCTCATACTTTCGATTTTTTTTCCTGAACTTTAACAACCAGAGTTTAGGAGATATCACTAATATAGAATCTGAACGTGTTTATAATCACTTTAAGCTATTTTATCAACGGGAAACGAATACTGTACTGCTAGAATAAAGAACTCTGTACTATTCCGAGGGATAAAAGTGTGTGCGGCTCGAAAAAAAGTTTTTTTTTCCTGGGCACAGAGGAATCCGGATCTGAGACAGGCCATGTGAGCACATGGCGACATGCAGAGATGAAAGGTGATTCGCAGACAGGTGAGATTTGCCGCCAAACCATAAGTGTCTTAATACTCTGAAAGCGCCGGGTGTGAAATCCACAGCTTGTCAAGGTGCTGTAGTTCCAAAGATTTGCCTCAGCCGCTCAGGGGTAAAAACTAACTCTCGAGCTGGACGCAACTTTGTAACATTGCATGGAATGAACATAAATCGAAGCCATAGCACTCGAGTTGGAGTTATATTTTCTTCGAAGCATACTTATAAACTCAGGAGATTTAAATGATTCGTTGTGAATGAGTCTGTAGAATCCATCACTATTGCTGATCTCATCGCATCGGAAAGCACTCGATATAACTTGACAGATCTGGCGATTAAATTAAGATTCCAAATCAACAAGTCTCTCGCTTAGACGACGCTGACGCTTCCGAGGTAGCCGAATAGAAGAGGTTCCAGTTTGAAACGCTATCGCAAGGCTGCAGCATTGTAAGATTCCGACCCGCCGAAATCCTCAACGTCCCATCTCCTATAGCCCCCACACACACATACAAAATCGCAAACTCGCACCTCACGACCACGACGACGAGACACATCATCGAATCAGACTACATATATGTCGACGGTGTTAATCATCAATCCCAACTCCAATGTTGAGGTGACCAACAATCTCAAAGAGATCATCGAGCCCGCACCGGACTTTTCGTACAAGTTCTTCACAGCGCCGAGCGGCCCAGCAGAGATCGACAGCCGGACGACTGAAGTGCTCAGTGCCTCGATATGTCTCCAGGCATTACTGCCCATGCTGACCCAATACGACTCGTTTGTGGTCGCGTGCTACTCAGACCACCCGCTGCTACATTGCCTGCGAGAGCATACTTCCAAGCCTGTACTCGGGATATTCCAAGCAAGTGTTCTGCATGCCCTGGCATTCGGGGGCAAGTTTGCCATAGTCACAACTACCATGGCTTGGGAGCCGGCTCTAAACGAAGCAGTGCACACGTTTCTCGGCACCGATGCCAATTTCGCGGGCACTTTCTCGACGGGGCTGAATATCCACGAGCTTCAAACGCTTAGTAAAAGCGAGATCCAGACACGCTTTTCGGCCGCTGCATCGAGAGCTGTCGACAAGGGCGCAAAGACGATATGTTTGGGCTGTGCTGGCATGGCTGGAATGGAGGAGATGATTAAAAACGCAGTAGGTGGCGACGTAAGGGTCGTGGACGGAGTGGTGGCTGCGACTGAGATGGTCGTGGGCATGGTCCGGTCTGTAAATATGAATAAATAATAAATAGTTATAGGATGCTATATAGACCTTTTTTGTTTTTGCTTATTATGAATACATGATGCATATCACGCTTTGTAAGCGCAATAAATTAGTTTCCGAGTCTTTCACTGATCAACTTCGTCACCAGCCTCGTATGCAAGGAGCTGGGCTTTCCGAACTGTGACTAGTGATGCAAGTAGTTGAGTCTCAAGCTCAAAGAGCTCTTTATTGGTACAAGTTTCTTGTGTGAATGTTTGCTGGAAATCGGTTAATGCAGTTTTCAGCTTGACGGTAGAGCTTGCTCTATTAAGAGCTGGCGAACTGTCGGCATGATCCACCGTTCTCCGCTTGACATTGGGTGAGATTGGCTCCAGTTCACGCTTTCGTTTTCGAGTGGTTTTGTACTCATTATCGTGACGAGCCGGTTCTGTAGATTTGGATAGTCCTTGTTGCTCAAAAATATGATCAAGTTTCTGAGGAGTAGTGCCGCGAATGGATTGCGAGAAGCTTTGCAACACGCTTTGGACCCCGGTAACCAACGTCCTGACTCTCCCCGGGGTCGATGATCGACTGGGCTCTGCAATTGATCGCACTTGGTCTAAAGAGCTTACTGAAACGCTCTTACGCACCAACGACGGTCCCGACGTGGTATTTTCCAGACTATCAGTAAACCAGTTGAAAATGCTTTTCGGCCTTGAAAGATTTTGGATACTTTCAGGACGCGGTGAGAAAGAGCTTCGTGGCTGTAAGGAGCTGAATACTATCGATTCGGTTTCAATGACCCCATCAGCTCTTTGGGGTGCAGGTTGATTCTCATTGCTATCTTGGTTTGATACGGTTTCCTTGGGGGCTGCTCGAATGTTTTCTTCTTCTTGACCCTCAACATTGAGTTTAGTACCTTGGCTTTCATTCGCAGCAGCAGCGGCTTGATTATCAGAGCCACGTACAGGTATAGCATCCGGAGAAAGCCGGGTGGAATGATTCTCGGTAGACTCCTCCTTAGCGTCGTAAGAATCTGCAAGGATAATAGCATCTTCAATGAGGCTTTCCACAGAGTTATCAACAGAATCTCCCGCAGCACGTTTAACAGTAGTTTCAACTACTGTTCTATCGAGGTTAGCTTTAGCAGCAGTTGTATCCTCTATTATATGCGCAACGTTTTCGCTGCCTATTACCTTCTCGACAACTTCCACCTGCGCGCCAGAAACGCCTGCTTTCTGATCACCGAGTACTTGGTTAAGACCATTAGCTTTCGCAGGTACCCCCGCCTGTTTATCTAGCACAGAGGCTACCAGCTGAGTATCTGACTGCGAGTCTAATTCTGCCTGATCAGCTGCAAACTTCTTTGCCTTAGCAACTGACAGTACTGGTACAACGGGCTCACAAGGCCTATCTGATCCAGTGTCAGTCTCCCAGTCCAACTCCAAGTAGCCTCTGGCCTGCTCCCTAAAACTCCTTGATGTCACAATTCGTTTAGTGCCCATACGTTTAAATATCGATACCGCTCCTAGTAGAGTCGCCGGATACGTAGTCACTAGATGCTTCTTTCTCGTATACGAGTTCCACTGCGAAACCACATAGTCTACAACTTGTTTCTCCTGAGAGTACAAGCAAGCAGCAACGAGATCACAGTGCTGCACAAGCCGCACCATATGACCGTAGTCCTTACCGTCCGTACTGGTCAGTTTTTCACTTGACACCTGCTCATGCTGTAATTCTAAGCAGATCTTCACTAGCCCGCGCAAAGAAACACCAGCACGGCTTTCCACCATCGAAGAGCCTCGTGGTTGTAAGCAACTGATGAGGCCAGCTTCAATCCGGGATGCAAGCACCTCTCTTTTCATTATGGGTTTTTCGGCAACCCACATGTTAGCAATTGTATCCAAAAGCCCGATGAAATCTTCTTCTGCGCTATCCCCTGCAGTCACGCTTCGGCCAATGGACAGTTCGAACAAATCTCCCAAGCTCTCAAGACTATAACAACAATTAGTATACGTGTCAGGCACGGGATATTCATACATATTCTGGCATTCATTTTTGAATAGGTCCCCTACTGGGGTTTCCCGGGACACATAATTTGATGCGATCTGCAAGGTCTCCTTCGCTAGCTGAACAGTAATCGGCCGCCAGACTGTGAGATTGACAAACGACTGACTCACAGCATAGATGATACTAATAGGGTCGTACATTTTATCACGCTCGCACCAATCGCAGGCGTCCTGGAGAAGCTTTCGATAGATCCCGTCCTTGTCATGCAAAGAAGGCTCATCGATGCTGCATTGAGTTAGTCATGTTTGTCACCAAAGTAATCCATACCTTATGAGACTTGTCAGTAGCTTTACTAGGTCAGAAGCATTCAAAGATGGATACGCTCCCATTTCGTTTTGTAACTGCTTGGCCACCTCCGCAGCTGTACGCCAATCCTCTATCAAATCGAACGCACCAAAGAGAAAGGTAATAACGCCAAGTTTGGTTCGTGCATTACTCGTGACTTTGAACAGGTAGCCCACGAACTCTACCACCAGTCTTCCTGAAAGACCGCTACTCTCATTCGCTTGCGGCAAGCTGTTCAGTGAACCATTGTATGATACGTCTTTGCCTGCCGATTTAGAGTTTTGTTCATCACTTATGCATGCTTTGGACTTGACAATCATGCTCCAGATATGAAAAATTGCAGGCTGGCCATTTTCTTTGGAAAGTTTGACTGTAGAGGAACCACCCAAGTAAGAGTACTTTTGATCTTTGAAAACCAGAGGATGCTCTAGAAGCATCTGAACTTCAAAAGCTCGCACAAAGGGCATAATTAACTTGGCGACCTGTTTGGTATCCTGATACTTATCCCACACTTCTTTGATAAAAGTGCAAGCATCTGCCATGCATATGATGGTGTCTTCCCTCACTCGCATTTCCCGCAAGACTGCATGCCCCATTGTGCCCATATAGCTTGTCCAAGTATCAGTTTTACTCGAGTCGTTTGCCGAATAATTCATATCTAGATTCGCCCTGATTTCTTGAAGCACCTTTGAAGAATTGCATTTGAGCCATTTGGGTGGCAAAGCGGGAAGCTCTTCGTAGCTCGGCATGTAGTCGTTGAGCAGGCTGCTTTTCTTCAATGCAATGCTAGGTTCCTTTCTAACAGCTTTTTCTAATAGAAGATCGGCGAGGTGTTTACCATCTTCTTGGATGAAGCTTTTGCGGCAAAGCTGTAGAATTGGAGCAAAGACCTTATTCCAGTATGCTGTAACGTACTCCTCGTTTTGCTTGGCAGAGACATTATTATAACTTGAGCAAAGGAGCAGCTTTGCCAGTTTAGAAAACGAGCTTTGAGAAGCTTTCTTGAAACTGTGCGGGTCACTGCAGCATTCGAAATATTGGTTCAGAGGACTGATACAGAGTTCCATAGCTTCTGAAGGCAGGGATGAGATTTGCCGGCTAGTTATGGCCGAAATCACAGCGTTCCAACTATAAACAAACTCTGGAATGTTCTCCTCCTTTTTCCCCACCAAGAACTTTCCAAGTGCAAGCCATCTTCCGGTCTCTGTCCATTTCACTTTCTGTTCAATGCATAAATTCAGTATCTGCACGAATATAGCAGACCAAGACCGGAATGCGCCTCGAGGATCATAGCGATGCCTTACGCTTAATGAGAACTCAAGCTGTGAAAATCGCGAAAGGTTTGCCTTTCCAACGTCCATTTTCTTATCTGCCCAGCTAATCAGCGCTTTGCCCACTTGCGTGTGACCAACCTGCCTTTTTCTGAGCTCTTCCAAGAGCTCACAGGCGATGCTGTGAATTTGCTTATTACCATCCACAAAAGCATCCATTATTGTGGGCACCCAGTCATTTGCTCTCTGAAGCATTATATTGGGAGCTTGCTGTATCAGTATAATATGTGCCCGTAGGAAATCTTTGATAATGCTAGAAGAAGGAAACCTGGAACCTTTCGCCAACACTGTAATGAGCCTTGCAACATTGTCGTTGGAAAATGCATGATCCAACTGCTGCATGATTATAAGGCTTATTTGCCCCGAAACAAATCCTTTGGATGAGGATTCGTTTTCAAGGATGGTTATCGCGTTTCCAATAAACCACTGCGCCACATCTGGGTCAATATTTTCTATGCACACCCTACTCTGCAGCACCATAATCAAAACTCTTGTGATGATTGTGACCATTTGATATTGTACTGTGCCACTTAGAGATTTGAGGTTCATCAGATCTCGTTTGGCGCATCTGCAGAGACTGTTTGCCATGGCTGCGTAGTCGTTGCGTTTCTCGATGCTCATCATGCGCAGAACAGAGTTGATTGAGCTATAATATTCTGTGTTCTGCTGGGGACACTGATTAGCTTCTAGCGCAGCAAGTGCTGCCTTCATCATGTCGTTTTTAGAAAACGCAACAACATTCACATGGCCGGAGGATGCGTCTTCCTGGAGTCGCAACACTGGTGGTCGATTTGTATGATCTTGAGCTGATTTAATCGGTGATGAGTTGAACGGCCGTTTCAAAATGGATCTCGCAGGCTTCCTACTCCTTTCCGGAGGACTGGACATGATATCTGATTCTTCATTTGCAGATGGTTCGCATATTTTTACTCGCCGACGCCCAGAACAAGGCGATGAGAGAGGCATGTGCTGGGCGGTTTTCGACATAGGGCTACACGGAGGACTTGATGGCGGATCTCCTAGTATAGCCATGAGCTCAGTGGGATTTCCAGCGAGCTCCATAGCCGTCATTATATCTGAGGAGTATAAACAACGTCGAGTCGTAGACCTGGCTAGTCAAGAGTGACGAGTCGCGCGAAAATCAATTAACACAAACAAAAATACGCGTTTCCGTGACCACGCGTCGTGCATAGAGCACATATTTACACTGGAATAGGTCAAACAGGAAAAATTCGGCTAAAACTTGTTTTCTAGCATATCTGTTATAGAAAAAATTACGAAACGTTAATAAATAGTTAATGAAGACACGGTTCCATTTTTCAACACTTCAAAGATGCATCCGGGCGACCCAAAGAGATCGGTTAAACCCCAGTCTTCGATTGAGGCGACGGCAGGGTCATCTGGAGTTCCCACAAATTCTACACTGCTCGAGGGACTCTCTAGCTGTCTGTTCAGTACCATTGCTTTGCCGTTCTCTATGAAACGCTCTGCGTATTCGGTGAACTTGTGCTCGGACGTGACGTCCTTGTCAACACGCCAGCGACATCGCTTGTACTTTTGGAATGCAAGGCTCCCAGGAACATTGCCATGTAGAATTAGCTTCTTAACTGGTGGGTTCTTCTTCAATGTATCGAAACAGATATCAAAACCTAATGAACAGTAATTGAAGAACAAGTCTGTCCGCCCATCGGCCCCATCTCTTGGATTATGGATCGAAAGGCGCGAATCTTGTTTGAAAAAACGTTCTGACGGTGGCCCTAGCACCATAATGACATCTTGCATAGTAGTACCCCCTATCTTGATCGTGAAATCCTCGAGATCATGCGGGTGAGATGCAAACACGACCTTTGCAGTATCCGATGGCGGAGAAGTTTCCACGTAATCCACGTCAACTTGCCGTTTTTCCCCAGTCAAAATATCAGATCGCCAATTAGGCAACAAGTAGCTGGGCTTAAATACATCACTTTTGGCGTCGGGCCAGCTGTGGCCGCGGAATATCGCCGTCGCAGAGCAGGGCGGAGCCGATGGACCGGATAGAAACTTCACGAAGTCGTCAAAAGAGTCCGGGAATGGCTTGAGATCGCGTGGTATCTTGAAAGTGAAAGCAATGCCAGGATATGAAAGAATATACACTGATGATTCAGGATCATAGACACCTGGATATGTAGGGCCGAATACCTTGCTGTAAATACTTCGGAACGTCAATGATCCATGTTTTCTATAAGTTAGCAAGCCAAATATCCATCGTCACGCCACATACCCCAGTTCAGTGTTTTTGTAGAGAATTTTCGTCTTTCCATACTCTAGCACCTCGATCAAACGCAGATATTGCTCCTGACCATCAAACTGTAGTCTAATACCGTTTGCCTCCAGTAGCAAGATAAGCGGGAAGCCGGTCGGGTCTGAATTGGAGTATATCACCTGAATTTTTGGGAACGCAGACAGCGGACATGATCTCAACGTCTGCAATACACTTTGAAGTGAAGCTCCTAGTTCTGTGCCGCATATGTTAGAACTTGTTCTGTGGAATCTCACGTCTCCACTACAACCCGCCACCTAAGCTTGTTGGATGGGGGAAGAAAGTAGCCTGGAATTGAACTTACTAAAGAATCCTAGCGATATCCCTGGCTTGATGGAAGCCATATGTGTCTGTTAATTGTCGAAAAGATAGGTTCAAAGGTCAAAGTCGTAAATACAAGAGAGTGTGTCGTAGGTAGAAAGGCCCATATTCCCCTACAGGCGGGAAACCTTATCGTCCGTTATCGCGAGGCGTTGGCGGGGCAACATACTGCACGTGTGCGGTCCAGAATGTACGCAGATCACGCGTAACCTCTATCCCGGTAGACCCGCTAGAGGACATTGCGCTTGAGCTAAGCTGGGCTGGGCTGGGCTGGGCTGTGGTGTACCCCGCGCTGCTCTCCCAGCTCACACACACACTCTCTCAGCAAGCCAAAACGTTCAACGGCCAACTACTCGACAGTAAGAAGCCTCCGGTGGCCAAAGACAGATATCTGATCCAATATCCTCTCGAACTTCACAGATCCAACCATACTACAGAGTCGTATCGAGAGCCATATTTATCTCTGCGACTTCCACTGCAATAGACTGCTTTCATCTTAGCTCACGCCCCTATCGTTATCAACGACACAATACACAACAATGGCAACGCCTCGTGCGTCCACATCCTCCACCCGGTTTGCACAGTTCAAACTTGTACTGTTAGGTATGTCTCGTGGTTTTTTGGCTATCCATGCTTGGTACTAACAGAAATATAGGCGAGTCTGCGGTGGGCAAGGTATGGATCTTTTCTTGGAGATGTCTCTGGTAGCGGTGTTGCTAACAATTTTAACAGAGTTCCTTGGTTAACCGATTTGCCAAAGATCAGTTCGACGACTTTAGAGAATCGACAATCGGTGCTGCATTTCTCACACAGACGGTTCAAGTAGATCCTCAGGTCACAGTCAAGTTCGAAATCTGGGACACTGCAGGTCAAGAGCGATACAAGTCTCTGGCCCCCATGTACTATCGAAACGCCAACTGTGCCGTAGTTGTTTATGATATCACACAGCAGGCGTCATTAACCAGGGCCAAGGCTTGGGTCAAAGAGCTCCAACACCAGGCAAATGACCAGATTGTAATTGCTCTAGCAGGAAACAAGCTTGATCTAGAGGCAAACCGGGCCGTTGACAAGGAAACTGCGGAAGCTTATGCCAAAGAAGCTGGCTTGCTATTTTTCGAAACGTCGGCAAAGAATGGCGAAAACGTTATAGAGCTGTTTACGGCAATCGCAAAGAAGCTTCCTGTTGATGCCGCCGTGAACCGGCGAAACGCTTCGAAGGGAGTCGATCTTTCTCGTCCAGCAAGCACGAATAACTCAACCGGGTGCAATTGCTAACATACACTAATCTCTCTGTCCTTTTTTCTTTCTGTCTATTGACTACAGGTTGTGCATGGACTTTATGCCAACTCGTGCCACCTCATAATCTAACTTCACTGCTGTCAACATGAACCGTATAAAGTTCCTGTACTTTGCAGATGCATACTGTTTTCTTGTTGAACAATTTATCTTCTATTTTTGTTACAAGTTTGAGTCAAATTCAATATTTTTTTTTTGTTCGTTCAATGCATTGATTATAATTTACTAGTAGTTCCAGCGTTTAGCTACTATCCAGTTCGCTACCATACAGACAAAAAAGGATGCGACGGAGCTACCGAACGCAATGTTCGTAGTGGATTGGAACTGTATACCAACTGATATCGCAGCAGGTATCAGCAGCTTGCTCGTTGGCGAAGCCGCTAACAGAGCTGTTTGAAGAGCAATTAATGGATACTTGAAGCGATTCACGTCCCATTTCATTATATTCCAGAATGGTTTAGCGGCGCTCATAGAGTTATCCATGATCATAAGAGGGGTATTTTTCTGCGTCGATGATACTGGTGAGAATGAAAATCGCTGCAACTCTTTGAATTCGACCACTCGAGATGAAGAAGCTCGCTCGTCAGACTGGAATGCTCCGCCAACATGATGCTTCAGATTTTCCAGGATATTAACCATTTCATGAGCATCTGGACGTTGTGATGGATCTAAGCTTAGGCACCCAGATAGCATTTCAACAAGCTCTGCCGGAAGATCATTCCGAGGAAGTGCTTCTCGTCGGAACCCAACAAAACCTTCAACTTCGGATTTGAGAAGATCCACATCCTCGCAGACATCCCATATAGTAGAATTATACGGCAGTCTAGAGAAACAAAGAAAATGCAAAATCATACCCAAAGAAAAAACGTCTGTTCGTTTGGAAAACTGTGCCAGCCTCCCGAGATGCGGCTTGATGAGTTCGGGCGCACAATACTCCAATGTACCTGTGCTTCCTGTTCCAGACCTAACAGTGCCCTCGATCTGGCCCTCTCCAAAATCACTCACAAGAACAGTCGGCAATCTTGTTTCTTCGGAATGCTCCACCATTAGACAATTCGAGGGCTTTAGGTCTCGGTGTATGATTTGATTTTGATGCAAATAAGACACCCCAGAAACAATGTCATGCATGAAGGATACAATTTCCTGAACAGATAGCAGCTGGCTGACGTTGAGGGTGCTGTTATTGTTGTTGTAGGTCTCTGATCTCCTTCTTAATTTGTCTCGTCTGGTATTGCCCAATCCCGCAGTAATTTTAGCACGGATATAGTCTTCTAGTGTACCACCATTGCAGTATTCTTGCAAGATGTACGCACATGGAACCGCCGGAGCAAACGTTGAGATTGACGAGTTCTCAAGCCATACATGGTTGTAGCTCACGAGATTGGGATGCGTCAAGAGTCGCAGTAAATGTACTTCTTTCAAAACTTTCTCCAGCCACACATGATCATCACCCACAGGCACTTTCTTCAAAGCAAACAGTCCCAGCGACACGCCGTCCAGAATATGCTCCACGAGATACACTGCACCTCTGCTACCTCGCCCAAGCGTCCGTCTAGTGGCAAAGAACTTTTCGAAATACCCTTGACTGAAAGCGCCTTCGGAAATACTCGAGGCACTTCTTCGTGCATTGTCACTGGTGGCGTCATCCAGTATCTGAAAGTATTCAACATTGCGAATAGAGCTGCCTGCCGCCTCAGCACCCAAGTACCCCTCATCCACGACAGCCTCGTCGGCTAAATATTGTCCACAGTGATCACACCTCGGTGGCTCCTGTCTACTTGAAATGACACTAGAGACCCTACGCGCTTGTGTTGCTCGATACAATCTGGCATATAGGTCTGGGTCGCTCACCAACGATAACTTATGTGAGAGGTCATCGTACAAAACAACCGCACGCTTGCTGTCGTCTCGACTTGGAAAATTAGCCAATGGCCGTGAACTTCAAGGGTGGACTTACAGCACAACACTCCAGTTGTTCGTTTCATTGAACGGAACTAGTGACATGAGCAACCTGTCATCTATGATGTGTGGGGCTGAAAGGTCTACAGTAAACTTACCGCTAACTCCACAGTGTGAAGGGCGCCGCCGGCCATCGCGCTGGTTGTCGGGACAACACTAGTTCCAAAGATCTTGCCCATCCAAATTTTTTTTCACCGGTTATCAGCGCCAAGTCGACCCGTTTTTACGCCGTGTTTTTAGCGATTACACACTTGTAGATTCTGCGTTTGAACGATCTATGTCTACACGTCTTATTTCACTGAGAGATTATGGTGAAACCGGGGCGTGGAGGTGCTAATAACGTTGTTCCGCCAGCGAACAAGCCGCATGGTATAAAGAAGAAGCGATCAAGACCGAAAAAGGGCGCCGATAGAGCTAAGAAGCTACTGCGCCTCGGTCGTAAAGGCGAAGAGAGGTCTGGATCTGATCGCAAGAACAGTTTCGAAGGTTTAGATCCCGATCAGCTACTAGGGAATGGAAATAACGACGATGCCGGCGGTTTCATTTCATTAATGGATGACGAAAGCGATGCAAAATCAGTGCATACATCAACATTTGCAGCATTCGAAGCAGAAATGGACATTGAAGCGGAAGAAGAGGAGCAAGACTATGTGGAAATCAACGGAAAGCGTAAGCGCAGCGACGAGGTTGATCAGATCATGAACGCTGAATACCCATGGGTGCGCACTGATGACCACTCGAGGCAGAAAGTTATCTCGGACTGGCTTACACTCGAAATTAAAGACTTTGTTCAATACATGTCACCTTCTATACAGGAGATTGAAGGTCGTAATGATGCGGTGCGGCGCATCCGTGCGTTGGTTCATGAGCTATGGCGTGATGCAGAGGCTCATGTATTTGGATCATACGCAACAGATCTATATCTTCCAGGTTCCGATATTGATATGGTAATTCTATCACCTAGAGGAATCTATGATGACAAGAGGAGTCTTTATCAGCTCTCGTCAAAGCTTAGGGCATCAGGTATAGCTAAACGAATGGAGGTACTGGCAAAAGCGCGAGTTCCAATTATCAAATTTGTTGAAGCTTCAACTAATATTCACATCGATATTTCGTTTGAAAGACGAAATGGGCTGCAGGCTGTGAAGACAATCAACACTTGGATACAAAGATTCCCCTGTTTGAGATACTTTGTTTTGGTAGTCAAGCAATTTCTTGCCAAGCGTAAACTCAATGAAGTTCATACTGGCGGTCTTGGTGGATTCTCGGTAATATGCATGGTTGTTTCGTTTCTGCGAAACCACCCGAGAATAGCATCCCACGATATAGATGTTGAGAGCAATATGGGTGTTCTCCTGATAGAGTTCTTTGAGCTCTATGGCAAGCATTTCAACTACGACGATGTGGCATTGTGCATGTCTGGCTCAATGGGTTACAAACTGAAGATCGGAAACGAGCATTTGCAGAACAAGAACCCTTTTGCACTAGCAATTGAAGATCCCAACGACCCTGACAACAATCTAAGTCGCGGGAGCTTCAATACTCGCGGAATTAAGAAGGCTTTCAATGGCGCATTCGAGATTCTGTCCGAGAGGTGCTGTGAAATGGAACATGCGCCTTTCAAGAAGAGACAAGGACAGTCGATACTTGGGTACTTGATCCGACTTAAGGGCCCACTTAGAAACTTTGAGGATTCTAGAGATGTGGTCAGAAACGAGTCGAATGATGTAAAACTTGCCAAGAAGAATCTCAAAGTTCGTGAATCAGACGCACCACCAGCCAAGCTTCGGAAACCGGATGTCCTGTATATTTCCGATGACGAGTCATCGGACGACGAGAAGAAACAAGAGCCGAGCGTCGTCGTAATAGATTCCTCCGACGATGATTCACGGTCTACCCCGGTGGCAGGCAATGCTTCGCATAATGACCACGACAGCTCGGATAATGAAGATAGCCGCACACAGGCTTTGGAAAAGGAAAAACGGAAGCATCAATACTGGTTGCAAAAGGCTGGTGTTACTTCCTAACTGGAGCCAATGCTGCGTGCATGTATATATTTATGTCAATAGACTGACCCTCCATATTTAATAACTATATGTGAAATTTATAACCGCCAACTATGCGGCTTTCCAGGCTACTTGTTACGCATTTTCGCTTTTTCCTTCTAGTATATGAGATTCCTTTCCTTCTAGTATATGAGCTGCTTTGTGCTGTAACTACAGTTAAGTTCAATAGCCACGGGCAAATCTGGATACTACACTCTAGCTCACCACTCGTTAGCATTCACATACTGTCCAATTACAGATTCTAAAGTATGACACCTTCAATACCGATTATATTGAAATCAAGAATGCTGACCGTTGCAGCTCAAGCCCCGGAAACTGCGGGGCAGCGACGACGAGCCGCGCAGTGGTCGCCCCTTAACGTAACACGCTCCGACTCTTGGCCTCGCGTTACACAAACACAAAGCGGACACAGCCTCCACATTCGTTTCGTGCAAGTTTAGACTGGTCTTTACATTCTGTTTAGAGACTTTGGTTATACTTTGGTATATTTGAGGTTCTAGCTTTTGCTCACGATTCTCCTGTCATTCTACCAGCTGGGGAATTATTTTTGGGGCCAGAGTCTTGCGGAAAGTGGGATAAGCCGGAAACGACAGAATTACCATCAGCAGATTGACCTTTCCATATATCAATCAAAACAATCGAACGGGCGTTACTTGTTCGGATATCTAGAAGCGGTAAATACACTATGAGTGTATCAAGTATGTGACGCAGCTTTTCTAGGGTACCAATTGGCTAACGAAAATAGACGAACCTTCAATCACTCTCTCGCCTGAGGAGAAGCGTCTATATGGACAGCTATTCAAGCAATGCGACCCAGAGGGCCTGGGTATAGTCACGGGAGAAGTGGCAAAGACGTTGTTTAGTCGCTCGGGACTTGCTCCAGCTACGCTCGGCGAGATCTGGCAGCTTTCAGATTCGGAGAACCAAGGGTTCCTCAACCAGATTGGCTTCTCACTTGCACTTCGAATCATTGGCCAAGTGCAGGGGGGTCAGCCGGTAAGCGCGTCACTTGGAGAATACCGTAAGTTTACCTGAACTGATTATTTGAAATGGAAACTAATATAGATAGCGGGGCCATTACCCAAATTCGACGGGCAGGCAAGAGGTAGTGTGTCCAGTCCTGCTGGCCCGGGAATTGTGTCTCCTGCACCAATTGCAGCTGCGCAGGTTCCAGTTACTACAGGTGGTTCACGAGTACCGGCATTGAATCCTAACGATCGAACGCGGTTTATCGGGCTTTTCTCCAAGAGTGCGCCTAATGGTTATTTGGATGGAGACGTTGCCAGGAACATCTTCTTGAAAGCGCGACTACCAAATGAAACTTTGGGCCAAATCTGGAACTTGGCAGATACTGAGCAAAGAGGTTCACTGAACCAAGCAGAGTTTGTTGTTGCTATGCATCTCATTCAATGTACATTGAACGGGTCGATGAAGTCGTTCCCTGATACTCTTCCTCCGGCATTGTTCGAGGCAGCTGCGGGTCGTCCGGCATCTCGCCAGAGTATGAATAGGGCTTCCAGCTCATCTGGAGTTTTCCAACAGCCAGTCGCTCGACAGTATACAGGTGGTTCCATTAATAGCGGACACCGGCAGCCAATAGGACCGGCTTCTGCTGAGTGGCAAATCAGTCCTAAGGAGAGAGCCCGTTTCGATGGCATTTTCAACAGTCTTGATACTGCAAAGAAAGGTACCATTGGAGCTGGCGAGGTCGTTCCGTTTTTGACCACGTCCAAGCTTCCAGAGGAAGCTCTGGCTCAGGTGTGGGATCTGGCAGATGTTAACAACATGGGAGAGTTCACCAAGAACGAGTTTGCCATTGCCATGTATTTGGTGCAGCAACGATTGCAAGGACGACAATTGCCTTCTGTGCTTCCACAATCATTGCTATACGCACCAAACTCTCGACAGAGCTCTGTATCTTCTGCTCACGGTGCTCCTAACCCAGTCTTCTTGCCAGGCAACGACCAGCCCCAACAGCAGCAACGATCAGCTTCCAACACACAAGCACCACCACCTGCCCGTCCTGTTCCTCAACAGAATAACAGCTCCATCAACGATCTTGCCCAGCTCAATGACTTGTTCTCCACACCTACTCCGCCTGCAACTGCCGCATTCAAGCCAGCCTCTCCCGTTATCAGCTCTCCAAGAGCTGCTGAAGTAAAGCACTTTGTGCCAACTTCAACTTTTGGCCAGTCTATTACTCGGCAGGACTCGGGTCTCAAGGGTCAGTCACCACAGCTTACTGGTGGCAAACAGCTTGACAACAACAATGTGAGCAGGAGCTTGCTTGGTGATGATGTCGAATCTGCCAAGAAGCTTTCGGATGCTACAACTGAGTTCGGTAATTTGTCGAACCAGATCAGCTCACTCACTACCCAGACTGTCGACCTGCAGACTAAACGGCAAGGCGGCGAACAAGAGCTTCAGCAAATGTTGGCTCGAAAGCAGGAGATTGAAGGAAAGCTCGCTGCTCTAAGATCTAACTATGATGAAGAAGTTCGAAAAGTTAAGGAAGTCGAGCAGCAGTTGACACAAGCGCGACAGGAGACCCAGCAGAAGACGCAAGAGTTTAATGTATTGGAAGCTAGCTTCAATGCTTTGCATGCACAGTTCGAGCAATCAACCGCACAGCTGACTGCTTCACAGCAAGAGAATGATTCGTTGAAGGAGAAGATCAGTGCCACCAACGAACAAGTGACCAAGCTAAAGGGCGATCTCGAAAATGCTGAGAAGGAGCTGAAACAGCATCAGAATCGAATTGCTGTGAACCAACAGCAATTGGCCACTTCTGAAGCTGATCGAACTATTGCCGAGAACGATCTTAACAAGACCCGAGAACTGGTTAACGAAGCAGCGCAGGTTCCTACTCCGCCAGTAAGAGCTGCCGAAATAGAAAAGGACCTTGCAACAGGTCATGAGTCTTCAGCTTCTCCACCAGTGCAGCAGCAGCAGCCACCGCGACAAAACAGTGCCAACCCCTTCTTCTCTGGATTTGGCGGTAATGCACCATTCGCCCAGCCTGTTGAGAATGTGTTTGATGAGCAAAATATCTCTGATCGACAGCGGGCATTTGAAGAGTCGTTTGGCCGACTTGATGTGACTTCACCATCCACAGTTGATCCTACAGCTTCGAGCCGAAATACTGTAGATACACCAAACTCGTCGCCTCCTGCTTCAGACTTTCAATACAATGCTGAAACCAACTCTAATGCTGGATTCACTTTGCCAATTGTTCGTCCCGAGTCGGCAACCTCGTCTGTGCAGAACAATCCACCGCTATCCCAGCGAGGGGATATTTCACAGCCTGGTACACCGGATGACTTGTCTAACTATGAAGAGAAGCAGAACCAGGTTGATCAGCTTCGTCAGGGCAGCCTAGCCACGCTCACTGCTGAAGACGAAGAGCTGTACCAGCCTTCGAGCAAGGGCGATGACGCCCGTCACTCGACGGATTCGTTTGAGATGGTGAATGCAGAGACCAGTGACAAGGAGCAGGGTGATTCATCTACTAGCGATGAGGTACGTCGCGAAGACATTGTCGGCGCGTCGGTGATTCCAGGTGGATTCCCGCCGTCCGAAGCTGCGACATCTGAGATCTCCACCAAGGACTGGGCTGAAAACCAACAGTACAACACCGAGTTTTCTCCTATTCATGAGGTTGAGCACTTGGATGAAAGCAGCTCAGATGATGAGGGCCCAGAAGATATCACCAAGGGTGCCAAGCAGTTCAACCCTGTTACTGCTGGCGATCAGTCAAGCGTTGCTGCAACTGCGGGTGATGATAATAATGATGTGGGTGCCAACGCCGATTCAACGTCATCCCTTGACGGAAACGATTACACATCTGCGCCATCTTCACCCGCTTCTCACCCAGTGGTAGTTGCTCCTGTGACAGGTGTGAACATTGATCAGTATAGACCTGACGAGTCGCACATTCAGACCCCCAAGCCGGCTGAGGCTGTACCTACCGAGCAGAAGCGAGTGGTTACCGATCCGTTTGCCAGTGCGTTCAACGATCTTAGTGAAGCCAAGCAAGATCCGTCTGATATTGACTTCAAGTTCAACAACGACTATGACGACTTCCAAGCAACGTTTGACAGCGCTTTTGAAAACATTGCGCCTGCTGTGACCACGACGTCAACATCGACGGCCGTTGCTCCAGCATCCCTTCCTGCCGCTGACCCAGCGACCTCTAATGACGAATGGGAGCAGCTGTTTGCAGGCTTTAGCAATAACGCTCCAGGAGCCGCCGCTGCGCCTGTGGCTTCTACGGAGGAAATCAATAGCGCCTTCAAACTCCCTCCTCAACAGCAAAGCTCGACAAGTCCGGCAACACAAGGTATCCCTCCTGCCCAGGGTTTGCCTCCAGCTGCTCGAGCTGCCCCACTACCAAACCGAAATACGCCACATTCCCAGGCAATTCTCGAACTGACTGGCATGGGATTCAGCCAGCAGGATGCCATCGAAGCTCTTCATAAGAAGGACTTTGATCTCGCCGAGGCAACCAACTACCTTCTGGACAAATAAGGTCTTTCATTAGATCCTACAGCTTTTCTAAACTTTTCCCTTCTGTTGTTGTTTTTTTTTTGTAGCATTGACTTAATCAAATTCTTGGAAAATATGATCTCGCTAACTGTACATTCAAATGACATAAAATTGTTAGTACTATACACCTTATTGATACATCTTAAATAAATTCATAAAATTCGTAAAACACCAATGGACTCTTCTAAAGCTCTATCTTCTTCACCCAGCGACCAATTTCAGGACGCGTAGGGAGCCCGTCCGACGCGTGCACCGCGTTCTCCACTTCGGCCACAAAGCTCTGAATGTCTTCGGCAGTGGATTTGACCCGAGTGGAATCTAATTCGACTTGCTTATACAGCTCTGCATTCTCTTTCTTCACTTCTTCGAGCTCCTTTTCGACTCTTTCAATCTCAGCTTGCTGCAGCGGTCGTAAGTGTGCCTCGACAATTTGACTGGGAGTCAACGCGTCGGGAAACAGAGGCCGGTCACTAACAGTGCGGTCTTCCTCCGCCAGCTCTTTGCGACTCCTGGCATGTTCTATAAGTTCATCCAGCTCCAACAGCTTTTGTCGTATATTGCGCTCGTCAAATACATTCTGGAACTCTTTTGTCGCGGTGGTGTGCCAGTGGCCGACAATTTGAGAACGCGCCTGCTTGAGGGCATGCGTTCCTTTCTCGGTCGACGCTATTGTCGGATAGCACGACGCCAGTCTGTCTATCGTCAAATATTTGACTGATTCCTCCAAAGAACGCATACTGATTTTGTTGAGCGCTTTAAAGCGCACAGATTCCTCGTCTTCTGTCATATATATATATATTTGTCCGCCGCAGCTCGCGTCGTGGTCGTCAGGAAGTATAGGTTGGCGGGCCCGGGTAATCTTAGTGAGCCCGCGCGCACTCACATTTCAGTATCATCGACCCTTATATTACTCTGAGGGTTCAAACGAATCTCTAGTGAGCCAACGATGGATCCAGAACACTATATAAGAGAAGTATGTGTTCCTGGTTTTCGAGGTGTGCGTGTGCAGATGTAAACTAACCGGCGGTATAGGCAAAGAAGCTTGAAGCACCACAGAGCAAATTCACGTCGTGGCTAGGTGGCGGCAACTCCTCTCGACTGGAGGATGCTGCGGACAACTATATCCGTGCTGCCAATGCCTATCGAGTCCAGAAGGATTGTATGTTTTAATATGAGTGCGTGGATCTTTTCAGTATGCTAACTTGTGTAACACAGCCCTAAGTGCGGGCCAGACTTTTGAGAAGGCTGCTGCTTGTCAGGAGAAGAGTGAAGCAAGAGACGACGCTTCCAACACATACGTCGAAGCCTACAAGTGCTACAAACTGGTGGAGCCAAAAGATGCTGCTCGTGTACTGAGCAAAGCTATCGTGCAGTTCACCGCCCGTGGCCAGTTCCGTCGGGCCGCCAACTATCAGATGGATCTAGGCGATCTGTACGAAGAATTGGAACAGCCGTCAGAAGCCATCGAATCATACAAGACTGCAGGTGACTGGTACTTGCAAGATCAAGCAGCATCGTTATCGAACAAGGCCTACCTCAAGGTTGCTGAACAGGCTGCGCTCGCTGGCGACTATGCTACTGCGATTGAGAACTTTGATCAGGTTGCCAAGCAAAGCTTGAAAGACAACCTAACGCGATGGGGTGTCAAGGATCATTTCTTGCGTGCAGGACTGTGCAGATTGGCACGAGAGGACACTGTGGATGCCGAACGGTGTGTCGACGAATATGTCTCCCTTGACCCTGGGTTTGGCCAAACGCGAGAGTGCAAGCTGCTGCAGGACCTGACCCAAGCTGTCAGAGAAGGCGATGTCGAAGATTTTTCCACCAAGGCAGCCGAGTACGACCAGTTTTCGAAGCTTGATAAATGGAAGACCACCATCATGCTCCGGATCAAGGAGAAGGTTACGGGCGCCGAAGATGACTTATTGTAGACTTGCTTTTCCGTTACGTTGTGTTTAATATATTCGGATCAATTTTTGTCTTTCTCTATGTAATCTCGGGTAGAATGAATGGATATCGACGGCAAATATCTTAAAGATCAGTATATTTAATCCGAGCAAGCTGTAACAGAAACGCTCCGTGACTCTTTACAGTGAGACAGCAGCTGTGAGCCGCACATGGCCGCCAACCAACAATGGGTTGGGGCTCTATTGATCAAGCAGGCAAATTACTAAAAGGGGTAAGAAAGACAGTTAGAGCTCTATTTTCACTCTTTCTCCCTCATTCTCTCTCTTCCCTTATGCTTAAGTCCAACATGTCATGTTATTCCAATATATTTCATTCCTCCCCTATAGATATGCCTGAATAAAATTTGGGCGATAAACGCGCGCGATAACCGGGGCGCCCAATCTGCTGCAGGGTGGAAAAGAGTCATTGACAGAGCGTGTCTTGGATTTTTTGCAAAAGACTCATCATCTAGCCCAGCAACATATATACAGATTAAACTCACCCACAATTATTTTGGTCTGTGTCCCTGAAATTTTTTCACCCGAACCGAAATCCAACTAGACAAATGCTGGTCCGACCGTCGACGCATTTGGCTCGAACCGCGGTGCAACTGTCGTCGTTGTCTACGCTGAGGCTGGCGTCTGCAACCGCTACTGTGCGACGAGTTCACCGACTCCACAGACACCAGACGCTGAAGCGATGGAATTCTAGCAAAACGTACGCCGGTGCCGGTATTCTTTCGCAAGCCGGCAAGGCTGAGAGTTTGGTCGATGTGAATAAAGTTCTGATCATTGGCTCGGGCGGTCTGAGTATTGGCCAAGCAGGCGAATTCGACTATTCTGGTATGTCTTTTTAATTATTTTTCAATTGCCTCGAGTGCTAACTGTGTTTAGGTTCCCAGGCTATCAAAGCTCTGAAAGAGTCGAATAAGAAGTCGATTCTTATCAACCCCAACATCGCTACTAACCAGACCTCGCATGCTTTGGCAGATGAGATTTACTATCTCCCTGTGACTGCCGAGTACATTACGTACATTATCGAACGAGAACGACCTGACGGTATTCTGCTGACCTTTGGTGGTCAGACCGGCCTCAATGTCGGTGTCGAGCTCGACAAGATGGGTGTTTTTGACCGATACAATGTCAAGGTTCTTGGCACCCCAATTAAGACCCTGGAGACTTCTGAAGACCGAGATTTGTTTGCACAGGCATTGAAGGAAATCAATATTCCTATTGCGGAAAGTATTGCCGTTGAAACTGTCGATGATGCGCTGGCCGCAGCTGAGCAGGTTGGTTATCCAATCATTGTGCGATCGGCTTACGCCCTTGGTGGTCTTGGTTCTGGTTTTGCCAACAATCGACAGGAGCTCCACAACTTGGCTTCGCAGTCTCTTTCGCTCTCCCGACAGATTTTGGTTGAAAAGTCGTTGAAGGGCTGGAAAGAAGTCGAGTATGAGGTTGTTCGTGATCGTGAAGGTAACTGTATCACTGTGTGCAATATGGAGAACTTCGATCCTCTGGGTGTTCACACTGGTGACTCTATCGTTGTCGCTCCTTCTCAGACTCTCTCTGATGAGGAATACCACATGCTTCGATCTGCTGCTATTAAGATTATTCGACATTTGGGTGTCGTCGGTGAATGCAATGTCCAGTATGCTCTCCAGCCAGACGGACTCGACTACCGTGTGATTGAAGTCAATGCTCGACTTTCCCGATCTTCTGCTCTTGCCTCCAAGGCTACTGGTTACCCATTGGCTTACACTGCTGCTAAGATTGCTCTTGGATACACCTTGCCTGAATTGCCAAACGCTGTTACTCGAACTACCTCTGCAAACTTCGAACCATCGCTCGATTATATGGTCACAAAGATCCCACGATGGGATTTGTCCAAGTTCCAGCATGTGAAGCGTGATATCGGCTCTGCTATGAAGTCTGTCGGTGAAGTTATGGCTATTGGCCGAACTTTCGAGGAGTCTTTCCAGAAGGCAATCCGACAAATCGACCCTTCCTTGATCGGTTTCCAAGGTGCTGAATTTGAAAATTTGGATGATGTTTTGGCTAACCCAACCGACCGACGATGGTTGGCTGTCGGACAGGCCTTGCTGCATGAGAACTACACTGTCGACCAGGTGCACGAGCTGTCCAAGATTGACAAGTGGTTCTTGTATAAGCTTATGAACATTGTTGACCAGCAGAAGAAGCTCGAAGCTATCGGCTCTTTATATGGCGTTACTCAGGAGGTTATGCTCGATTCCAAGAAACTCGGTTTCTCTGATCACCAAATTGCTCTCGCTGTCGGATCTACTGAACAAGAAGTGCGTGCTCGACGACTCAGCTTTGGAATCCGACCATTTGTTAAGAAGATTGATACCCTTGCTGCTGAATTCCCTGCCGACACCAACTATCTGTACACCACTTACAACGCCACTAGCCACGATGTTGAATTCACTGACCGTGGTACTATGGTCTTGGGTTCTGGTGTTTACCGAATCGGTTCTTCCGTTGAGTTTGACTGGTGTGCTGTTGCTACTGCCCGTGCTTTGCGAGAACTCGGAAAGAAGACCGTCATGATCAACTACAATCCAGAGACTGTCTCTACTGATTTCGATGAGGTTGACCGTTTGTACTTTGAGGAACTCAGTTACGAGCGAGTTATGGACATTTACGAGTTGGAGCATGCTCAGGGTGCAGTTGTCTCTGTTGGTGGCCAGCTTCCACAGAACATTGCTTTGAAGTTGCAGGAACAGGGTGGTGCTAAAATTCTCGGCACTGATCCAAAGGACATTGACCAGGCTGAGGACCGACACAAGTTCTCTTCCATTTTGGATTCCATCGGAGTTGATCAACCAGCTTGGAAGGAGCTCACTTCCGTTGATGAAGCCAAGGTATTCGCCGACCGAGTGGGATACCCAGTGCTCGTTCGACCATCCTATGTCCTTTCTGGTGCCGCAATGTCTGTCATCCGTGACGAGTCTCAGCTTGACTCCAAGTTGAGCAACGCTGCCTCCGTTTCTCCAGACCACCCAGTTGTGATCACCAAGTTCATTGAGGGCGCTCAGGAGATTGATGTCGATGGTGTTGCTTCCCAAGGCAAGCTTCTTGTTCACGCCATTTCCGAGCACATTGAGAATGCTGGTGTCCACTCTGGTGATGCTACTTTGGTGCTTCCACCTGTCGGATTGTCCGAGACTGACATGGCACGACTCAAGGGTATCGCCGAGAAGGTTGCCGAAGCTTGGAAGATCACTGGTCCTTTCAATATGCAAATCATCAAGGCTGGCGACGAACTCAAGGTTATTGAATGCAACATCCGAGCTTCTCGATCTTTCCCATTCGTTTCCAAGGTGCTTGGCAAGAATTTCATCGAGGTTGCTACCAAGGCTCTGATTGGACAGGCTCCAGAACCTGTGGACTTGATGGCCCAGAAGCGAGACTATGTTGCCACCAAGGTCCCACAGTTCTCTTTCACTCGATTGGCTGGTGCCGACCCATTCTTGGGTGTTGAGATGTCTTCCACAGGTGAGGTTGCTTGCTTCGGTAAGGACTTGATTGAGGCTTACTGGGCATCTATTCAGTCCACGATGAACTTCAAGGTTCCAAAGCCACCATCTGGTCTGCTCTTTGGTGGTGACACTGCCAATGACTACTTACAGCAGGTTGCACAGAACTTGCAGCCTTTGGGTTACAAATTCTATGTTGCCACTGAAGAAGTGAAGGAGTACCTTGCCAAGGCTGGTGTAGAGGCTGAGATTATTGTTCTTCCAAAGGACGACAAGCGAAAGCTTGGTGAATGCTTTGAGCAGCATGAGATTAAGGGTGTCATCAATTTGGCCCGAGCTCGAGCTGAGTCGTTCCAGGACGAGGACTACATTATGCGACGAAACGCTATTGACTTTGGCATTCCGCTATTTAACGAGCCTCAGACTGCCATTCTTTTCTCAAAGACTCTTGCTGCTAAGCTTCCTGAGGCTTTGGCCCGAAAGGAGGGTGAAATCCCAGCTGAAGTGAAGCGATGGAGCGAGTACATTGGAAGCAAAGAACTAGGTGTCTAAGTTTCATGTTTAATAAAAAAGATATTCTGTATTTCTGTTAACGAATTGTATATATACATTTAATTCTAAAAATTTTGTTTACTATCTACTTTTAGCAGCGTTGGCGATGAGGATCTATCCACGATCTGCCGATGTTAGACCCTTCAAGTTTAAATCCTCAACATTTTGCCGGCGTGCGAGGTTGCACAAATCACGTTCTAAAGTTGTGCCACCGGCTTGAACAGTTCGATCGAAACCGTAATAGTCAGCCCTTGAATATACATCCAGTAAAAACTATTAATCCTATTACCTATAGATCCCTTTTATTCAACATTGTACGGAAATAGTACAATCTAGATATCTGGAGCGCGAGACCGGGCCCGGACAAGCACATGCGGCTCTGTGCGGCTTGGATTGCGCAATCTGGAGATATCCGGAATTCAAGATGAGAACTCTGTTCAAAAAAGTGGCTACTATACTGTCAAGAAGATAACTGGATTATATATTTGTACTACAAAATCGATTATAAGATGTTGCTTTGATGCGGAACTCTAACTTTGGTGGGACTACGCCGTTCACGCTCGTATCAGTCCTCGGCTTGTGACTGGACCGTTGGGCGGGACTCGGCGTGGACTATATAAACAGCCTAGACCCCACACCAACGGCTAGAGCACCCAAGCGCAATGTCACTGTCGGTTAATCATCCCACCTATCTAAGAGTACTAAAGCTGCTTGACTCGACCAGTAAGTCGGACGCCGTTGCCGGAAGAAGAGACTAACCAGTGATGCAGTCGGTCGTGAGAAGCTTATGCGAACCGTCCAGTATTGGTCGCGGTTCTTCGCATACTACCTGTACATGAAGGGATATTCCAAGGAGACTATCCAGTTTTGGAAAAACCTTCAAGCCCAGTTGACGGTTAGCCGTAAGCTTTTCCGAGTCGGCAAGCCTCTTTCGCATCTTAAGCTCGGCGTCGCTGCATTCAACAACCAAACTGCAGACCCGCTACTGCGACTAACCGCCATTGGTCGACAGATCGGATATTTCGGCTACATGTCGTTGGACACGATAATCTGGCTTCATGCAACCAAGATCAGAACACTCCACAACCCTACTAAGGTGCAGCAAATTGCCCAGCGGTTCTGGCTCTTTGGCATTGTGTCCAACCTTATCAACTCCCTCAGACGGTTCTACAAGGCTCGAGAAAACGGGCTCGCACTTGCTCGAGAAAACGAAAAAGACGGTGAGAGCTTGAAGAAGGTTCAGCTGGAACTCAAGGCTGCTCAGAAGCAGTTCTTGTGGGATCTTTTGGACTCTACCATCCCAGTCAGTGGACTCGGCCTCATCAAGTTTGACGACGGATTCGTTGGTCTCTGCGGGTTGATCACTTCTGTCTTCGGATTGCAGCAGGTATGGTAAGCTTGTTAATTTTGTATCATTATTTCAATGTACTTGTTTTCATCCTCAGGGATGGTTTTGCTGTGTTTTCGATAAGTAAGGGAAACTTTATGACATGTGATGTGCGATATGGGTCCGGAAATGGGAAAAGACTAAGGAGAGGAGTGAAGAACTAGGGTCAAGACTGCGAGTTTATGAGTTGAATGTTATACGCTTACAGTAGTGCATTGGTATGTCCGTCATTGAATCAAGTCCCCAACTCGCAGAAACTGCGAGATATATCAAGGTAAACAGCGGTCAAGATCGGAGATCAAATGCTGAAATTAATAACGATAGCCCTCCTTCTTTCGTCGTGAAAGAATATTTACCATTGTTTGGCATGGTGTTCACCATGATTGATGGCGCATGTATCGATAGGGCTTTCTGGCATATGGAACTGACATCCAAAGATTGTCAATCTACAAGGTCAAACCTATATTGCTGTGGAATGCACAGCAATAAAATCTCGGATACAATGCATAATATGCAATTTCAAGTATGCTCAAGGCATTTTACGGGAAATATGTTTGAACCGTTGGGCAGCCGCAGCTAACAATAGGCCAGAGCATAGGACAGTCCCTTCGTAAATGCTCCATCCATAGGTGGTTCGCTTGATTAATGTACTTTGTGAGTCGAATTTAATATATACAACGGGGTTATAATAACTTATAATTTATATTATCTTGCACTATCGCCGTCATGTTGGTGTGCTAGTTGAGAGTTCGGTAGGCATATATTTGTACCCCGATATGATGACGAAATTTACAATTGTATTATAATCTGAAAAAATACTATTACATTATTGTCGAAATTTTTGTCAATTTTTTCAAGATAACTTTCTTGATTTCCAGTAAATCACACTCTGTAGGACCTTCATTTGAGGCCCGTGCAGCCGCCAGTCCCAAACTCCATTCCCCGCGACAATTTCCACCCTAATAGAACGCAGCTCCCGACTGTTCATCGCGTGCACTACGAATTCCAGCAGGTGGAATCTGCCTCGACCCTTTGGATTTCTGCCCAAAAAAACATCATGAATACGCGCTCTGGAAGCGACAGAAAGCGTGTGATACGAGATGACGAGGATGATGCCAAACCTGCGGGTCAAATGAACGGATCACCAATGACACCTCAACAGCAGGCACAGGCACAAGCTCAAATGCAGAAAGCAGCACAGTTCCAGGCACAGCAGCGTGCGAAGCTGCAAGCAGAACAGGCTCGAAGGCTGGCAATGAGGGATAATAGAATATTCACCGAGACGAGCGAAGCGTTGCTCAAAAAATACGAAAATGAGCCGCCCAGTCTCGAGCTGCACATTCATCATACGCATTTCCGGTTTGGCAACCATGAGGGCGTATTACCCAAGAATAGCCCGTTGATTAAGATTTTCATGGAATATCTGTTAGATGAAGCTATTCCTCCTGCCGCTGCAGAGGTATTTCGAGATTCTGGAGTTCGGTTCTACGAGGGATGTATTATTGTAAAGCTGGTGGACCATCGAAATGCACCGCAAGAGCGACCGACGAATAGAGATGATAAGGACTCTACTGCGGCAGTTAATAAAACGCAGACGCCTCCAAGCTCTGCTGGCAGTGATCAAAACAAGCCAGAGCCAATCACACACCGAGCGATCATGCGGCCTACAGCACTTTCTTTATACCACGACATGTTGTACACTACAGACACAAGCCACGGTCGCTTTACGGATCAATGGGCTCTTGCGTTGGAAGCTGAGGTACTCTCTTTGACTGTTCGAAATGTTGATCTATCGGTGCCAACGAACCCATACCAAGCAGCTGTTCAGCCACCGCGCAAAAAGCACAAGTTCAACGACATTAAGGATGCCAATAAGCAGCTGCATGCATTTAGAGAACCCCAGACTCGTAAGAGGCGCGGAATGCATGAGGATATGGCTCATCATGGTACCGAATACGAGGAGATGATGCTAGTGTTGGACGATCTGCATGCTAATCACAGTTCCACAAACACCAGTGCTCAATTCACACGTCTTAGCTTCATCGAGCAAATTCGTAAAAAGAAGGAGAGACAGAGACAGCAGCAGCTTCAGCAACAGCAGCAGCAACAACAACAACAGCAGCAACAACAACAGCAGCAGCAGCAGCAGCAGCAGCAGCCTCAACAACAGCAGCCTCAATCGCAACAACCACAGCCACAACAATCAACTCAACAACAGCCGATCCAGCATGTCCAGCACCAAGGTAATACTTCACAGATTCCTCAAGTGCCAGTACATATGCAGGCACAAGTTCAAGCCCAGGCTCAAGCACAGGCTCGAGCTCATGCTCAGGCCCAAGCTCAAGCCCAAGCTCGTGCTCAAGCACAGGCTCAAGCCCAGGCTCAGGCACAGATCCATGCCCAGCAGGGCCATCCTCAGCTTTCACAACAGCAGCAGCAGGCCCAGCTACTTCAGCAGCAGCAAGCCGCTGCAGCTGCGGCTGGTATGCAATCCCAGAATGGCATGATTTTAAATACAAATCGAATACCGCCTGCTCAGTACCAGCAGATGCAAATGCTGCAAAGACAACGGATGCAGAACCGTGCCATGGGTAATGTAGGCGGTCAACAACAAATGAATGCTGGATTACAGCCTCAGCAAAATTTCCAGAGTAATCAATATCTGCAACAGCTACAGCAGCAGCAGCGCCAGCAATTACTCCAAAGGCAGCAGCAGCAACAACAACAGCAGCAGCAGCAGCAAAATCAAAACCAATATGCCGGTGTATATGGCGCCGGAAATGGCCAGCAATAATAAGAAATTTGAGGCACACTGGAGACATCCCTGATATCCAGCTATATTTATTTATGTTATTATTTCTATAATGAGAGGACCTTGATTCTTCTATATTTTTATATTTTTCTGCCAGAGTAAATACAAGTTGAACATTTGGCCAATTTCCAATATGCGGCTTGCGGCGTTGACATGCGCGCGCACGGAACTTGTCGTCTATATCTCAACATTGTTACGGCGGTGAACTAGACAAAAAAGTAGGAGGAAGAGACGATGGAGGTCGGGCAAATAGCAGCGAGCTTACAGGAATTGCTGAATGGTTTAACACGCCCTTCGGATCCGCTGCGTGAGCTTCTCCCGCCACAAGCTGCCGAGGCCTTCTCGACGTGGTATGAACAACTGGACGGTCCTGACGAACAGCAGTCTCTAGCATTCGAACTGGCTGCCAAAGAAACACTACACGAGTACTCTGCCACAGACAGCGATGGATTCAACACGAGCGTGCTGCTTGATTGCGTCTATTATCTAGGGTTGAGCAAGGAAAAGATTGGATTGACGCTAGTGCATAACCTCATTGAAGAGGTGCTGGACATTCAGACCATCACCTGGTGTGAGCACTTTTGGAATTACATGAAATCACGAGAGTCGGTACTGTGTAAAGGGCTGGTGGGCAATAAATCGCCAGGCCTCACGCTAATCCGGTACTGTAATAGGTTAACTCGGCGACTTTCGAAGCACCAACATTCGCGATTCTCGGCTGCCATTGCAATGTTTCTCACTCGCGCGTTCCCGTTGAATGAAAAGAGTGGTCTCAATTTGCGTGGTGAATTTGATAAGGAGAATGTGACGGTATATGACGAAGTAAAAGAGATTGACGAAGATGGTGACCATAACGTGGAAAGGGATTCGCGGCGCCTTTCAGAAGATGAAATATACGAACAATTTTGGTCAATGCAGTCCTCGTTTATGGACCCTTCGAAGCTATTCAATAATGATGCTTTGCGAGAGTTTAAAACCAAGTTGAAGAATATAATAAGCGTGTTGAGGAAAAGCGATAGCCACCAGTCGTCGAAATCTAGTCGTGAGGCTCTGACTGCCAGAAGCACCCCGTCCTTGGAAGACACTACCGTGGTGGTTCCAAAATGGCTCACTAACAAAGATCTTTTCGAACTTCAGCTAAATGATCCGGTATTTCGGCGCGCTATTTTACTTCAGATTCTTATTCTGTGTGATTTCCTCTTGAGCTTAAGTGGAGACTCGAAAAAGACCTGGCCAGATATCAACGCCGTCAACAAGGCTGTGATGTATGGATTCAGTTTATCAGATGAGGATGTCAAGTTTTTTGCCAAAACGAGGTCCCAACTTAGAGCTTCTCAAAGAGCGTTGGACTTGCAGCCTGGATTCCTTGATGCTGTTCAAATGGTACTAAACAGTGATATTTATTGGTCGGTTTGGAAGCTACGAAGCTGTCCTTCTTTCATCAGCAAGCCAATGTCAGAGGAGCTGGGGACAGAAGCTTCACAAAAGCTAGAGGCGTTCAAAAAGCCGAGACGAAAGTTCTGGCATACAATGGGCACTGCCGCACTCACCAAAGCTTGGAAAATTGGAACTGGGCTGGACAGGCTTGTCCGGGATGTGTCGGGAGATCAAGACCACTCGGCCTTCAGCTACTATCAGAAGAGTGTTGAGTTGCGGAAGAACCTAGATCACAAGAAGGAAGAGCTGTCAGCTCGTGAGCAGAAACTTGAACAAGATAAGAGAGCTCAGGAAGTTGAAGTTAAAAAGGAGGACGTAGAAGTGAAGACAGAACAGGACGCTGATATTAAAATGGAGGACAATGAGGAAACTGAAGAGCAGGGCTCAACAAATGAGACAATCACTGAACCTTTAGTCTCAATGGAGGAGCTCAAGGAAGATGTAGAGCAGCTGGATCAAGACCTAGCATGTGCCAATTGGCGTGGGCTCAGAGCAGCCCGAGATCAAGGTTTTTGGGCACGGTTCAGCGAAGTCGACAAAGTTCGAGGCTTTGCGGGACTATTTGAAAAGGTATCGGAACCATCCACCACCGAGCAGGTACAGGCTCCAGTGGCTGTCAAAGTAGAAACCACAGCAGTAGATTCTCCATCTGGCACGAAAAGAGTCCACGATGATGCTGAGGAAGGATCGCCGATGGCCAAGCGACAAAAGCCTTTGGAAACTGCTGGTGCGTAATGTACTCGAAATATTTATATCATTTGTGCATAGTTCTTTTCTCTTTCTTTGTAATAAATTATCTGCATTACCACTCGAATTACATTTCGTCTCGCGACAGGCGTCGGCCCTGTTTCTTATCCTTGATCATTTTCTTTTCCTTCAATCGCTCATTGCTTGCAGCTCTCCTGATGTTCTCCCACCTTTTAATCTTCTCTGGATCTGGATCTCCCTCAATGTACGTAAACTCGCGTATTTCATTGACCAGTTTGTCGTAGCAGTCCTGCACATTGTCGCTGCGACTGCGTGTACGATCACTTTGCACCACAAGCGATCCGGACTTTGTAGTATATGGGAACCCCTCACTCGCCACTTGTTCACGAACAGGCTCCGGGATCCAGTCGGCGTTCTGCCATTGCTCGCTGGTGAGCTTGATTGTAGCTTTGGTCGAGACCTTGTTGACGTTTTGGCCGCCGGGACCGCTGGATCTCGCAAACGACACTGCGAATAAGCGACGGGGGAGAGACTCGGAGTTGAGCTCAGCTAGCCACTCCCTTGAATGGTATAAAGCCGATGCAGTGTGTTTGGTGCTGAACGCTCGACGAAATATACGTAGGCTTAGCATCATGGATGTTGTTGGACTTGATCATTACAGTTGCGCACGGCTGAGAGAGATGCATCAACTTAAACACGGGATTGGGAACTGATACCGATTTGTCGCACTTGGTTGAAATACGTGTTATTTGAATGATGTTATATTAATTATATATCAGCAAACTCGACTACTTTGCTAAAGCTTCATGTATTCCTACAACTCTGGGCGAGTGCTGTTCGCGACTGACCCGCGGTTCAGATAGAGCTCTACGCCGCATGATATGCGGCGGAAATCATACGTTTCTCCAACGTACATTGAGCTTGGCATTCTTTTTTAAATAATTTATTGTAGTTTAAAAAAAGTTATATAGAACGAAATTTCTTCAAAAAAAGTATTTAAAGGTTGGCGACGAGCTTGTTGCCAAGGTCTGTAATAGATTGTTCAAAGTCATCATAACTCTTGGCCTTCCAATCGGCACCGCTCTTACCTGGAACAGCATCTTCACCGGTGAAAGCAATGTAAAGGACGTCATCACCATCGTGGCCGTTGTCGCCGTTCATGCTGTCACCGTAGCAAGCAGTGGCTAGAGAAAGACTCACCTCACCCACAACATGAGACTTGTCACCATTGGTGTCACCCCACACACCATAAATCAACTTGTCTCCACAGACCACGGCCATAACGGACAATGGCTTGACTCCAACGCTCTTTGGGTCGAACTTGACGCCCACTTCGTCACCAAAGACGACGTATGGGTGGACATAAGCATCGAGGTCATCAATGCCGTAGCCGCTGACAATATCCTGGAAAGCAGTAATGTCCTGAGTATCGTCAGATGACTTGCATCGGCCGTCGCCCTTATCGGACTGGCTGCCGTCGCAGTCGACGTCCAAATTGGTGAACTTGCCGGCTTTGCCCTTGAGGTAGACATAGGAGGAGCCGTGCTCGCAGTAAGCGACATTGTCGTTGGATCCTTCGGTAGACTGGAATCCGGCCTTGAGAAGCTTGTCGCTTCCACATTGGTTTTGGGCCTTGAGCTTGTTGTACAAGCTCTTGACATTGGATGGAATGTCTCGGGCCAATGCTGGAGAAACAGCGGCGGCGATAGCAAGAATAGTAGAGTACTTCATGATGAATTGCAGTTGTTGATGAACTACTCTTCATTCATGGCGATTCGTCTCGCTATTTGTAGTCCATGATAGATCTTCCCCGCTTTTTTGTTGATCCAGAGAGTTTGGTTGTTACGTTGAGGTCATGACACACATAGTCTACTGTCCAGTACATTTGAATCTCTTGGCTATAGCTCTGCATTGTTTATCAGTATGCGAGTACTCGAACAAGGCCCGTTGCAGACCCACAATCTGCTGCTGTACAGATCTTATCTGCACTCACACAGTACCAATTGTTACGAGTTCACGTTTCTCACTATATGCAATTGAACAAGCCAGATAACCTCGATTCTCTCAATTCATTAAGATTGATGCCTTATCGACGAGCCTAATTGAAACACAAATTTTCTCCACACCATTTATTACAATTTGGGAGGGTGCCCATGGGGGTCTCTCAGCGCCGCAGATCTGCACTGAGATGCCCGCCGAAAACGAGCGCCATGGACGCATACGTGCATTTCCCTCACGCATACCGGCGCACCCAAAATAGTAGCTTGAATCGTTGCTTCGAGGGTCTTTTCGCAAACTGTACTCTGGCCGATCGTACGCTATAGGGATCGGGCCGAAGGTCCGTTGGCAAGGCCGTGCTATGATATCGTGCTCTTATTGGACAACCCAGCGGATTGGCGGTTTGGTGCTCTACGGCATATCGTACCAATAGATGTTTCATGAGTTTCACCCCCGCCACTATCCGGATAATACCCCATAATGCCCCTGGCCAATGTAACCTGACATTTTAGTGCTATTGACCATGAAAAAAACTCGCTTTGCCGAAGTGTCTCACCCTAGTGTTACGCAAGCGAGTCAGGGTCGAGATGAGCTTGTTTCCTCAGCCTTACCGGCGGCACACGTCGTATGCTACTTCCCGCGGCTCTTCAAGCAAAAAGTCTTTGTTGCTCAACATTCGGGGGACGTCCGTGTCGCGTAGCCAAGTAGGCATAATCTTGGTAAGTTTCGGGATGATCGCGACGCGTATCTTTTCCCCACACGGCCTCACCAAACGCACCATGACTGTGGGTCATAGAGAAAGAGAGCATTGCGCTGATCTCCCGCGAAAAAACTCAATTTTGGTGCAAAGATGTCGTACCGATAGATAATACCGTAATTTCTGATTGTACGTTGATAATTTTTCCCAAATTGTATCTTTTCTAACGTTGCTCTAAGATTTATCGTAGTTGAGCAGCCGCAGTTTCTGCGGCTGCTGCCCACACTGTTATTGCCGTGCTGTGAGATACAGATATAATGTTGACGTAATGTAATGTAACTACTTCGACAACAATACTTAGCCTTATGCAGTACAAAGTAAATAGAGATTGAGGAGATTTATTAAGAACTCAAGATCCAATTTAGAGAATGTTCCAAGAAACCACGAGTTAAGATTGCGGCTATCTAGTGACTGTTTCCTCTAAAAAAATTATTATTATTAATTAATATCCAACAGATACTTGAAATTACTTGCCTACTTTCTTGCTAGACCTGAAAAATCGCGAGTTTCTCCAAATCTTCACCCTGATCAAATAGTAAAACGCCAGCATTGCGGCCAAGTTGAATCCAATGTACACGACAAACAGGCCCACGTTTCTCCACCGCTGGCTATCATAATCAATGTTGAGCGTGGCCAAGTAGTCATCGCCAACTGAGAACTTGCAGTATGCGCAAATATCTGATGCGTTTGGATTCGCCAAGTATCCTCCCTGAGCCTTGACAAACGGACCAGCAAACTCACTGCATGTTTGACCGGCAGGAGGTACAAATAACGCAAGCTCCTTCTCCGAGCAAACTACCTCTCGATCATGCAGGAAATTGCCCAGCAGCGACTGAACAAAGTATGTGTACGGTGTGACTTGGTACATGAATGACGACCAAAAGTGAGGCGCCAATGACTTGGGCTGCCAGACACCGGAGAATGAAATGGTAAAGGCAAAGAGCAAAGATGTCGTCACTGCAGCAGTTGGGCCGTCGGCCGAAAAGTACACAATCCAAAGAGCGTATGAGATTGAGTACAATTGGAAGAAAATGATGTATACCAGGAAATAGTAACCCGCAACGTGCGCTGCTGTGTCAAAGCCAACACCAAAGTAGTAAGGAACGAACATTATGGTCATGAATACCACTGCATAGGGAATCTCCGCCAAGAACTGCGAAAGGAGCAGTACCGGCCAGTGGAAAGTGCTGCTGGACTCTCTGACCTCATAGAGCTCCCGAGAAGAAAAGGCAAACATTTGAATCTGCTGCGTGAGAGGCACTGATAGGATAAGACTGAGGAACATGGCAAACATGATGTTGTAGAGATCTGTGAGACTATGTCCAACGTTCCAGAACGTGAAACCAACAAAGAGTCCCGCGGCAATGATCATGATCATCTTCGAGATGATATATGTAGGGCTTCTCCAAAATTGGATCTGAGTTCGTCGGTAGACATGCCAAAACTGCATAGCATAGCTGGCCGCAAATCGCCGGTTCAATGACTTGTCGACGTTGGCAGCAGGCAAAACAGCAAGCTCGCGGGTCAGCTCATTCACCTCAGCAGTAACTTCAGCATACTCCTTGCTAGCCTTCCATATATCACTCCAGTTGGTCGCCACTGACGCAGTTGCACCAGCACCTATGCATTCGAGGATATACTCTGCTGGATTCTCTTGATCGCCACATTGCCTTGCGCCTTGCTGCTCGAAATAATCAATCAGAGTCCTAGAATTGGTTCCGATATCTCCAAAATAGACTGTCTGGCCACCTTTCTGAAGTAAAAGGAGCCTGTCAAATTGTTGAAACAGCGTAGCAGACGGCTGGTGGATAGTACATAGAATGGCCTGTCCAGCGGCAGCAAGCTGTCGTAGAAACAGAACAATCGCCCATGCACTTTGCGAATCAAGACCCGAGGTAGGCTCGTCCAAGAAGAGTAGTAAAGTAGGCTTGGCCACGAGCTCGACGCCAATTGACAGCTTCTTCCGCTGCTCAACATTCAGCCCTCGTCCTGGAATGCCAACCATGGCTTCCGCATAGTCAGTCATGCCTAGCAAGCCAATGATCTTCTCGACATATTCTAGCTTCTCAGCATCAGGAACATGAGCAGGCTGTCTGAGCCGGGCCGCGAACTGTAGCGACTCTCGCACTGAGTATTCTGCAAGATGAACATCTTGCTGTGTGACATATCCGACTCGACGTTGGAAAGATGAGCCAATTGGTTTGCCGTCAACTAACATATCACCTGTAATTGTGCCCACTTTAACACGCTTTGAGAGAACATTGAGCAGGGTAGTCTTGCCGGCACCAGACTCGCCCATAAGAGCAGTGAGAGTGCCTGGTTTCACATAGCCTTGGATATCATCGAGCAGTTTCCGGTACCCACCATCTGCAGGAATAGTGTAGTCTACATGCTGCCAGGTAAAAATCTCGGAGGAGCCAATTGTAGTTAGCGACCGGTTAAGAGCCTCAGCACCTGCTACTCGCCCTTCTTCAATCTTCTCTGGCACTTTTCCTCGTTTGAAGAGAAGCACGTCCCCACCGCCGCCTTCACCACGAACTCGCTCAGTGGCCCAGGCATTAAGGAATGTAAAACCGATCCAGAATGCAATTACAATACCAAAGTTTCTCCAATAATGGTCATATTGGTAATCGAATTGGTCCTTGACATAGGCATCACCGCTGACCACATCCCGGCCGGGTTGACTACCGACTTGCGCACAAACTTGATTGCTAAGCGAGACATTCTCATAACCCGGACCACTTGGAATCAAATCACTGCATGGCATCTCACGGCCGTGGAACTCGCTAGCCATCATGGCTTCAAAGGAGTACGAAAGCGGGTTGCAGTACCAGAGCCACTTGAACCATGGATGCATCGACGGCCGCGGAATCATGTAGCCTGCATAAACCAGCACAACCATCAGCCATATACCAGCCATAGAATTGGCGGGAGCAGAAGTAGCACTAACAGATGCAATAGTCTGGAAGATTGCGCCGTTAGCAAATGCAGATACAAGCATCATCAAATAGAACATGAAGAATGCGCCAGCGTCTCGTCGTAAATCTGTCATGAAATAGATCACAATGCAAAATATTGTCATCACAAATACCTTGATTGGAGCATCAGTCAGCAACAGCTGCAATGCCTCGACGGATGGGTGGTAGAAGGAGTACGCACGTTGTTTCAGCAAGATCGGTCGCACATCGAATTGCAGCGTGATATCAGCAAGGACCAACATTGTATTAAACAAAAGCGCAAAGAAGACAACTCCTCCTCTAGAGAATGCACCTGCAGTTGACTGTGGGATTTTGTAGAACAATGATGCCATCAACAGACTCTGCATAATGGTGCCGATGGTCTGAGTCAAAGTATATGCCTTATCTCCCCAGACTCGTTGGTAGCCTCGCCTTATTCCAAGGCGAAGCTGGGCAGCATACGATAGCATGTATTTGCTCCTTTTCCTTTGATGCTTCATCTTTGCCATCTGCCCATTCTCCAAGAATGTTTCGACGGTTTCGTCACCATTGATGCTTTGCTTCTCTTCTTCAATTTCCGCGATCAATTTCTCGTATTGAGGCGAATTGTGCCAATAGTCGACAAATTCCTGGGGCGTTTCCGGCACGTTCAAGGCACCTTCTCGTTTGAAGCGACCGTTCGGATCCGTGACTGCGTTCAAGAATTCCGCAGTGGTCTGCCGCGGCGGACACGCGTAACCCATATCCTCAAAGTACTTTCTTGCTTCAGCAACAGGACCAAAATAGATTTGCTGACCTTTGTAGAGAACAGTCACTCGGTCAAATAGCTCATAGATATTCTCACTGGCCTGATAGATAGCAACAATGGAAGAGCTTTGCAACAAGTGGGTGGAGACACGAATAGCCTGAGCATATTCCAAAGCTGTAGACGCATCAAGACCCCTGGTTGCGTTATCCCAGCAGTAGACAGATGCACGGGCAGCCAGTGCTTCTGTAATAGACACTCGTTTCTTCTCGCCACCAGAAATGCCCTTGACAAAGTCGTTGCCGACTTTGGTCTTAAAAGTGTGCTTCAAGCCAAAGACTGTAGCTAGCAGCTCTAGCTGGAGGTCCTCGTACTCTTGACGAGTCATATTGTCGAGTCGCACTCGCGGCGTACGAGACGCCGCAGCGAACCGCAAAGTCTGCTCCACATTCAAATGAGGAAAGTGCACATCAACTAAGAATGTTAGTTTTGTTTTACAAGTCAAGAAATTGCATACGTTCTGGGTTGTAAAGAATCTCGGATTTGAAATTTCGAAGCATTTCTGCCTGGGTCGCTCCCCCATATAACATTTCTCCTTCAACACCCTTGAGTTCGTCGATCTCGCCAGCAATGGTTCGTAGTAAGGTCGAGCATCCGGCACCAGGTCGTCCTAATACCAGTATCATCTCGCCTGGTTTCACAATAGCATCGAAATCTTGTATAATCTTTCGCAAAGGAGGGTTCGTCATGGATCGGATGGTGTTAGGCAAGGTGACAATGGACCGAGCGACTTCGTACATAGACGGGCTGTACTTGAATCCCTCATGGATACCAAGGGTAGAAACATTTCTCATAGTGATAGACACCTTACTCTGATTCAAGCCTGCATCCTCGGATCGTTGCACAAACTTTGTGAGCGTCTCCTTCAAGTCGAAATGCTCCGGGTCAATCGATAGTTTTGCATTGTTGGATAGTGATAGAGTCTTTGAAATCTCTTTGAGCTTTTCCAACGAAGTATCCGAGGAAACTACTCGGTTGAGCTCATGTGCAATTACAGAGTCTTCATGACTTGACTCAAGGTCGAGCACACTAGACGCCGCACGAGTCTTGCTCTCTTCAGAATCCATAACTGACAACGAGAAAAAAAATTACTGATTGAATTGAATTACGATGGGGAGAATAAATATATATACAAGGGGCCAATGTGGCCACACCGGTAGCCGCTCTACCGTCGATGACTACAATCATCGGGCAAGCAGGCGCTTACCGGGGAATCAGGACTTAACGGAAACACACGGATTTAGAGCGTTTATACAGTTAAATCACACGTGCAAAGTCCGTCAAGTGGTGATTATGGGCAAGCAGCTGCATACGGGGTATAAAGATGCTGCTGTATCCCGATCAGCGACTCACCCACCCTAGTCGGCGCACCGATTTTCGGGAAATTGCATCATTCGAAGGACAAGGAATGTTCATAATGTGATAATTAATCCGGATGTATGAGTAACACAGTTGCAAGCAAATAATTGCCGCTGTATCAATGCGGCCGACCCTACCGTTATCTCCAGTCACGTAGAATCGCACATTCTCAGTATTCGAAAGTTTGAATCGTGAGTACCCAAGTGCGGCATAACGAGAGTACAGTTGTGCATTGCTCGTACTTAAAACATGGTGGCAAAAATACACCTCTTTTCACCACTGCGGCTTTCCGAAATATGAACCATTAAATCACACCGCTCTACCGAACCGTGATCCATGTTGGGGCTTTGCTTCCAAAGCCCGTCAGCCTCACGACGGCAAGTCGGTGTTGCTGCTTGCTTGGGTACAGTGTGCGCGCGCTCATCGCATACCACCAACGCGCATTTTGGCAGTCGGTTTCTCCATTGAACCATATAAACTCAAATAATAATGCTGTCTCGACAATTCACCGCACGATTCGCCACCGTCCGAGGCTTCCATGCCGCTACTGCTTTGCGTGTCAAGGCCGGTGATAAGATTCCCTCCGTGCAATTGCAGGAAGGCGCTCCATCCAACAACGTCGACATTGCGGAGATTACTGCCAACGTACGTTATTGCACCTCCAATTGTTGAAATACTACAATACTAACTGCTCAATTAGGGCAAGCACATTATTGTTGGTGTTCCGGGAGCTTACTCGCCAGCATGCTCTGCTTCGCACGTCCCTGGCTACGTTAGCAAGGCCAAGGAGTTCAAATCGAAGGGCATTCAGTCCATCAGCGTCATTGCCGTCAACGATGCATTCGTGACTGGATCATGGGCTAACGAGATTGGTGCCACCAAGAACTCTGGTGTACGTGTCTTTGCTGATGCCCATGGCACTCTGTCGCAGAGGCTTGATACGCTCTTTGATGCCTCCAAGTTCTTTGGCAATGAGCGATCCAAGCGATTCGCAGCAATTGTCGAAGACGGCAAGGTCGTCAAGGCTTTTGTTGAGCCAGACAATGTCGGCGTTACAGTTTCGTCGGCTGAAGAAGTTTTGAAGCAGGCATAATTGTGTAGATTATCTTAGAGTCAATCTATTCGTCGCTACCAACATCATCGTCGTCGTCGTCACCATCATCACCATCGCTGTCATCGCCATTATCAGTTCCATCTTCCTGTCCACTTTCGTTGCTACCAGATGCGGTCTGACTTTGCTCCGATTCCGAGTCCGATTGAACGACCAGCGCTCGTTTCTTTCTCGTGGCTGCTGCACGTCTTGGCGGGGTACTTTCAAGAATCCTCTCAGCCTCTCCAGTCAAATCTTTCATCTCTTGTTCATATTCACGTCTTTGCTTAATTTCCTTCGCTTTGGCCAAGCTGAATCGGCCGGTCATGCCCACTTCTTCCAACTGTCCACGTAGATACCTGATCCTCTCGTTATCGCTGCCCATAGGATTCAGCAACTTGGCCCATTGCTTCCTGATGCCACATTGCAGTAAGTGAGATTTCAGTTTTGAAATCTCATCACTCTTTTTAGATGTAGACTTTGCTGCTTTCTCTTTCTTAACAGGAGGCTCTTTCTTCGTGGTTGCCTTAGTAGTATTAGATTTCCGTTTCTTTGGTGGTGGCCCATCATCTATAATGTCATCACTGAGATCTGAGTCGGAGTCCAGTTCAGCCCCAGCTGATTCCTTTTTCGTTTCTGGCACATCTTGTACATCTTGTACTTCTTGAACCTCTTGCTGATTTTCATTTCCCGCTAATTGCGCTTGCCTCTTGTCGAATGTTTCTACTATAAGGTCCTTGCTGCGTGCCTTCCATGCGTCAGTCTTCAAGAAGCCAGGGCTCAAGCCCAAATCCTCTTCTGCTTGACTGCGAACTGTACTCACAGTCGAAGTTTCCAGTGCTCCAGAATAAACCGCATGCACAATCGCATTTTCAATCTCTTCGTCTGTAGGCATTGCTACTTGTATAAACACTGAAACTTCAACGTCCGACGCGTTTGTATATATATTTTTGTTCCGGCTTGGGACATCGAAAGGGATCACTCACAACTACATTTGGCCGTTTGATAACCGAATTTCCATCAACCAACACAGCGAGCTAATGGGGAAGAAGAAAAGCAGTAATTCGACTGCGGCACCTCCCGGATTCGATGCGCAGGATAAGCAGCAATACAACTATGCAGTACTATCACGCCACGACCCCCATTTGTATCAAATCTTCTTCACATCAGCCATCTGCAACGTCTACAAGTTCGATATCGACGCCGGAGAATGGGACAAGCTGAACTGCCAAGGCACATTGTTTATTTATTCGAGAGCGTCTCGGGATCAGGCGGATCTTGGAGATACGACCAAATTTCCTTATGCACTGATAGTACTAAATCGGCTCTCCATGGAGAACTTCAACCTTGGCATCACACCACTTTCAATTTCGTCAAAATCAGATGCCCCAGAGATGGATGTTAAGATGGAGGATCCATTTATCATGGTTCAAGCGTCAGACGGAGGAATGTATGGGCTGTGGCTTTTCAACGAGGCTGACCGGCCACAGGTTTTGAGCACACTGGATTGGTGTCTAAAGGCCGACACAAATGCTGCGCCGGCGACTACGGAAACTGACTGAATGGAATATTATAGATCTGTTGCATGACTTGTTTGCTCGTTTTTTTTTTCTTTATTTATTTGTTGGCAGCTTTGTAGACCTAGCAGGGCAGAGAAGTAAAACGCACCCTCCTGCCTAAACGACTTGATCAAATACTGCCAATTGTGTATCACAACGAATCAGAATTACTCATTTCAAATTTCAACTTTGAACCGTCTCAAAACAGTAACCATACATTAAAGTTCGGCAATAGAATTGCGCTCTTGTGCATGCCGGTTGTATGACTCGAGTCCCAACGGCTGCTGCACACTTGCATTTGTGCTCATCAAGCGCCTTCACCTCTTTTGCAGCCCCACTCACCACTTTTGCGTGACTTACCAACGTACGAGCTTGGTTACTCACTCCAACCACCATAAGAGTCAAAGAAGAAATCGGTTAAATACTCTACTTAGTTGGCGATAAATAGCGCCTCTGTCTTTGATTCTCGACAGCGGTATTCTTTCAAAGAGGGTACACTTAACTGACACAGGCTGGGGCAAAAGAAGGAGCAGCTGATCATGTCGGAAGAATCAGACTTTTCTGAAGACTACAACGACTACGATGAGGAGGTCGACTTTGATTCCGACGAGGATGTAGATATGGGATCTGAAAGCCAGCAGTCTGAAGTGGATGACGACGATTTTGCGGATTTGAAAGCAAATACTCAACTCAAAGTTTACGAGACAAGTTACAAGGTCGTGTCGGTAGAACAGATCGAGGCAAAGCAGAATGAGCTCAGCTCACGACTAGTCAACGTATTAGGAATCACGATGCGAGAGGCGGTCGTGCTACTGGCAGCTTATAAGTGGCATGCAGATTCACTTATCGAACGATATATGGAGGATGCTGATAGAGTATGCGCCCTTGCGGGACTGCCGCCCATGGGCGCAAACGCACAGGCCCCGAAGGTACAGCCAGCAGAGGAATCTTTCATGTGCATGATCTGCTGTGATGGGCCGAGTGAAAGGCCAGGAATGAACAAATTTGCATTGAACTGTGGACATGAGTTGTGCACAAAGTGCTATGGCTCGTATGTCACACTAAAGATTGAAGAGGGCCAGTCAAGAGGAATCAAGTGCTACGGCGAGAAGTGCAATTTGAGTATTGATGACGACTCAGTGAAGCAACTTGTCAGTCGCGCAGTGTTTGAAAAATTCATGGAGCGTGCAAACAACCAGTATGTGGACGACTCTGAAATTATGACATGGTGCCCGGCTCCTGATTGCCGATACGCGGTAGAGTGCAATGTGCGACGAAATGACCTTGATACACATGTTCCTAGCGTCAAATGTAAATGTGGACACGCATTTTGCTTTGGCTGCCAGCTTGATGACCACATGCCCTGTTCATGCGTGTTGGCCAAAATGTGGCTGCAAAAATGTCAGGACGACTCTGAGACTTCGAACTGGATTTCAGCAAACACCAAGGATTGTCCAAAGTGCCATTCATGCATAGAAAAGAATGGCGGTTGCAACCACATGACGTGCAAGAAGTGCAGGTATGAGTTTTGCTGGATGTGTATGGGCGACTGGGTCAAGCATGGACAGGCGTATTACAATTGTTCGCGATGGGATGCCAGTGACTCCAAGAATGCACGAACGGAGCAAGAAAAGTCTCGTGCGGAGCTGGAGCGTTATTTATTTTATTACAATCGATATGCCAACCATCTTCAGTCGCTGAAGCTTGATACTGAGACGTTCCAGCGTATCCAAAAGAAGATGAAGGAGATGCAGGTGGAGTCTGGGCTGTCATGGATCGAGGTCCAGTTCTTGCATCAATCATTTGAGGCGTTGCAGGCGTCACGTCGAACACTAACATGGACCTATGCGTTTGCTTATTATCTAGAAAAGAGTAACGATACAACATTGTTTGAAGACAATCAGCAAGATTTGGAGCATGCTACGGAGCAGCTTTCGGAGATTTTCGAAATGCCTGCAGTGGATTTGGCAGAGAAGAAGGTTGCGTTGCTGGACAAGTGTCGCTATGTGCTTTCGCGACGAGAGGTACTGTTGACAGATGCCACTCAGGGCTTGCTGGATGGAAAGTGGAAGTATAACGTGACACTTCAGCGATGAGCAGTTTATGTATAAAGAAAATCATGGAGTAGTTGCAACGCATTTGCATATATAATTACCTGGTAGCATTGAATTGATGGATTTTTTGATGCGTATTCTCGCCGCAGAGCGCGGGGCTGAACTAGATTAATTGTCTCGATGCACTCAATACCAAAGCGTCATTACAAACATGTAATGCCATTTAGTGGTAGTGTACTCTATGATGCGGTGACTGCGATTACAATGTCAATTTGGTGCTGCAGCTACGAGATGATGGAGGCAGCAGCCAGACGCGCAATTTCAAAAACCATTGTCAATCCAAACTTTTATTTTTGATGCCGTTCATACGCAACACTTCTATTCAATATATAGATACAGTATAGGTTGTTCAAACGATCCACACCCAAGCCAATTCGGGGATTTTGCCGGGAGGTTTTCTATCTACACATTCCCAACTATCGGAGTACGAATCGCTGCGAAGACGGAGCGACTAGGCCGCCGATATAGGCGCGAGATTGGTCGATTTTCCCCACGGCAATTTATTCAATGTGTACAGATTTTTTTTCCTGTGCCAAGTCTTTGAAATTGCCGGTGAGGGGTTGTGAACGTTGTAGAAATTTGCTGGGCACTAGGTACTACCGACCCAAAAGTCAATTACTATTCAAAAAGTCGTCCCTAGGCAACCAAGGTTACCGCGTCGAGTACAGGTATTGATACCGCTATCTGTAATCTAAGCTTCCTGATTGATGATAGGGACACGACAATCTTAGAGATACTGCCGGAACGAAAATAACCTGATGGGGGACATTTGAGACCGTTGAGGTGTTTTTTTTAAAGAGAGACGGATCAGATGGCAGAATTAGAAAAAAAAGTGCCTCAGGTTCCAAATGAACCGAAATCTGCACATGCAATGCTTGTACAGCACAGAAACCATCGCCGCAGACTTTGGCCACTTCTCATGCACAGTCGAGATGATATCTCCGCGCCGTAGTTACGCACACTTTGTTGTTGGCGGGTTTACCGGTACTTTGAAAAAAAAAGCCCGAAAGTAAAAATTTCCCGCTGCCAAGTACATGAAACCTCATCAAGTGTACGTAGAAAGGCTGCCAAGAAAATTTTGTTGCATTTGTGGCTGGAGAGTGAGTCCAGGGGTATTACTGCCAAATCACCCAGTAGCCGCAGACCTCGCGGCGGAATGGCGAGTTCCACCACGAGGGTCATATATTGTTTACGGTACACTTTTGAAGAACTTCTGCATTGTATCATCTGATCGACTCATCGTTAGGTCATGATTACAGTGATCGGATCAGATGTGGCTCAAGCTTGTTATGTTTGCCGTGCATCTTTTCCACATAGGAATATTCGCTCACAATTACCGGTACGTACAGAAGGAACCGAAAGCGATCGCCACAAAGAAGCAACGGCTAAACCGCCCACAACGATGCCGTACGGAAAAGCAGGTGCCCATCGAGTCACTTATGACGACCCAGGTTTCAATTACAAGTTCAATGAGACCAACTGAACATTCCGGCCAACCAACACTGAACACATTCCGCACTGAACCAGACAGGCCTTTTATCGATACTATCAATGAGACGAAAGCAAGCGATATGATATCTGGATATCGATAATGGTAATCGTCGCTTTGATGCGTCTTACTATTAGCCGGATACACAATACTAAGGGCTCGTCTGTCGAGAATTCGAAACGCGTCTCCGTCTCGCCACCCGAAAAAAAACCTTTAGCTCCAAGCTCTTAAGCTGATCTTCGGGGCTTCCCTTCTCTAACACTCCATCCAAAAGCTGGCGTAAGCGTTATTGAGAAAGCAAAACTGCAGACAGCTTTTCACTTCCAGCCGCACATACGGCACCAAGCTAAAAACAAAACAAAAAGCTTGTGCAGAGGAAGACGTGCAGGTGGTTTGGAACCTGAAATTGACCCGAGCAAGAGAGACAAATATCAATTACTTTTTCATAACAAGAGAGATTTGATTCGTGGGGTTCGGTTTTCTTGAAGAGTCGTAGATTTAGAATTTGTAAGCGTACACCTCCAATAGTTCCAATATTCAGTACTGTAGCTCCCCATGAAGAGTGGCTTTCAATGTTGATAATTCCAGACAATTTAAGGAATTTCGGGCGGGCAAAAGTAGAATTTACTTCCAGTTGCCAGAAAAAACTGGTTATCAGTTCACAGTACAGCAGCGTCTACAGATGATGTAATGTGCCTGCGGGCTGTGGCGCGTCTCCTCAACCCCCCCATCTCCCGCCACAGGGAAAAGCTTGGCCCCCTGGTTATGAGCTCTTCCCTCATTACGGCAGAAGCGATGAGCTTGCCGCCTTGGCGCGATTCGGGCCCTGGCTCCCAAGTGGATGAGTGGGGGCATCTAGGGTCTCTCTACTAAGGGCGACACAAGAATCTTGGCTTTTCTTGGTTCTCGAGACAGTGGTAGACAGAATCTGAGTACGGCTAAGTTGAGATCAGTGAGACTGGAAGCGTGGAGATAGTTGATCTATCATTGAGTCTTTTGGGGAGGCTCAAGCCAAGGTGCGTAAGGATTTTCAAATGGTTACGCGGTTCCCTCTGAACTTTGCTCTCGGATATTTCCTGTGAAGTGTATCACAGAGTTGTGCGTAAGCTTTGGATATAAAGTCGAATCAGATCGAGTCTTACAGTTGTACATGGCCTCGGTTTTCTTAGAAGACTCAAAGACTCAAGTTTTGTGTCTTTCACAGTTAGACATTTGTTTGATTTCTCATTTGCTGAAAGATTCTCAGATATTACTGGCACACACACTATGATACATTATACGTACACCTAAACAATACGAGCACCATACGGCACTAACCCGTTAGCTTTGGTGCCGTGATTTTATATTTGCCCACTCTTAAGATGGATCCGTAATATACTTAGCACACTATACAATGATAAGAACAAACTTAGGTCAATTCTATGACTGTGGAAACTTGAAAGAAGAGGAGAAAGAATTCGGAAAGCGGGTTCCATCTCAATTTTAGGCAGAAATGCTGATCCACCGAAATTTTTGCGTGAATCAGAATTTGGAACACGTTTGATTCAGGAAACACCAAGTGGAGAGACTGGTCCGCCGAGTGGGGTTATAGAAGTTGTGGACACAAGACTGAGAACAATCGTACCGTACAAGGAATCTGCTTACCGTAGTTTTATTATTCTCTCAAGCCAACTGTAATACAAATCACCGACATGGACATACAGTCTGTACAAGAAAAAATCGGGGTTATCGAATAAGCCTGGCTATGGGATCCAGTTCAGAGACATGTGTCGAAAAAAAAATTAACCGTAACGGCTTCCGAACATTTCTATTGCTGACACATTTTTAGTCTCCGGCTAAAGAAATGAAAATGTCTGCTGGAAATTGGACTCTCCACACAATTTGGCGACAAAACGGGAGCCCCTTGACTTTAAAATAATCTTCGATATTGGTAAGAACATGATATCGGAACTGTAGAAGCGTGGCTAGTTACCGCTGTGATTACAGAGAGATGACTCCCATTGCGTCTCGAGCTGCGAGGGGCCCTCTGGAGGGATCATAATTTGTTATTCCACACAGAACTGCACGGCAACTAGACTGCTGCAGGCCGAGTGGGATCTTAAAGCCGCCCGCCGGTGCACTGTATGTATAGAGCGACGATCGGTTTCTGTGCGGTGGACACAGAATATGATTCTGGGACAGCTTGCCGAACAGGAAACCTGGGGGAGCTTTTGGTGCCGTTTGTTCTGGTTCACTTGAGAATGTAGTATCTGTGCATTATTTTGTGTTGCTTTTTTCTCTCAAGCTTTTGCAGATCACATTTTGCTATTCTTCGATAGGCTAGATAGCTTGTCTAATCAGGTCGATGCAGTGGTTTCCCCCCGTTTTCGCCGATTAGACTGTCTCTACTCCAAGTTTAAATACCGCCCCTCGTCCACTCATTTTTGTGTTCTCTCTTGATTGTGGAAATTCTCTAGTTCTCTCATCACCCTTTTCGAAAATGAGCGAGGACGAGTTTCATTCATCGTCGACCGCCGCAGAGCCGCACGTCACGACGCTTTCTTCTCTCCACGATTCGACTTCCGATTCCGTCGAGGAAAAAGCAGTGCCTGCTCCACAGTACGACGAGAAGAACGACGTCGATCTTAAGATCCAGCCTCAAGATGAGGAGACCAACTCTGAAGGTGATGGCGATGTCAAGCTTAGTTCCAACGCCGACATTGCCGTCAACGTTGTGGATCTCGACGACGACCCAAGTGAAAACCCATGGACTATCCGAACCATCATTATTGGTTTCGGTCTAGCCATTTTCGGCTCTGTGTTGGCTGAAATCTACTACTTCAAGCCGCAGACCATTGTCATCAACTCCGTCTTCCTCATGATCATTGCATTCGTGATCGGTGAAGCCATGGCCAAGGGTATTCCACAGCACGGTAACTACCCAAAGTTCTTGAACTTCTGCAACAGCCCAAAGATGAGATTCTTGCATTACTTGAACCCTCACCCTTTCAACCGAAAGGAACACATGGCCGCCTTGATTATGGCCACTTCTGCATCTGCCTCCGCTTTGGGTACCGAAGTGTTGGCTGTCGATCGACTTTGGTACGGTGAAAAGATGAACGGTGGTATGGCCGTCTTCATGCTTTTCTCCTCCCAGATGCTTGGTTACGGTATGGTTGGTTTGTTGCGAAAGAACTTGCTCTACCCAACCAAGATGATCTACCCTAACATTATGCCAATGGTCACCTCTATCCACACCCTTCACCAGGATAAGACCAAGGCTGCCAAGAAGCTCAAGGTCTTCTACTGGTCGTTTGCTATTATGTTCTTGTGGACCATTGTGCCAGAATGGATGTTCACCATGTTGATTGGTTTCTCCATCCCATGTCTTGCTGCTCCAAACTCCTTTTTGGTTTCCCGACTCTTTGGTGGTGCCAGCGGTAACGAAGGTCTTGGTTTGCTCTCCTTCTGCTTCGACTGGAACTACATTGCCAGTACCGGTAACCCAATGGCCATTCCATTGGTGGCCACCGTCAACAATGTGTTTGGTTACCTCCTCTGTATCGTCGTCTTCATGGGTGTCTACTACGGTAACATCTGGAAGGCCCAGTCATTCCCATTCATGTCCGAAGAGTTGTTTGCTGCTAACGGTTCCATCTACGACCAGAGCGCTGTTCTTGTCAACGGTAAGGTTGACCCAGAACTCGTCAAGATCAACGGTCTTCCATACTTGACCCCAACTTACGTTGTCTACTTGATCGCTACCAACTTGTCGATTGCTGCTACTTTCACCCACATGTACTTGTACCACTGGGATACCTTGAAGACTGCATTCGACTGGATGCGACCAAAGAACCTCAAGCAGACTTTCACTGATCCTCGAATTTGGAGGTTCTGGGAGAAGGGTGAGTTTGACGGTCGACTCAACCGAGACGGTTCTATTCCAGAGACCTGTGACGATCCACACTTCCGAGCTTACCTCAAGTACAAGGAGGTGCCTGGCTGGTGGTACTTTGGCCTATTGTTGGTCTCCATCATGGTCGGTCTTATCATTGTGTACAAGGCCAACACCGGTCTCCCATGGTGGGCCTTCTTGGTCGCCTGTGCTCTTGCATTCGTGTTTTCTCTTTTCCTCGGTGGTTTGGTTGGTTTGTTCGGCTTTGGTGGTACCCAGATGCAAACTATTATCCAGCTTATTGGTGGTTATTTGCACCCAGGCTATCCAGTCGCCAACATGTACTTCACCCTGTACGGTTACAACTCTGTCCAGCAGGCTTTCCTCATGTTGCCAGACTTGAAGCAGGGTCTTTACGTCAAGCTTTCTCCACGATCCACCTTCACTGCCCAGATGCTCGGTACTATCATTGGTGCTGTGTTCAACTACATTATGGTGAACCAGATTGTCACTAACCAGTTCAACACGTTGCTTTCTCCAGAGGGAACTTCCATTTGGTCCGGTCAGAACGCACAGCAGTACAACTCTCAGGCTATTGCCTGGGGTGGATTCGCCCACCAGCTCTTCTCTGTCGGTCAGCGATACGAGTGGGTTGTTTTGGGAGTACTTGTTGGATTCCTTTGCCCATTGCCATTCTACTTCCTTCACCGATTCTTCCCACGATGGGGCTTCGACCACGTTAACACTCCTATCTTGGTGTGGTACATTGGTTACTTGTTTGTTGGTGTCAACTCTTCCATCACCACTTACTTCATCGTCGCTTTCGCTTCCCAGTGGTACTTCCGAAAGTACAAGCCAGAGCTCTTTGCCAAGTACAACTATATTTTGGCTGCCGGTCTCACTGGTGGTACGCAAGTGATGGTGTTCATTCTTTCCTTCGCTGTCGCCGGTGCCTCTGGCCAGGCTCACAACTTCCCTACCTGGTGGGGTAACTGGATGAACGTCGGCAATGCTGACCGATGTGCCGTCACTCAGTAAAGAATTTTTACTTTACTATCCTTTCATGACCCATGTTTTGTGCGTTTTTTTCCTGTAATGATATTTATTTGTTAGAATATTTGACAAATTGAAAATGTTTCCCATTATTAACATCTCCTTCCCACTCTCGTCTGCCTCTTAAGTAAATTAAAAAAAAAATAAATATAAATTAGAAGTACATATATAATGCAATCACAATTATCTAAATCGCTTCTCTAACAGCTTTTGTGGACCCACTTCTTCGTACTCTTTCTTTGAGATCCACAGTTGATGGAATGTGCCCAACGAACCAAGAATACTACCGCCAATCCACGATGCATTGCGCCGTTCGACCGTATTACCTGGAGAGTAAAGCCTTACCTTGAGACCGGCAAGCTCTTTTGTAAGCTCGTGGTTAACTCGGTCATTGAAACCTTGCACAAGCGTCGCGCCGCCTGTGATGACAATATTGTTGGCCAAGTTCGGCCGAATGTCTACATCGCATGCATTTATCGACTCCACAATCAGGTCCGTGATACCATTATACTTGAACCCGGTTGTCGACCGGTCCGTCACCAGCAACGGGTCCTTCTCCTCTGTCGGCTGTTCAGGCTCCGCATCGTCCTCAGCAGTCCATCCCTCCACCACGTTTTCTTTAGGCTTGAACCACGCCTCGGCCACATCGTATCTATCCTTGCCAAACATGGTATTGTACCCATCAGGGAACTCAAATGCGCGGTCAGTGATTGTCGTTTCGTTTTCCTTTGCGTCCAAGTTCTCCACTTGGGCCATACTTTCCTTAAACTCGTGCAGCACCGACTCGCGTTCATTGGCGACGTAATTCTCATGTAGATCAAAGTCGAATTCCCGCTTGGTGAAATCCGCAGCAGTGTTCTCCGCTACAGGTTTCTTGTTCGTAATGAGGTAGCGAGGATTCAATGTGATATCTTTTTCTGCCAGCAGCTTCTCAATCTGTGCGCTCAAGAAGGCTCCAGCTACCCGCGTTCGCCGACTGGGCTTGTAAAGCACCAACCCGTCAATTACTGGCGTCACTGTCGCCACTCGGTGCCCGACATCTACTACCAGGCCACTGCCACCTTTATTACTTGTGAGAAGTGCACACACGGGTGTCTTGACAATGTAGAATGCCGGAGCGTTGTAATGCTCAAAGGCGTACTCCATCGCCTTGGCGCGGTTCTCGTCCGAGTTCCAAGTTTGTTCTGTGAGCAGAAGCGGATGCTCGGCGGTATCCACATTCAGTCTATCTTGCAAACCGTAGTCCCACAATGCTATCGTCGAGTCCCAGTCCTGCACTATTCCATCGACCATGGGGTTGAACACCTCAGTGTCCTTGCGGGGGTAGTGCACGCTGTCATCAAAAAAGTACTTGTATTTACTGCTTGCATTGCCGTTCGAAGTATCGTCGCCTTCCGTGGGCAATTGCTCGGGATCGTAGTCTGGGTTGTCTTTTCGTGCAATGTCGCTCGACAGCACTACCTTTGGTGCATCCTCGCCCGCAAAGCCAAACTTGGTATAGTACGAGCCCGGATCCACCACAATGGCCGAAATCTCATCGCCTCCATAGACATTCCACTGCGATGATGCCATTGTTTTTCGATTATTTGAAAAATCCAACCGTCAAGGCTAGCTTTTGAATAGATTTCAGCGGTACTAGTAGTGACCTCCAAATTTCGCGATCTCCGGGTAACGTTGGGAGCAACGACTCGAAAGCGACAAGACACTGATTGGCCCGAAAAACATCAAAAAACACCATCTGAAAATTCAAGTCACTAGACTCTCGACCACATGTTGCGTTTGAAGTTGACGTCTGGCCAATTGTCTGCCGCAAGGCGAGGCAGCTTGCGAGCATTGAGCATGGTATGTTGCGAGTTGATGCAAAAAAATCAAAGGGACTAACCGATCTCGAAAAGACTAGTGTGCGACGACAAGAACTGCCAAAGACCGAAAAGATCAAGGAGGATATAAAGGAGACAATTGAGGAGTTCAAGACTGAAGAGGAACCAGGTGAGAAGAAGAGTCATAAATTTAGAAACTTTTTGCTGTTTACAACCTCGGTCGGTGCTATTGCGTACGGTGGGGGAGTATGGTATGCTACAAAGAACGATCAATTCCACGACTTGTTTACAGAGTACGTGCCGTTCAGTGAGGACGTGGTTGCATGGGTCGAAGAGCGACTTTTCAGACAACAGATTAAAGGAGGATTGACTCTGCCAGAGTCCAAGCCCCCGTCCAAGAACCACAAGATCCACATCACCAAGGGTGGTGCCGGTGCTCGAGAAATCGACCAGGTTCCCGAGACTCTTCCACATGTATCTGCATTGAACCCCAAGCCAGCCGAGGCTCCAAAGAAGATCGAGTCGCCAGTCCAAGTTCCAAAGAAGAAGGAGGAGCAGAAACCAGCCGCTCCAGCTGATGCTCCTTCTCCAGCTGCTACTGTCAATACGACCAGCCTTCCACTTGTGCACTTGCCAAGCGACTCTGATCCTTTGGTAGCTGGCGCTGTCGACTCGCTGAACCAGCTCATTTCAGGCGTGAACAGCTCAAACACTAACGAAGGTACCGTCAAGACCCTTGCCAAGGAACTCACAAAGCTTTCCGAAGCAGTCCATGCATTGAGATCAACTCATCAAGAACAGCTACAGCGACAGTTGGAGGACCAAGCCAAACGATTCTCATCGCTCGGCGAAGCACGAACCAAAGAACTACAAAAGACTATCAACGAGCAGCAGGAGCACCTCGCCGAGCAGTTCCATGCCGAGCACCAGCGACTGCTTGATCTGTACAATAAACGGCTCGTGACGGAAATTGAGGCCACCAAGAAAGCAGTCATCGCCAGAGCTAACAACAAGTTGCTTGCCGTGAATGCCGAACGGGAGAAGCAGTTTGCGGAGCGAGTCGCTGACCTGGTAGAAAATGAGCGGGAGGGCCGCCTTGGCAAGATTGATGAGCTCACAGAGTCTGTCAAAGCCATGGGAGAGCTCTCGCTCGCCGCAGACAAGATTATCAGTGCTTCCGAGAACAACTCCAAGCTTCAATCAGCATTGACGTCCTTAACCCACACGCTTTCCACATCCACCACTCCTATCCCACTGGGCCAATACTTGAAGGTTGTGCGGGACGCCGCTCCAGACAATGAACTCATCTTGGCTGCCTTGCAGGCGATCCCGGAGTCTGCGTGGCGTCACGGTGTGCTCTCGCCAGCACAGCTTGCAGCGCGACTCAAGCTGCTCGAGCCAGAGATTCGAAAGGCCAGCTTACTTCCGCCAAATGCCGGTATTGCCGGCCACTTGGGCTCGTGGGCCTTCTCGCACCTTCTGTGGAAGAAGAACGGCAACCCGGTGGGCGATGACATTGAAAGCATACTTGCTCGAGCCGAGAACGCGCTTGGCGAAGGTCGAGTGACCGACGCGGTGTCCGAGATCAATCAGCTCCACGGATGGCCCAAGCGACTAGCACATGACTGGTTGACAGAGGGCCGCAAACGAAGCGAGGTGGACTTTTTAGTCAACCTGCTCAGTGAGGAAGGCAAGCTACAAGGTTCTCGATGAAGTTAAACTTATATACAAGTCCTCTCTCTCTCGAGAGGACATTCATCCTATCTAGATCCATGCAAACTGTAGATATTTAATCAAGACGGAAAAAAATATATGAAATCTCCAGGGTCTCAAATGAAGGGTCCTTTATCAGATTAAAGATAGATCCTGCCACAATCCTGGATCATCGCGGGGTCCTTGACTGACCTGACACCTCGCGTAAACTTTTCTGGACAGAGAAACAATGAAGGTTCCATAACAAAAACACACGACAATTTGTTTTGTTCCCTTTCTCTGCCGCAACACTACGATTTTAAATTTTGCACTGTTAGGACTGCTTTGTGGGGTTTGTGGAAAAATCTTAAATCCTGCTGTAGTTCTTTACCAGGCAATTTTGCTGCTGCAGCCTTCAGTACTATACGTCGTTTTTTTTGAGGCGTTCGTTGCTGCGGGATCAACCAACATCATCACCATCACCCACCGCCCCCTGTATCTCGACAAACAGCTGAGCTCCAAGTGAGCACAAAGAGTAAACGGAAAAGATGGATCCAAAAGTTGAGCGCACAAGGTCTCTGATACGTCAAGTTTGTGCCACCAAAGTCGAGCATGACGATTATTCGTGTATGGACAAAAGTCGTGCGTTCGAGTTTTTGCTAACCCCGTATACAGACGTCGAGGACCTGCTCGAGGAGATCAAGGCCAATGGCAGAGATTCCACGGTTTCTTGTGCAATCACAATCGATGTATGAATTTTGAATGGATATGGAAATCATTATTTTGGAAAGCTAACGCACGAGTTTTAGGACCTGAATCTACTTGTCGCCGCATATGTCCAGCGCAAGACTTCGCACAGAGCACTGATGGAGACGTTTACAATCATTGCCAATGCTCTGGTTCTGAATCCGATATTACTTGATTCATTCGATCCTCATACCATTTCGTCGCGCACTTTGAACGAGTGTTTTGTAAGTGATCTCCCTGTTTGACGAGACGGAACACTTGGCCACTAACCGAAACGAATAGCAACTCAACCTCGACCCCAAGGAAAGCTATCTCTTGATGAGAATGCTGTTTCTGCTGACTTACAAGGGAATTGCATATGAAGACAAGAGTCTGAAAACATGTCTGACGATTATAGCCGCCAATATCTCGCGACTAGTCGGCAACCACTGTCTGTTCAACGACAGCATGGACCGCCTTGCGTTTATTGAGACTATGAAAACAGCATTCAATCTTCTGCACCACTACACGACGCAATCGTTTCAGCATTTGAATGGAGCAGTTGCACGAGAACTCGTGACTATTTATTTGACCCTCGACTCTAACGACCCTCTTAATATTGACATATACCAGCACATTTCCAACGTGTTGTTATGTCTACCTGTATCAATCTGGCTGTACGACGCCGAGAACCCTTCGAAACTATTGCATGAAGTCCTGAACTTTGTCGAGACTATGGTCAATCCTCGCAATCAAAATACGGAAATATGGCAGGATCGAATATTGACCCCTCCGCTCTCGTTGGTACACTGCATCGTCTCTGGGCTGTTTCACAGTGAAGGGAACTCGGAGCTGGAGGACATTGGCGAAGAAACCAATGGTCATCATATGGATGATAATAATGACCGGAAACATCGCCATCACCGCCACCACCACCGTCATCATCACCACCATCACAATGGCCACCACAATCAGCCACTGCCACTTGCCCATCCGCATCAGCAGCGATTGAGGCACCAATCGACAGAGCATAATCTTAGCGAAGAGACCCGAAATGAACTGGTGGCAATATTGAGAGATAGCCTATTACCTGATGAACAAGATCGGTTGAATAAGCTTGGCGAAGGCGACTCGTTGGTGAATCACTTGCTTCAAATCACAATCGACCCTATGCTACGCACTGCTCGCAATATCATATTTGACATTTTTTGGAAAGTCAGTAATGAATCCGCAGACGAGTTTGTCAACAATTTCGGCTTGGGATTTGCGTCCAGCTTCCTGGCTTCACACGGCATTGCATTCCCTGACTCTGTGACGACTGAGTCGCCATCGCGACAGCAGCTACGCCAGAGGCTAGATGAACTGCATGAGGAGCAGCCTCCAATCAACCCCATCACGGGTCAATACCTGCATGTTGAGAAGGAGCCGCCCCAAGACGAAATGACGGAGGAGGAGAAGCTAAGGGATGCTGAGCGATTGTTTGTTCTTTTTGAACGATTGAAAGCGAATAACGTGATCAAGGTGCAGAACCCAGTGGAGGTTGCTGCGAGGAATGGCGAGTTGGAGAGGTACTAATATTATTTTTCATGTCCCATGTCTATAGGTTTGCATCGGTTTAATCTTATCATTGGTGCGTAGTTTAACCAGTTTTACTCAAAGTCTACTGAAAGTAAGGAGCGGATAGCCTTCGACTCTTGGAATGCTGCGAATATCAACAGGTCTTGGCACACGAGCATTCCTGTTTCTGGTCGTCAGATCCAGGCGCAATGGTTTGAACACTGACGATCAAACGAATCGAGCCCGGTGAAAGAGCCCCATTAATGTAACATCCACTGAGGTGGATATATTGAGAATTTGACCATTCAATGTCAGGGTTCAGACCCTAGACATGCTAGCCGCGCTTGAGCCGCAGGTCGTGAGATAATCTTAAATGGATTATCGTTGCCTTAACCGGATCGGTTAAGTTAGCGACAATTAAGTTGGATTACTAGCCCCTGGCTGGAGCAAGCAGCTCCATACCTATAAATATTCGCTTCTTTCTTACTTACTTTCTCCTCTTCTTCTTTACCTATACTTTGTTATACGTCAATATTACATCTTTATCTTTTACGAGTCCAGTCGAGGCACGACTGAGGAATAGTCAGGTAGGAACCCTGACATTTGGTAGCGTCGGATTCGATTCAGCACGATAAAGACTGAGCCCACGGCTTAAACAACTGAAGTTACGATGGCCGAGCCAGATGACGCCGGCATCCGTGTCGAAGGACACGACGAGACTTATCGGGATGTCCATCAGGAGAACACCTGGGGTGTGCCGCGAGAGAGCGAAGGGGACGGGGACGGTTCCGATGGAGAAGACAATGAGCAATTCCACGAGGTTCGTGACGGCCGGGCCGGGAACGAACGGCCAGCGGCACGACCTGTTGCGCGACCATCCGGATTGGATAGTTCCCATGGATCGCAGGAAGAGCCGAACTTGGGGCCGGGATCTCCAATGAACGTGGATCGTGATGTCGAGGGACTCGCACATCAATTGCAGGGCCTGTCGTTCATTAAGCAAGCTGTCAAGTTGCCAGCGTTGGAGGCTTATGACGGTAGACCGGACATCGAGTTTATTGATAATTGGATTGAGGGCATGGAAGATCGAGCTATGATTGGAAAGGCCAATACGGACGCGCAAAAGCTCGCCTTTGCAAAGTTACATTTGACTGGTGGTGCTGCGACTTGGTTCCGCTCGATGCGTATGGAAAGGTACACATGGCCAGCGTTCAAGGATGCCTTCAAGAAGAGGTTTTACCCGACCGATTATCTGGCGGAGACTCAAAGGAAGTATTTGGATATCTTCCAAGGAC